>CP135576.1:1057164-1069441 GCA_032401905.1 Swietenia macrophylla | reverse complement strand
GCCCACTTAATTGTTGTTTGGTTTTAAAAATTTAAATTGTTAGTTATTGGTTTGGATTTTAGTTTAGATTTGGCATAAATCAAATTAAAATTGATTTGGTCTAATCAAACTTGAGCACAGGCTTAGGCCAAAATAATTTTTTTTAACGAGTTTAAATTAAATTAATAGTTATTAGTTCAGTTTAATTTACCTGTCCTGTATTGATTCGATTTGAACTGAATCAAAACAAAGAACTTTGATTTGCTTTCAAATCCAACTTAAACTAAACTGAACCGTGCCCACCCTTAGTTAGCACTTCTCGTCAGCAAACTGAATCGTGTCCACCCTTAGTTGGCGCTGCTTGTCAGCAGTAGTGTTTTTAAAGGTCTGAGCTGCAAGGTCTCCAAATCTATTGTAAAATTGAGGGCAACATTCCCATGACTATTTATAGTACGATATTATAAAATAAAATATTAACTATTTATCATGTAAAATTAAAAAATTTATAATTTTTAAATATTATTATAACTCTTTAAATTTAAAATATAATAATTCTCGCATAAATTTAAACATACTCTTAATAATATTTATTTGAGATATTAGTATTAATTATGCTTTGAAGTCAGTTTTTTTGATCAAATTTAAATTATAATACACGTTAAAAGAATTAAAAATTACGTAACTTTCAAAATTTTATTAGATAAATTAAATATTTTTATAATTTTTAAATATTATTATAAAATATAAATTTAAAATATAATAATAATAATTTTTTTTTTAAAAACCTTTAATCTCCAAACACAAAGCACTTATCCCTTTAATGATGAAATATACGTTGAATGTATCATGTGCAAGGGCTACTGAAAACTCAATTAGGGCTTGCCCAGGTGTCGTGGTGAGAATTCACTTTAATTCACAAAGAGGAACGAGCCAACCAGTTAACGTTGGTTTCAAACTTGATCGTTATTTTAACTTAATTTTATTCAAACATAATTATCAAGTTTTTAGTGTTTTAAGTTGAAAACATACCTTCTGTCAAAACATCTATATGATTCAAACTGAATTATATTGGATTTTAGGGGGACAAAAAAAAAAAAAAAAACAAAACAAATAGGCACTACATTTTTTTATGTGCATTGAAACCTAACGACATTTATACCGATAACATTTGCTCGCATGTTAACAATCAAGTGCGCTATTATGAGGATGAGGCTGCACCACCAACAGGAAACTTGTGCTGTCTGTGTTGTGGGTGGCGAAAGGTGAAAGGTTAGTTTGACCATCAAGCTTCCTTCTTTATTGTCTTTTCAACGTCTTTCTATATGTTGCCTTTTAGTTTTTTCTACCAGTTTTCTTAAGACCCAAGGACCTTAAAATATCCAGCTACTGGACTAAAAACATCTTGTGTTGGCTTCATTTATAGGCCACTAATTGCGAATTTGTCGGCTGCTAATTGCTACACATCTGAGCATCTGAGAAAAACCAGAAAATTGGGCATTAGGTAATCTACTCATTGCCTATTTTTCATTTCCATATTTTTTATTTTACATGTGTGTGTGTGTGTGTGTGTGTGTGTGTGTTAGTTCTACATTCTTTTAAATTGACTTGTTTCTGAAATCTTTTTCGAGCAGTTGAGAGGGCAAAGTACTTTCATATTGCTGGGTTTTTCTCACTGTATCCCCAGGCTCCATACAACTTGTTGCTGAACATGCAGCTGCAAGTAACAAGGTATAATGTTATATAAAATCTTACTCTTGCACGGTGCTTATCGTCGCCGCTTCTGTATAAAATATATCTGACAATTTTTTTCAACTGCACATTTTCCCGACGAACCTTTCTTCTCCATTTATCTGTGAGTTCTTCAAGGGTGCACCGGAGAAAGTTTTGCCACAAATTTTTTCTATCACTTTTGGCTATACAAGGTATATATTCCTATTGAGTAGAACACAAAATTTTTGGGTTCAGGTACATGGCTTATGTCTTTGGAAATGAGACAGAAGCCAGGACCTTTCCAAAAGTTCAGGGCTGGGAAGTAATGGTTTCTTGCTAAAAGAACCTTAAAATTTTAAATACGTTTATTCTTTTCATTTTAATTTTTGGTTGTAACCTGTTTATGCTGTTTTCATTGACCAGACTGATGATGTCGAGGAAATAGCTCTGAAGCTTTCTCTCTGGCCCAAAGCATCATCAGCACACAAGAGGATTACTGTTATTACCCACGTTGCAGATCCTGTGGTTCTTGCCAAGGATGGGAAGGTGAAGAAGTTCCCTGTGATATGGTTGCCGTAAGAAACACTTGTTGATAAAAGAAGTTCCGTAATCAGTTTTCTTACAGGGTGATTCTAAATGCTGAAGTAGACCAATCTAGATAGAATAAGTAGCTGCAAGACACAATGCATACACCAATACACTTGGTAACAGTATACAAGTTTTTCATTTTCAATCTTTTACAGGGGACGCATTTATTGGGGGATTTCTATCACAGTTGGTCCAGGAGAAGCTCATCAAAGAATGCGTGAAAGCTGGCTGTTATGCATCAAATGCCAGCATTCAAAGGTCGGTCCGCTCTATCACTATGCGATGCCCGTTCTCCTCTGTCCCTGGCGGTGTTTAAATTTTGATTTTTCAGAACCCCATCGCTGTTATTTCATTATTAGCTTACCATTGTTGAGGCTGCAAGCTAAAATGGCCCCAAAAGCTGAGTTATCTTTTTGTCGGGATTTGATTCCAAAGCGCAAAAGAGGAAACTGAAATTTTCATCCTGTGGTGAGGGTTGTTATTCGTGATGTCTTAGGATCTCTGTTATGTACTTCTTATATTGAAAGGATACAATATGTACCATGCATTTGGCATTGCTACGAAGCCAACAAGGTTTGATCATTGCTGATTTTCTTATTCAGCAAGTGTTCTGTTCGATTTTAGAAGCAGTGGAGCTTGATTGTAATTTGCAGAAATAAAACTTTCCTTCTTATGATGTTCAAATTCAATTAAATGCCATTTGCTGATAGTTGAACTTCAAATCCCTGGAATGAACTAGTGTGATTTAGAGGAAAAACAATGTACCCTTTTGAAATGTTTGTCTTGATGGATCTCTGCTTCAACTCTCAGTCTTAGTTCTTAGATTAAGGCTTCGTGTGGGACTGTGATATTTAAAAAGTAAACCTAAAATGCATTTAATAATATTAATTTTTAATAATATGATTTACTTATTTTTTGAACTATTGTTCAATATCTAATACTTTTCTCACAGTAATTGTTACTTCAAAAGCCACACATTTATACCAGAAGCATTAAGGCTTTGTTTTATACTGTAGACTTCAATTTTTTTTAAAAAATTTAGTAATATTAATTTTTAGCGAAATTTATTAATTTTTTTCTTCAATTTTAATATCTAGTGTCTTTATTTCATAGTTTAAAAGCTATAACACCTCAACATCAAAAAAAAAAAAAACAAAATCTAAATAGGTTAGTTTCTTTGATTTTGAAAAATATTTGTGGCAGATGTCTCAAGCACCCATGGAGTCAAGGAATGGTTGCATTAGCCATTGAAATGAATAAAGCAATAAGATGTTAAGATATGATTTGGATAATCTCCAAGTGGGGATGATGTTGACATCCAATTTTGTGGGATACAAAGTGCTCTGTTCTTAAACTCTTGTCAAATCAAGATTGACATTCTGTATTATAATTGATTTGAAAACGAAAACGAAAAAGAGTGGGGGTTGTGTAGCATGGCAAATTTCTGTTTGAGAAAATAACCTCCTTACTAGAATGAATTTTCAACTCACGAGGAATCTCTCTTTGAAACTTTGCTCCTTTTTATGTCCGTCGATTTAAGCAAGGACCTAAGTTACCCAAATGAACGATTTGAATGTTCAAAATGATCCTGCTTTTATTTATGGATCAAAGGGGTGTAAATTTATCTATTTAATTTTGGTTAGCAATATCAAAGAGTCCACCACCAACTAATTTATTAATTAATATTTTTAATTACTTATTTAATATTAAATAAATTTCTCTTTAATGTATGTGGGTAATTTAATTATAGTTTATAAATTAAGAATTAAATTTAAAATAAAATTTTTTTAAGTAAAGTAGTTTTATTGCATTACGTAATATGATAAAATTATTGAATCAATAAAAAATAGATATTTATTTATTCATGACGAATAAAAAAAATTTATAAATTTTTTTAAATTAATTAAAATAAAAATTAATGAATAAATTTTTATTTTATTTATTAAATAATTTTATTATATTATTTATATTAATATAATAATATTTAAAATTTTTTAATTTAAAATATATTTCAATGCGTAGTCTAATCTAAATCCTACGTGGAATCGAATTAAGTTGTCCGCACATTTTTAATTATACAACAAATTACAACAATCGTTTATATATATATATTCATAATCTTCTGAAAATAAAAAACAAATTTGTCATCTCACGAGCCAAATTTGGCAAATGGCTAGGCAATATCCCGCGCGTCTCAAGCACGTGCATCTTTAGCGCGTGAGTCCCTATCCCCCGTTCTGACTCCGCTCACCCTCCTTCGAATGAAGTTCAGATCCTACCACTGTTTTCCGTCAAACGCTTAAAAGGCATACACAACAAAATCACACAAAAAAACAAAAACCAAAAACCCCCCCAAAAAAAAAAAAAACATATACAAAGCCAGCCTCGTCGCAGCTGCAATGACCGATCCACCGCGGCTGAGCCGCCTCCGCACCACCGGTCAGCAATTGAAACAAACTACTGTAATCTACACTAACAATCTCTTCACATTTCTCTTCCTTTCTCTCTTTTTGTTCTCTTTTCGTTCCCTCGTCGAGAACGGCTCCCAGCTTCTCACCTCCTTCATCGATCGCGACGCCTCTCTGAAGTCCCTTCTCTCTCGCATCGACTTGTCCGATCACCACTCTCTCTCCACGCACCGCCAACACGTCCATCACCCCCGCCTTCATCGTCGACGCCAGTTCCTTCATCTCTCGCGCGTCGGTGCGCTGGACTATGATTTCTTCTCTGGAGATGACGAATTTGACCACTCGATGTACGATTCTTTTAAAAGACCTCTCAATGGCACTCCGGTAATTCTCTCTCATTTCGATCCAAATTTAGGGTTTTCAAGTCAAATCGTTGATAACGGAATCGAAATTTTAAAAATTGTCCACTCAGGTGTTGCGTTCAAAACGACTGGTAGTTTAGATAAATCTTCTGATGGAGGAGAATTAGATAGTGATTATGATGATGATGAAGAAAAAAAGAGTAAAAATGGTCAAGAGCTGGAGAGCATTGTAGATTTACAAATGTTTATAAAGGGATTAGAGCTGGGTGGCCGTGATGCGGCGGCATTGTTTTTTCTTGTGAGTTTTTTATCCGCTGCTTATGGTTGGGTAATTCTTGGGTATACTGCTATTTATTCATGGGTTCTAGGGATTGTATTTGTCACTGTTTGTAATGATTTGATTGGGAGGTTTAGTTCCTTAGTTGGTCTTGTGTGGGATGGATCGAGATTGGGATTAAAAAGACTTACTGGGTTTATTTTAATGAGATGGGCAGTCAGAGATGCATTCACTCAGCTTCTAGGTTTGTGGTTTTTTGGTGAAATAGAGGATCAGTACTCTTTTTTTAAGCTCTTTGTGAGGTTAAAATTGATGCCATTTTCAATTATGTCACCTTGGATTCGGGGGTTCGAGAAGGAGGTTTCTGGGTTTTTATTTACATGGGCGTTATTGGATACTTTGGTGGCACTTGTATTTGCTGTTGATGCATGGATTGCTATTGTTGATTCAAGGAAAACTGGGAGAGAGATAATTAAAGAAGGTTGTTATTTGATAATGACAATGATGAAGCAGGCTGTACAAATTAAATGTTTGGAGGCTATACTTTGTGGGTCGTTTACAAGATGGGCCTTGGGTTACATGGTTGGGAAATCTTTTGCTGCAATGTTACAGTCAGCTGCAGAGATTTACTTTATGGTGGCCTGGCTGATATTTTTCTTAGTTGCAAGGTGTAGGGAGGCTAGTCTGGAGGGAAGAAGGTTTGGGCGGAGAGATTTGGAGGGTTTAGTTGAGAGAAATAGATGATATGCTTGATGATGGTGTGGGCTTCAATTGTAATGCTAAAAGTAGCAGTAATCGTTTTACTCTTTTCGTGTTGCTGTTTTGCTGTTCCTATGATTCAGCAATGCAACTTTTGGTAGCCTCCAGCAATGTGTTGTATGTACTTTACTACGAGACAGTATTCTACTTGTATATTTTCCATGAGACAGCTTCATGTGTATAACTTGTTGCAATTATTGTATTGGATGCATTGCAGTATATGTTCCTGGATGATCATATAACTGAAAATGGTATTGATTTACCTTGCTTCAGATAATACTTACTCTGTCTTGCATCTGGTCTTTTTAATCTTTGCATATTTGGCTGATCAATGAATTACTGAAATACATCAACAGGATAGTTTTGACTGAATTATTGACAAAATGAAGCAGGAATATGCTATTGCTTACTACTATGCAAAATCATTTTTTCTCCTTAGATTGCATACTTTTTGTATATGCTTATATAGTATATGAGCTTTTTCACCAACATATGTCTTGCTTACTCTTTATGAGGAATTTTGCTGGATGTGTTACTTTGGAAGTAATGAATCTTTTAAGTGGTATACATGATAAGAAAACTTGAGAACAGGATTGATCACAACTTCTGTAGTTTGAAATAGAATAAGAATCTGACCCAGGCAAGCTCAGGAAGTTAGCCAATAGACTGTGATAGTTTGGTGAGTTTTTGAAAGAAAATGTGCATGGGAAAACTGCTATCTAGGACATTTATGAGATTGCTGTGATGGTGATGGTGCACCAGCCAGCATGCAGTCAACACTCTCTGTAAGCAGAGTAGGAGAGTGCAACAGCATTGAGTGCTGATGTCTCCCCAGTTTCTGGCCAGCAGCTTGTGAGCAACAGAATGCGAGTCTATATTAAAAGAAATTCTTACCTCTGGCGTGACTAATTTGAGGCATTGGTAGATGCCCTTACTTTGCTTTTCATTGTCTGGGGCACATGGGTGCATTGTATCAGTGCTGCAGCTTGATTTATCTGTGATTAGTGCATCCACCCGTATTGCTTCAATTCTTTTGTCTTCTAGGATAAAACATTTGTAATAAGTCTGATCAAACCTTCTAAGCAGGATTTCTACTGATGAATAGTTGTAATGTGGTTGTAACCCTTGAACCATTGGCTTCTTTGTTGTCTCTGTGTTTTATATGTTGATTTGGGTTCTAGTAAATGAGAGATGAGCTTGTGCAGAAGTTTGTCTAAATCTCTTCTCTTATTTCTTAGGAGTCAAGCTTCTTGAATCTCCGACCACATATTAGTTGTCATGATCACGTCCATCTTAAGTAGTGGAGACTGCCTTAGTAGCCTGTGAATTGATATTTTGGGGGATTGTCAGATTAGAATTTCCCTGATAGAAGCAAGGCTCCTGCGTAAATCTGATTCTCTTGTTTATTGTCTTCCCTTGTGAGAATCAACATTAACAAAAATTCTCTTCTGTGTGGTTGCATTAGATCACCAATGGCTGGTGGTATCTACTGTCTCTGTAGCCTACTCTGGCTTTTAAAGTTCGCCTGCCTGTTTGGGGACTACTGAAATCCAATTGTGGAGCAGTCTTTTAGTTGGATTAGTCATCTTCTGACAAACTTCTTATTGTTCCTCATCAGATTTATGATTTGAAGAGTAAAGTAGCATATATCCTTAATTGCTGAATGAAATCCTCAAAAAAGATGTTCTTAATGCTATATTTAGCGTCGCTTTTATCTTGATGAATTTTAAGGTAACTATATTAAGCAGTAGATTATTATAGGCAGTATCTTGGTTAAAGAACTATCATCTGATCCTCAAATAACCTTGACTGAAGTTCTATTCTGGTGCATTTGGCCATTCTTGGGCAACTGATACTCACCAACTATTTCACCCATCAACTTAGTTGAGTAGTTTTGTAGTTCAGCTTCCCGATGAGGAATGCTTCCTACCCAAGGACAAGTACTATGTATTCATTCTAGCCCTCGCCCTAGTAAATCTTTGTTTTGTTCCCTTTACGGTATTGTTGAATAAGATCAATCATGTGTTCTTCAATTGCAGCGTGTAGGTGTAGGATTTTGTCTGGGATTGCAGCAGGAGACTCGGGGAGGTTAAATGAGTTTAAGTTCAGGGATTCTGTCAAAATTAATTTGCTTTGTCATAGGCAATTGATTTTTTGAACGTTCACATGGTTATGGTCTTGTTTGTTATGCACTCATGGATTCAATTGTAACCCTCATCTCTCTCCAAACCATTGCCGAGCTTCTCAGCAAGGCATATAAATATTGTGGCTCTATCGTCACATATAACATTCTAATGAGCTTACTATAATGTTTTTAGTACTACTCTAAACAACTAGTATCAAGACTATAGTGCATAAAAAGTGTTTGCTCTCAGATTCTACGAAATTCAATGAATCGTTTGATATTTTTTGGATCTCCAAATACTTGGTGGGCCACATAAATGATGTGGGGTAACTCGTTGTTGTACAAGAATTGATTTTGGTATACAGCCAGTTGTGTTTGTTGGTAGTACAGATATATAATGCAAACAAACACAGGATTCGGTAATAATGTGAATCCATGAGAAAACCACTCCCATTTAACTAGGCTAGGGCTTAAGCTCTTCTCTCAGCAATCTCAAATAACCAAAGCTGTAGAAGCACTTTGAAATCCTCCCAATTTGCAGCTTCTGTTCTTGATTTTGTGAAGGCCTGTATATTCTCTCTGCTCTTATCAGTGCAGGAGGCGCGGAATTCATTCTGCTCTTGGTATTTTCAGTTCACTGTTCTTTCTCTTATAAGCGCATGATTCTGGCATTCAGATGGGCAATCCGGAGTTGAACATCGAAAACAACGATGATATGTCAAAAAAACTGCTGCATTCTGCTCTTCCTTCCGTAATTTATTTATTATATATCCGCATAATTGAATGTCGGCCCCCGAACTGCCCTTTAATTTTTACCTTCAGTTAGTTCCATTTCAGTGTTTGCCTACAAGTAGCAAGTTTCAGCCTAATTGAAAACTATAATTCTTAACTTTTTTTTTTTTTCGTTTAATCGAAAACGTCGAGTCATTTTATCGCTAGAATTTTTTATGACAAAACCAATTTCGGAATTAAATTACGCTTAAATTATGAGGAAGAGAAAAAAAATTATGTTACAAAATTCTACATAGTATACAACAAATTTATAATAATGGCTACATATTGGTAACTCAATATGAAAACTCAAACCACCGCAGCATGAATCAATTGAATTCGATTGTTCGCAGAAGATGACAAAGTGAGTGCTAAAGACACACAATGATTCTTCGATCCTCTACAGGAGAGCCTGCACAACGGACGACGTCAAGGAAAGTGCTTTCTTGGCAAGGAATGCAGAGTTTTGAGTCCGCGGAAAAATCATATACATCTCGAGCTTGATCCAGAAGCGCTTTGAAAAGTGGGTGTCTGAGCAAAGTGATTTTGATCACATAACGCTTGTAATTCTCTCCTACATACACTACTAAACGACCTCTTGGGACATCTCTTGGAACTCTCTGCATGGACGGCCGCAAAGCCCACTGGTAACAGTTCTCACATGCTACTCTACTCCCCGTCTTCCTCCATTTCTTCAAGCATGACTTAAAAAACTTCCTCTTTGCCATTTTCATCTGTAGAATTTCATAGACAGACAGAGAGAGAGAGATAATTCTCGAGTAGCGAAGAAGAAGAGAACGAGAGAAGTCTATATAGGCATAAGAGTAAGAAAGAGACAAACTTTAGGAGCATTACGTGGTTGACATGACAGGTAGCAAGAGTTGAAGCTTCAATATATACTGAGTTAGCGGTGATCTAATCTCCCTGTATGCATAGGGTGCATACGATTGTAATATAAGCATGCCCTAGTAATAATATTATATGCCATAGAACTGTACAAATGATAGATGCTCGGCTAGATAAATGTTCGTACAGTTTCGTATCAAGATGCAATTCAATACAGCACGGCAGCAGCAGCAACTTTCATGATAATTATAAAGAAATATAATTATTACCTATCTCTATAAATCGGCTAACTTTGGGCTTCCATCTCCTGTGCTCACACTGCCGGATTAACATCTAGAGTCTTATCATGTTTATATTTAATATAATGATACCTTCCAATTAGAAAAGAGGAATAAAGACATGAATTAGTAACAAAATAAAAAAAATGACATAAATAAATACTTGAGAATGAAATAAATGAAATAAAATAGTTTTTGTACTTCTTTTATTTATTATTAATCCACATTTTTCTTTCTCCTGTCTAATTAAATGATTTTTTGACAATGCGGTGGATTGTATTATTTAAGATTGTCTCTCAAATTTAACGTGTATAATTAATATATTGTAATTAATGTACATTTGAGCACACTTGAAATACAATTTTATCTATTCAAATATAATTAATCTAATGATATAAAATTATATAAAAAATCTAAACTCTTACACACACACACACACAAAGGATAAGAAATTAAATTATTATATCAGTTTGAAATTGTATTGTGTCAAATAAAAATAAACTCAAACTTAATATGTTTAATAACCATGTTAATAATTAAAAATTCTAACTTGATATGATTAAAAAGTTGAATAAATTATAATCGTGGCATTCATTTAATATATTAATATATAGATTATAATGTGTTTCTATAATACTTATGATACTATATACACAAATATTAATTAATTTTATTATAAATAAAATTAAATATATTTTAAAACGTGATAAATATAACTTAATTATTTATAAAATATAAAATAAATTTATTAAATTATAAATAAATTAACATATTATAATTATTCGAATAATTAATTGTGCCATAAACGAATTTATATGTCAAAAAACGTAATAATTGAATACGAATAATTAATTGAGTACGAAGGACTCTATTTTTTAACATGCAGAATAAACGTAAGAAGTAAATTTCTGCACGTGAAAATGATTGGTCATATAAATATGTATATATAATTAGAGTGATAAAGCAAGAAAATGGAGATTAAGTTGCCATTAATTAAGGAAGATTTGATTTGCTTGGCCGGATATCAAATTTAGTGAATGATATATGTGCGATAAGTTGAGCAATCACTTCATATAACCCTTCGCTATCTTTGTTGATACAAGCGCCAATTTGATTCCTTTATCCAATAGGGGTCAACTTTATTATAAATTGTTTGTCTCAAACCCTGATTCGCACGAGAGAAGTAAGCTAAAATCCCACATAATCCTCTTGATTTTAACACTCATTTTACTGTCAAACTGTCTGCTGCAGATGTGATTCGGGATAAATTTTGCATATCTCTGCAATCTGAGTCACCATGTATGCAGGTGATGGTCTATCTATGCACTGCAAAATGGATCGAGAGAAAGAAATATCTTCAGGAAGATCATCAAGAGTGGAAGTCATGCACATTTTGAATCTCGCAGAAACCATTCAAACCTTAACTTTGATCTATCTTTGAAAACATTCCATTCCTTTACCTACCAATCAGAAGGGTTTTATTTTAGATCACCGTGTATAAAATTCATTATACTAACTAAAAGTAAGAGAGGACTAAAATAATATTCCAAACTCTCTATCTTTATAATATAAATAAGGTAGTAGTTTTCAGTTTTTTTCCCCTGCTAACTAGCGATGATTATGAACATAAAATATGAGAGAAGACAACGGCAGCGGCTAGCTTTAGTAGCGTTTGGAGGTACATCAGTAAGAGTTAATTAAATCAGTATATGTACATGTAGTAGACAAGAAGTGAATTGATGGTGAAATATTGGGGAAATGTTTTGGTTTTGGGATATGTTGGAACTTACTTGCTAGGAGAGATGATGATAAAAGCCAGCAAAGACTCATTCTCTGAAGACAATATAATGTCCTGTACTAGTACTCGGTTTTGGATTGATGAAAAGACAGAACGTCAAAGGTACACATCAATATGAGTAAGATTGCCAACAGTTTTGCAGACAGGGAGAGAGATGGACAGTTAATATTTCTGGAATATTACTTTAGATTTGGAAATTGCGTCAGGTTCATTTTAATCTTCCGTCTTCCCACCTCTTACTGTCACATTGTATGAAACCTCATATTACCTGGGCTCTACTCATCAAAATGATGGTCTTTTACAATTTACTAATTAACATCTGCACACTCCCATTTTTGCTTTTACACGTGGGAACAATAGAAGCCGAAGATGAACA
>CP135576.1:1031848-1042660 GCA_032401905.1 Swietenia macrophylla | reverse complement strand
AAAGAAATTAGAGTCTTTAACTCTTGCTTGTATTCATTCCATCGATTCACATGAAAGAAATTAGGATTTTTGGTCCAACAATGTAAGCATCGTTTTATTTCATTGGACATCTGAACTACTTTTGGTTGAATGAAATGAAATAAATAAGAACAGAAAGCAAAACAAATTAATGGATTGAGAGAAGGAATAGTATTTCTTTAATTGGTTAATGCATGGAATCACAAACTTATTATATTTTATTACGACAAAAATATTATTTTAATAAAATATAATATTTTATAATTTAATAATTAACAAATAAATTACCTTCATATTTTATTTTTGAATATAAATATACAAAAAAATTTATATTTTAAACTTATTCCTTATTTTTAATTCAAAATTCATAACTTGACTTGTATACGAATTTTCATCGATAAGTCGAATTTGAATACAATCTAAATTTTATATTTATATGTATAAGGGTGTTTTAAATTATCAATAATATTTTTAAAATTTTATTAAATTAATAATAATATAATTAAAATTATCAAATAAATATAACTAATTATATAAATTAGGTATGTATATGATTTTTTTTATATAATAAAATTATAATTATTAAATAAATGCTTCTAATTATATAAATTATAAAATACATAAGATTATAAAATAAAATTAAGAATTAATATAGTATGAAATAGATAAAAAAAATTATAAATAATTACAACAACGACAAAAATTAACAATAACCAAAGTAATATAAAATGATAAATTTATAAAATAATGATTTTAAATTAATTTATAAATAAAATGAATTTAAATAATATTTTGTTAATAATTGTAAATTAATTAATTTGTTAAATTTTATATTGTAAATTTAAATAATATTATATAAATTATTATTGCCATCAATTAGAACAATATGATAATTAATTATTTAAAAGAGTTATTAACTAAAAATTACTATTTTAAATTATTTAGAGAAATGAAATTATGATTTATATCAGCTTTTATAGCTCCCGAGAGAATAATCTTTGCTGCTTTGGAGGTTCTGCTCCAATCTTCTTCTATTCTTCCAACCAAATATACCTTAAAAACATATTGGATATATTAAAAGAAACACACACACACACACACACACATTTCTACTAAATATTGTTTGACATTACTAAAATTCTACCATTATTGAATTAAAATCTTGAAATTTAAATGATCTAATTGCTATATAGTAGTTGGAGGTCAAGCGTCCTCTGGCTGGCTTTCGCTATCATTCATGATTTATTTAATTGCGCTTTGCTTACATTTGTTATGGGAGTTATATCATAATGATTGAATTTCACTCCAATTATTAAATTGTATTCATTAAAAATATATATATATATATAAAAAATTGATTTTTTTTTAATGTTAAAATTAAACTTACATGTAAAATAGGGTATAAAAGAATTTAGCTCAGGGAGAGAAGAGAGAGAAAAGGAAAATACAGTGAGCTAATTTCAAAACTCTGGGGGTATTATAGTCATTTAAAATATTAAACAAAAAGTTTTGTTTAATGTCTAGTAAAAATTTGTCCGATTGGGGTCTGGCTCCGAAGTTCACATCCCTATGATATGAGTGGGGCCCACGTTGGTGGTACTACCCTAAGCTGGAGGCCGAGTCCGGCTATATAATAAATAAACTGTCAGGTTGAGGCGTGTGTGGCTAGCACTAATCTGTGGGGCTAACCTACTTGCAAAAAGTTCCACCAGTAAGAAAACGCCAGCGTCATCCAAACAAAATAATGCCTTGTGCTTATCCTTCCAGCCTATGATCTCAAATCGTAACGCCTGCCAACAATTGCCTACGTGGACAAAAGACTGCATGCAATTGGGGTCGCAATAACAACACCTGGATCACTCCTTTTTTTTTTTTTTAAATAAATTTTCAACTTATAACAAAATAGTATTTTTTATTTACACAAAACAAATCCCTAATTTTTATTGAAATATCTTTAAGTTATATAACATGAAATAAGTGTTCTTTTGTTATGAATTTTTTATCGTACAATTTTTTATTATCAAAAATTTCAAATTCTTTTTAATTTATTTTTTGTACTATTTAATTAATAGTGAAAAATAAATTCATAGATGAAAAAAATAATAATTTTATCTTTTATTGGAGATTGATTGGAGTGCAATTTTTTAAATTCATTTAAAATATTATTTGAAAACTCTTATTTTATTTTTAAATTATTTTTATTTCTCTTATAACACAAGTTTTAAAAAAATTATATTAAGATAATTGTATAACTTTTACTAACAAGATATTCTTGATAATTAAATAATCAATAATTATTTGATAAAATATCATTATTAAAAATTTTATTAGTATAATATCTATTCTAAAAGCATTACTGAAAAGCTATGTCAAAATGAACCTAATTTGATTATTTTAATAAGATTTAAAAATTTATTTGATACGAATGGTCAAATTATATTTTATTTGCAATTATCAAAACATTAGGGATCTGGATGTTATTTGGCATTGTCATCCGTTTATTTCATTTAATATTCTCCACCTGTCTGAAGCAGACCGCAGCTCCCTCCAGCGGACTCCAAACATCATCAAAATATAAGAAAAAAGAATTTCGATTCCGTCTCATAGAAAAAACCCATTCAGCCCAGACACAACTCGAACCAAACACAACACCGTTTTAGTCAATTTTGTGTCGCTTTTCTCTGTCTGCTTGGGTTGGCGGTTTTTACGCTTTTCCTTCTCTTCTCGTCACATTCCCTCGAATTACTCTCTCTCCCCTCTCACACTCTCACTCTCACTCTCACTCTTCGACTCTCCAAGGTCTGCTATATTTTTTCTCTTTGTTATTCTATTCCAATTTTTAGATCTTGATTTTTCGTTTGTTTAATTTTTGTTCAAGATTTCGCGAGCTTGGGGTTTGGTAGATCGGAGAATCTTAGCTCTCGGGTTTTTTTTTTTTTTTTTGGTTTGGTTTTTGAAGTGTTTGTTTGGTTGCGTGGGAAACGAAGGAAAGGAAAGAAAATATGGTTACTTTTTATTGTTCTGTCTGCTTTTGATTCTTAGAGTGGACAAGCTTTAATCAGTTGAGCTGTTTTTTAAAGGGAAAAAACAAGATCGATTAAGCTAAACAGCTGTATCAGGCTCTCTTGAGGGTTCTCAAGTTTTGTCTTTTTAGGTAATTGATAAGAAAATCAGAAATATATATATATATATATATATATATATGTATAGCTATATATAATTACTGTCATTTTCTCTCCGACTAAGAGAAACGGAGGGCTCTATGTTATGGTATGTGATGTTCGTAACTGATGTTTGAACCTAAAAAGTATGCAGCTTATTCCTTAGATTTTGTCATTTTGTTTTTGGTTTTTATTATCGTGCTTTACCTTAGGATTGATTGCTCCATTGTTTCTTTCCTTTTTTTTTTTTTTTTAAAAAAAGAGATTTTTATGGGCTTCCATTATTTCATTTCGTGCCTTTCGTGGTCTCTCTTGTAGTTTTATATAATGACGTTCATTTGACTATTCTTTAGTCAAGCAGAAAGGTGAAAAGCGTATTACTTTGCTAATTATCTGCATTGGAAAAACATCTGGACTTAAAACAAGGTATAGAAACATGATAAATGAAATGGTAAGGCGAGGAAACTGAAATTATGGAGTGAAAGATGTTACTAATAATTTGATTGGAACTTTGCTTAAGGCCATTTCGGACCTACTTCATTTATCCTTGTGGGAGAAATTGGCGAGTGCCCTCCAGCTATCAATGCATGCAAATTTGCCTCTTGTACCTTTGGCATTGTTTCTGGGGTTTTCACATTTTTCTCAGACTTGTTGACTGGAGTTTTTCATGATTAGATGTTCAAGGAGTACTGTATTTTTTGTCTGGCTGTGATGACTAATAACAATAATTCACCAGTTTTCATCTTCATTCTATGGTAGGAAAAATTAACAAGTTGGTTCATTATTGGAAATGCGAATTTGAGTTAAAAGCATAGCATGAGATGGATAAAGGACCTCTTTTGCTTGAAAATTTTTCCAACATGAAAAGCCAAATGGTGAGAGCTTTTTTCCCCCCCTTGTTGATTATTTTCTGTTATGATACTATCATTTGCTCAAATGTTTGGAACTTCATTATGCATTTGCTACAACTTTCTTTGCACATTTATCTATCTAGATTCTAGAATGTGACGATGCAGGCATTTTTTTTATGTCAATATATTTTTGCTTTCTATGACAACTTGCTGTAATTGTGACATCACAAGTGGCGACTAACACGAAACCATTTGAAAATGTGATCCATCCATTAGCTGAAGTCATTTGAAAGTCCCTTAATTGTCCATTTAATTGAATAGGTTCACATGTATGAGCTAATTAATTGTACATTTCACTTTTAATCTGCATTTCCTTTCTTAAGGGACATGCCGGTTTTAATCTATTTCTTCATTGATTGAACTATTTATTCTTTTTTTCTTTTCCTTTACTAATTATATCTAAAATTGAGAAACTTTAGACTAACTAGAGAGATGAAAAAAACAACTTTTTTTTTTAACTTGTCGACTAGAAGTGGTCGCTGCTGCTGAATTAAAGTACTTGCATTTTATAAAAATAAGATATCAAGAGTATGGCAAGACATATTCTAGTTTTTATCTAGAAAAGAGAAAAAAAGTTTGTTTACTCTATTATCTTTCCTTGTTGCTGTTGTTATTATGTTTTTTGTGGGGGAAATTGAGTGAATTTGCATGAACTGTGGCATAACAAACTTTCTGCTGTAGTGCTTTTATTAAAGGTTAGCTATAAATGAGATCTCTCATGTTTTATTTGACTTATGCATGCACCATTTTCTTGAGATACAATGATCAAGCACTACTTGAACTTTATATATGTGTGTCCTTGGGACCAGTGTTTAATTGTCTAATGATGTTTTTTTGGCATTTCTTGCATGATTGGTATCATTTTAACTGTTCAAAAGCTTACATAGATGCTGAGATTAACTTTCCTAAACTAACTGGTATTATTCTTCGTGGGATATGGTGTTCTTAACTTCCAACTCTATATTGTCATTCATTTTCATAATAGTCCTTGAATGTCATCAAGCATTCCAATGTGACAATTTTTTATATTTAACAGTATATTTTCCCTTCTTTGTTTGCCCTTGACTGGTTTGAAAATTTTGATATATGTTTTATTTCACTTATGTTTATTGGACCAAATGATTTTATTGAGGCATGTGATGATGATATTTCATTTTCCCTGTTGTCTCCAGGGAAATATGTGATTATATTTTATGTATGCTGATGCTTCTTCCTAGTGAGTTTAGAGGCGGTATCATGAAATGTTCTTAGTAATTGTGATTGTTTTAATTATGTATGCTTAAGTTAGTGTTACTAATTTTCCTTCACGTGCCAATTTGCCTTGGATATTGTGGCATTTTCTGAACTTTTTTTTGGTTTTTGCTTTTTTCTTAGGGAAAAAGAGGCAAATCCTTTGGTTCTCCATTAGAAGATGAAGCAGCTGAAGTTGCACATTTACTTGCTGAACCAAAAAGTGATCATGTTTCAGTTGATGGTGTTTTATGCTTCAACAAGGAGAATTCAGGGAAAAAATCAGTTATGGAGGACATTTCATGTGGACTTGAGTTTGGCTTTAGAACAAACTATGGTAATGCTTCAATGGTTTCTTACTGTTTCTTTAGTTGGTGCTATTATTTGGACATGTCTGTGGTTAGATCGCACACATTGCCTCATTTTTGTGATTAATTGATTGACTCATTGTTTTCTTGCAAACCAAATCTATGCTTAAATCATCAATGGAATAATTATTAGATGGTTTTACTAAGATTCTTTTTCTTTGCCAAGACTATGCGCATATATGTATTATAATCTTCTCCTGGATATCAAATGCAAGCTGACACAATTATGATGGATGGGTAACCCTGTTTCTGAAAGTTCTTCTGTATTTGGAAAAAGAGATTGTGGCAAATAAGCTCCTCTGATTTCTTTTAGAAGAGGTTGGCACATGCAGACTCTGCATTTAAGGGTGATTTAACTTTTAGTTTTAGGGTGGGAGAGAGGCAGGTGTGGGAGTTTTTGGTGCTAAGCAAAATTTTGGTGGAGAAATATGCCTTTGTACACCATACCCTCCCGTTCCAGTGCAGTATGATTTTTTGATAGCACCCATAACAGTATAAGTCCTTGATGCAACTCGAAGTCTTGCATTGACCAAGGATGGATGATGTTAATAGTTAACCGTATTGTAATCGGTTAATATGAAAATTCATCATTTTATAAGCATTTGGGGTGTTGGGATTATTTTGCTATGTGCTTGCAATTAATTTGGTCGAACATATTTTTACAAGCTATTCATAGCCTGTGGATGGTTGGCAAATTTGAGAATTTTAGTACAATTGATTTTTTTGGATTGTGGGAAGCCACATATCAGAGCTGAGTAGACATTTGACTCATACATGCAGTGGGCTCTTATACTTTATTGAAGTAATATATAGTGGATTACATGATATGGAAGCTAGACATTGGATGTTAATATTTAAAATGATGTGATGCCTTGGGGTCTGTGGTTGTTTGTTTTCTTCTACTTGTTTTTCTAATCTCTAACGGCTGGTTTATGTTTGTGATAAGGTGGGCTGGATTTGTATAATATTCAAGGAGAGGATGATCTAAAGTTGGAAGTATGTATCTTCCTTTATTGAAATTTTAATCATATGTTTGAGTTTATATTCTGTATATTCCCATGAAAGAAAGCCACTATTCTTTACACTTTTTTTCTCTGCAGAAATCAGTTCCTCTTCTTTCTTGCTGCTTGAATTAAGCTTTTAATCCTTCTCACTCTAGCAACTTTCTTGTCTGCATCAATCACTTGTACTTTTATATCTTGCATTTTGTGCTTCTCCCACCTGGGTTGATAATGTTGTGTGCAACATGAAAACCTTTTATTGTTTATATGGTTGTTATCTGATAAGATAATGATCTAGTAGGTTCTCGATGGATTGCTGGATGATGTTGATGAAGTGGATGATTTTTATGCTGCCAATGATCTATCCACCGCGTGTGAAGATATTCTTTTGGGTAGTCCTCTTATTTATCTTGTGTGACTATGGTTATGATACTTAGAGAATATGCCTAATACTAATCTCCCACAACTTTCTCTCCCTCCTTAATCACAGATATTGAATTTGCCGAGAAAGTAACTGAATTGGATTTTGGCCCTGTCGAAGGATCAAATTTAGGTAACTCCAGTTCAGAAAGTCATTCTCCAGGTTTAAGTGGATGTAATATTGCTGTTGGGATATCGGATTCATTGACTGCTCCTGAATCTGAATGCAAGGATGATTCACTTGACAAGTTGGTCTCTTGTGAATTACATAGCACCTTTAAAAGTAAACGTGAGTGTCAATTACCAGTTGAGGAAAAAAGCCCTAGTTCGGATGATGTGAATAACTTTGATGAGCTGGATAATGATGACAATGTTTTATTAAGTAGCATATTGTCTAAGTGTAAGAAGAGGGTAAAGAGCTCTGTTCTGGAAACCAAGGTTAAGAGATTGCGTAAACCTACCCAACGGTACATTGAGGAATCTTCAGCCCTGAAGTCAGGATATCTATTGAGTGGACAAAAGGTTTCTATGCCCAAATTGAAGGATAACAATCAGAAAGTCAAACTGCATGATGGATCTTTCGATGAAAGTAGTCAAGCACCATCTGAATCATGGTTACGGGGAGGACGTCTGAAGAAATGTTCGCCTATGGTGGTAAAGTTTTCATCTGCTTGATATTTTCCCCCCTTTGAAATTGGGTGTTTGTGATAGTAATTTTTAAAATTTTCTCTGATTCCAATAATGCGTGTTTCTGTGGATATATATTTCAAGTGCTTAATTTAGTTGATATGCTTCTGTTACTTTTTTTGTTCTTTAAAAGCATTATTCTGTTGTCTGTGCTATTATGAAATGACAATAATTATCAAGCATAATGTTGTCACATGATTCTGCGGTTTGTGTCTGTACTAAAAATCTGCAGCCTTCTAAGATGAGTCTCCTGCTTTTACCCGTGTATTGGCTGGGTTCTCAGTGCTCCATGTGTCTTACACTTCTGGCATCTTATCCTAGACATTGTTTACTAGATCCTAAGATGAAATTTTGTTTGTGCTATGTTGATGGAGTAAATATATTTTTCCTTCATTTGTAAAATTACAAGAGTGAATTAAAGTTTACTGTCCTCTTTTTCTCCCTTATGGAAAGTATTGTTTGGTTTGTGGCCTGAAATATAAGTCACAAGTAATTTTTGTGTATGGTACCTTCATATATTTGAATTATTGTGTTGTGTTCTTTGTTTTTCCTGTGCAGGATTTTGAATCCAATGATGACATTTTTTCTTCTGATTCTGATGATGATCGTGTGAAAAAAAGGAAATCTAAAGTGGAGGTTGATCGGAGGAAGCATCAAAGGATGTGGACTCTTTCGGAGGTGATGAAGCTGATTGATGGTATATCTCAATTTGGAGTTGGAAAATGGACTGACATAAAGAGGCTCCTGTTTCCATCATCTGCTCACCGCACACCTATAGATCTGAGGGTACTTTCTATTTTGCTTTATCCGATTGCACAGTTCTTGAGTTCAAGGTTAAATGTGGTTTGCTAATGGTGGACTCTGCAGGACAAATGGCGTAATCTTCTAAGAGCAAGCTGTGCACAGAAGAAAAGCAAGAGAGAGGTGACATTTCGATGTTTCTTTTATTGTGTGTTTTGACTTTCACTTTTAATGAATGTATTTGGGTTTAACTTGTTTAGTATATTCTTTCTCATAATATCACTCTTCAGTAGTTTAGATCATAGAAAGATCAGTTTTTCTATTTTGCAAATGCTTAGGGTGTGTATACTTCCATTTCCATGATGGTGGGAATTTAATTTTAGATGCAGTATGTAATTGGCAGGGGTTATGAATTTGACTTTGAAAGTTGCTTAATATGTACCCGATAAAGCCGCAGGACAAAGACTGATCAACTATGATTGTGGTTCACTAGAAGTCTCTAGGATACCCATTTTAGTCCATTTGTTTGGTGCTTGGATTTCCTAACACGAGTATCAATGTCAAACATTTACTCATCTTGGTTTCATCAGCAGGAATTTGCAATCCACATTACTGATCTTGGTTTCTAAGATGAGTATAAATGACAGCTGAATTATGGAACAATTATTTACATTTTTGAGATTGGTTTCTAATGATGAAGTTAAAATGGCTAAAACAGGTTGATCAGAAGCATGCCATGCGTACCTTACCGAAACCTGTGATATGTCGAATTCGAGAACTGGCCACCATTCATCCATATCCAAGGGTTCCCACCTTAAAGATTTCAAGCAATGGTGATGTTCTCTCGTCCAAACATCCTACCAAAGCTAAAGGTGTTCCATTTAGCTCCCATGGAAGAAAAGTACGTAGGAAGAAGCATACTTGAACTGGTCATCTCAGTTGCAGTAAATCGGTGTCAATAATCCTACAAAATTATGTTGTAAAGAAACTGTTGGCTTGTTTTACAGTTTTTTTTTTTTCAATGTAATCTTCATATGCATATGTGCTGAGGTCTGCCCTTAGAAACATCTGGTTACAGAAACTGGTGAATGTTGCACAAAGTAGGTCCAAATTTTCAATTGCCAATTGTAAAGCCAGGGATACAGCCAACTGATGTTTAAAGAGGAGTAACTTTTCTAATTAACTCTGCTTTTGGTGACTAGATATTCCTGGTTGATTGCAAAATATTCTGTTGCATTACAAGTGAAGGTGAGGTGGGTGAATCCATTTTGACACATAAGCTTAGTTCCCAGGGATTTGTGTTTTTGAGTTGTTTCAAGATTATGTCCAGGGACTTCAGTTTTGTAGGTGTTTGGTTTTGAATCGCATTTTGTTACGAGTTATGTTTATCATTTATTTCTAAAAGAAAAGCAAAGAAACCGATTTAAAGGGAAAGAGCGCTCTTTTTTCTTTTTTAAAAAATATATTTAGAAATATATATAAAATATATATTTATCTTCTAATTATTGGATAAAACAGGCATATTATTTATTTAATAAATTTTTGTTATATATATGTGCATATATTCACGTTATAATTATTTAATCGTGATTTAATACACATTTTGATGATCCTTACACTTTCAGGTGAGCTAGTAATGAATGATAACCCATCAATCTCTTGGAAAGCCCTCAAAACAATCTCTTACCTCCGCGTGATACACTAATACAAGCTTAATTGAAGTTGAAGCATTACTATCATAACTATTATGTCAAGCGCTGTCAATATACATACAATCAAATATATTATTATTATTATTACTTGCACAAGCAACGGAACAAAGTAGCAAGTAGATTAATTTGAGTAACATTTTCTTTCTTATATGTATGCATGCGCGCGCGTAGAGAGAGAGAGAGAGATTCAGAAAACAACATATTTACCATAAGTCTTATAACCTGTACAACAACACAACAAGCTCTGTGTGTGTGTGTGTGTGTGTGTGTGTGTGTGTATCCTTACGGCAAAGGTGTACAAGAAGAGCCTTGCACACACCCAAAAAACTACACAAATATCATATAGGTATACAGAAATTTATAATTATCACAAAACTCCCATGCATGATGCATGTATTTATGTATGTATGCACGCAGTATACTTGACAATAGTTATACAAAATAATTACCCACTTCCATCAATGTCATCACCATTTTCGCCTGAGTCGTAGTTTTGTCTGGGTATGTTATGGTGATTGTCGATGCTTTTTTCTGGGTATTCAACTGATCCGCTGCCCATCTTC
>CP135576.1:995177-1026861 GCA_032401905.1 Swietenia macrophylla | reverse complement strand
CACTGGTCAAGTGTCGGATCTTCATGTCATAATAAACTTCTTCAACTCTTTTTAGATCATACTTTAGACCTGCCATAGGAAAGCAAGGATTTCAGGAACTTAGGTTATGTTAGAATATTTTTGTTTGAAAAAGAAGGGGCTCAGAAATCTTACTGTCAAACTTCTTGCGTAGAAAATCATTTCGGAGATTAAGCATTCGGAAGGCTGCATGAAGATCTGTCAAGAAATTTAACACCTTTCTTGGGCAATCATAGTTCCCTGCAAGCACTTGGTTCACCACATACCTCGGCTGTAAAATCACAGAAGAATTGCATACTGATTTCTGTCTACTAATCTATTATTTTGATCTGATACCAATCAATAAACCAATCAATGTGCAATCATTTGTTTTGAGTATGCAGTCAATATGCGTCTTATTTTAATGCAAGTTCTATTGACAATTGTCAAAACCTCCAAGTAGGCTATTGTCCCCCCCAACTGTCACCAATAAAAAATTTTCTATTGACAATTGTCAAAACCTCCTAAGTAGGCTGCAGTCCACTCAAATGTCACCATTAAAAACATTCAAGTAAAACCAATACACGAATTACGCCCAGCCCTTTGAATAAGTAGGATAGCATGCACTTGTGAAATTCAAAGAATGGTTCTTACCATTTCATTCGACAGGAAACAGAGGCCTGCATAATATATGCAAAGATCTTTATCAGTTAGATCCATTTAAGAAAAGAAAACAACCCCCAATTATAAGTAAAAGCATCATATTTCATTTTGCACCACAAACACAATAAAGAAGAAAGAACTACCACCGCAACCACCAGTGACTAATAATCATTAAAGTTAAAAAATGGAATCAGTGTTCATCAGTGCAAGCTTACATTCTTTTAATACTACATTGATGATTACTCTAAAACCATAATCCTTATCTGCTATCTCAATACACAGGACTCCTTAAAAACTGTATTGCATCTCAATCCTGCAGAGGCTTCAATCTGATTTCAAGGAGTTCCACCTCAATTACACCATCACTCCCACAGATCATGGAAATGCTCATTGCTTGGAACTGAATATTTCATTAATCAGCCACTGGACTCATCCCCGAGCCTTACGAGCATGAACCGCCAATCCCAACCTACCCATATGGCCCGAGTCTTATGTGCATGAATCACCAGTCCCGACCCAACCATATGGCCAGATATTAATCAGTTTACAAATTTGTTCAGCGAATTTTAAGAATCTACCACACAGATTCCACGTCTGTGTTTTGTTTTTGGCTCATTAACTATAACTAATTCATTGAAAAAGTCATTAACCAATGCTGGTCCTGCTGAAGATTATACACACATATACTAATAATGAAAAATCTAAAGACCTAACCTGCAACTCACGGTTGGCAGAACATAGCATCATTACAAGAAGTTATATCGTTTCACAGAAGCAATGTCTTGAAGCAAATATATATGAGATTCATCAGAATACTCACCAATAAGATAGTCCTCAATGTCCAGAGAAAACTGTGCATCGTTCACTGCATAATTGGAAACCAAATAAAAATTTGAGCTCAAGAATGTAATGTGAATTTGAAAACCTAGTGTGATTCAAGGGTTGAAGAAAGAAAGAACACAGAGAGTATGAGGAAAACAGAAACTAAAACAATATGCATACAGTTGCAGTTTCTCTTCTACCTATCTCACTTAGAGGATGATCATTGAGACATCAATTTAATTCAACATGATTAAACAGACAAAAGAACATGGCATATTTGAAAAAGAAATACAAACACTCAAATTGACAAACTTCTCTGCCACTATACATCACCTCCTAGTCTCAAGCTTTAGAAGCCATCAATTTGTACACATTATATGATTATCTCTAACCAATATCAAGTTCCAAAAGCAGAAATCATAAACTTGTTTAAATCGAAGAAAACAAAGTTGCCAATTACAAAATTATACTAATACGAACGAGAATGCAAATAAGCTCCTTTCTAAAAAGTATAAGTAATCTGAAAACAATTCATCAAAGTATTAATGGCCCTCCTAAATCCTGTTCTCAACTTCAGTGTTCTAATGAAACATTGAGTATGAGTGAGGATTCACAATCAATCAAGCATGTTGTTAGATCTCTCCAATCTCAAATAGAATGGAAACTCAGTAAGCGGAAAACCAAATAATATTTGCCTTCAACAACATTTGGCTCCATGAATTAGGCCCCGTTGAACCTGACATTGGAATTGTTTAACACTAACTAAGTTCCAGGTGATTCATTGAGCAGTTCCAACATGAATTGAAGTCCCAATTAATAAAAGGGTAAGAGTACCCAGATCAACTTGTAGGAAGTACTTATCTATGTACAAAATAATCTTAATGGTGAAACAAAATGTAATATGAATGAATTGGCAAGAAGGTAGAGCTCTCATCTAAGCATTTTCAATTATCACCAGCTGAAAGCTACATAGTGAGAAATCTTTTGTCAGACATGCACATAAATGGCAATAATCAGTTGGCTACAAAAGCAGTGATAGAAATAAAGAACATACACCCAAGTTTTTCCTGAGATTCTGTATGCATAAGAAGACTTCCTGTGTCCAGCCAGTGCATAAAAGCAAGCAATGAAACAACAGTCTGTGTTTCGCTCCTCCAATCATTATGATACCTAGGAATAAACAAAACAACAAGAAGAAAAATCATCAAATATACTAACAGATTCAACTAATCAAATAAATTTATTTCTTTTGCGAAATTCTGCTCGCCTGTAATAGTCCCCAGGACATTCACGTAGAACTTCAGCCAAGCGACGGTAAAGCTCCTTCAACGTATCAACTTGAGCCCTAGGCTTCTCCAAAACCTCTACAACACAACATAATCAAACACACGTTATTTCATTTCAACACTGATTACCTGAACCCAATATCAGCTATTCTTTTGAAAGTGCTTTTAAAAGGCACTGCCAAACACACTATAATACCAATTTGTCACTTATTTTAAATTTAAGACTGGCCGTTCTTCTTGGTCTTTTGGTTTATTGATTTATTTTCAAAACAATGCAAGTAAAGACATAATTCAAAAATCAACTTTGGACCATTAGCATCAAAATGAAACAGAGCCAGTAAAAATAACAGAGAAAAAATCAAACAAACACCGAACAGAAAGAGAGATAGCTACAGATTTGCTTACCAGAAAGCGGCCGAGACTGGTGAACAAGGAGTAAACTAGCGTGCATAAGCCTCGTGGTGGACTCGATCTCCATCACAACGGTTCGTATTCGCTCGCGTAAGCTTCCTGACTCGTCCAGCTGGACGCGGAAGTCCTCGAACTGCTTCTCCATAGAGGTTGGAGCATGAGCCTCATCGCCCGCCATTGATGAGTAACGCGAAGACGAAAAGAATTGGCGAAACGGAAATGTCTCGGGTTTGGCGCCAAAGAAGAGCGACGGAGGTGGCGAAGAAACGGAAGCGACGGAGAAGCGCAGGAGGAGAGAGTGGAAGCGAGGGTTTAAGGAGCAAGATAGTGGTATAAAAGCGACGGTGTTTCGAAATACTGATTTCATGCTTGTAACGGGGGGTTTGTATCCGGCTATTGAAATGTTTAAGACTGCTTTTACTGTATTTTCGCACGTGTTATCAAAATAGCATCATAAACTGCCACGCGCGCATATCTTCAAGTTTAAAAAATAAAGAGTAAATTACGGATATACTCCCGAATTTTTGCGAATCATTTCTGTAACTTGATTTCATATTGCAATTATTATTATTATTATTATTATTATTATTATTGTTATTGTTATTATTATTATTATTATAATAACAAGAATTTAAATATTTAATATTTTCTTGCTATAAAGCAAAAACAAAAATTCAATAAATAAATTAAAAACATATTAATTAATTTATTAAGAAATAATATGTTATCTTATTAGTTTGTTAAATTTACCTACCCGGATAGCTAGTTAATTATTATTTATAGAAGTAAAAAAAAAAAAAAACAAAACATTTCCCTTTAATGCAAATGATCACAACACAGAAGTTATTGCAATTGGAACAGTAATTACATTTTACACACACACACACACACACACACACACACACACACACTTTCTTATGAGTTATTTATTTTCATAATTTATATTAAATTCATGATTTTATGTCGCTTTCACAATTTTTATGGGTTTTAATTTACTAGTTTATACGTTGTTTTTCAAATTTTATTAAACAAATGCATTTTAAAATTAATAAATTTAACATTTACTTATAAGATTTAAAAATTGAATTGAACTAAATGAAATTTAAAGTTTTAATTTTTTTTAAAGAATTAAATAATTTGATTTTGTTCTCGATTCTAGTTAAAAAAATTTAAACAAAAAATGTAAATCATTTAATACATTTATTAAAAAATAAGATTTTTAAATAAATTATATTTATAATCTATTGTATATATGCAATATAAAAGTTCATAAATATTCATGGTCAATAATTTTAGTAAAAAAATTAGCAAAGATACTTTACCCAATGTCTCATATAGTACAAATGTATGACATATGATATTTTGATTACAAAATTGCTAATTCTATCAAAGTATACGAAGAAACTTAACCGTTACAAAATGAATTTGAAGAAATTAAGTTACTCAACTTTACAACAATCAATAAATATAATGAATAAGGATTCAATTACTTACATTTTGGACTAGTTCAAGTAGCAATCAAACTTTTAGTCAGAATAGGTTTAAATTCTTAAATTTTATTCATGTTTAAAGATAAAATTTTACTCAAATTTGAAAATTCAATTTTAAGAATTATTCAGTCAAATTTAAGAATTATTCAGTCAAATTTATGTAATGGATTTATCTATTTCATCTGTGCTACTAATTTTGAAGTAAGATTGGTAGATCCAACAATTTTAAATACTTTGGTCTTCAACATACATACCCCAAAAATTAAATTTACTCAACATAGGTAAGGATATATGCTATTATATAGGATATACTTTAAACAAATTACTTTTTAATTCAACTCAATATGTTTACTCAAAGACGATAGAGGAGAAACAATAATGATTAGCATTCAAATAGAAAAGGAAGATACACCAATATCAACATATACTCCAAAATTATTCCAATGGAATGAAATCACAATATCAGATATTTGAAAATTCTAAAATCCTTAAATTCCTAGAAATTTAATACAACAAGACCTCAAACAAGTGGTTGAAACCCTTAATAGTTAAGTCCTACTTCGATTCAATTTTTTTAGGCAACCTAGAATATCGACAAGTTACTTAGAATTTCAAACTATTAGATCATTTTTCTTAATTTTTTCAACCTTTAGATCAAATAAAATAGAGAAGTAGATACTCAAAGTTTTGTTAACTATACAAATCCAGTAGCAGAACCTATAGTACAACAACCTCACAATCTAAAATCTCTAACTTTATATAATTTTCAATTTATTAATATGATTATTAATGAAAGCTTTCAAATAGATAAAGAATTTTTTAGGTAATATTTCAAATCTGAACCTAATAAATTCAAAGTAGAATGGTTTTATAAAAACTTTAATTAAGAAAAATAGATTAGTATTATACCAAGAACAAAAAGAGAAGAAGAAAACTAAAAGATTATCTAATCTTGCCTAAAAAAGTTTTTCTCTTTTTGAAAGTTATCATTAATGATTATATTAATAAATTAAAAATCAGATAATGTTGGAGATCCTGTATTGTGAGATTGTTAAGCTATAGGTTTTGTTATTGGATTTGTATAATTAATAGAATTTTGAGTATCTACTTCTTCTATCCTATTTGATTTAAAGATCGAAGGGATTGAAAAAGATGATGTAGTAACTTGAAATTCTAAGTAACTTGTTGATATTCTAGGTTGTCTAAAAGAGTTGAATCGAAGTAAAACTTGGCCATCAAGAGTTTCGACTACTTATGTAAAGTCTTGTTGTACTAGATTTCTAGGAACTTGAGGATTTTAAAAATTTCAAATTTCTAGTGTTGTGATTTCATTCCATTAGAGTAATTTTGGGGTATATGTTTATGTAAATGTGTCTTTTCTTTCTATTTGAATACTGATTATTGTTGTTTTTGCTCTATTATTTTTGAGTAAAAATCTTGAGTTGAATTAAGAAGTAATTTGTTTAAAGTATATTTTATATAATAGCATATATCTTTGTTTATGTTGAGTAAACTTAATTTTTGAAGTATGAATATTGAGGAACAAAGTATCTAAAATTATTGGGTTTAGCAAGCTAACTTGAAAATTGAGAGCACAGTTGAAATATATATATTCATTGTATAAGTTTGAATGAACAATTTTTAAAATTGAATTTTCGAGTTTGAGTCAAGTTTTGTCTCTAAAAATAAGTAAAATTGAAAAATTTAAACTTGATCTGGCTAATAATTTAATTACAACTTGAACTAATTCAAAATATATGTAACTGAACTTTTATTCTTTCTATTTATTGATTGCTGTAGAGTTGAGTAACCTAATTTTTTTAAATTCATTTTATAATGATAAAGTTTCTTTATGTTCTTTGATAGAATTGACAATTTTGTAATCAAAATATTCTATATCATAAATTATACTATATGAGACATTAGGTTAGATATTTTTGCTAATTTTTTGAATAAAATTATTGATTTTTGTCATGAATTTTTTAGATTTTATCACACTAAAATTGTCTTTGGATTTAAAATCAAACAATTTTTTAATTGAAGAAGTCATGTTCAAAACTATTATTGAACAATTATTTTAGATCTATACTTCCAAATTACTATCAAACAAATATTTTAAAATATAAAATTCTAAAATCAGACTAGCTACTGGAACATCTAAACTTACCAATAATCTTATTGTCTTTCCTTGGATTTTACTGCCGAGAACATTCGGCTTACTAATATATGTACATCTCTCATTGCTACTACTCTAACTCTTTGAACCTTGTATTTTAAAATACTTAAATAATAATAATCTTTCTGTGTGTCACTAAAACTTTTGTACAATAATAATCTTTCCTATTATTTTAATAACTTCGAAAACTATATGGCTCTTATATCAATTACTTATAAATCCAGTAGTAGAACTTATAGCTCAACAATCTCACAATCTATGATCTCTAATATTATCTAATTTTTAATCTATTAATATGATTATTAGTAATAGCTTTCAAATAGATAAAGATTTTTTTAGACAAGATTTCAAATCTGAACTTAATAAACCCAAAATAGAATAGTTTTATAAAAATTTTAATTAAAAAAGCCGTACTCAAATTAGAAAAATTTAGTATGAAGAAATGAATAGACTCAAGATTAATATTATATTTTTTACTTGGTTTAAAATGTATTTAGCCAATAACAATATAAATTTTCTTTTCAAAACATTAAAAATCAATGTTAATTGTAATCAATTTAGAAAATGAGAAACTAAAAATCATGGCATTATACAATTTGTATATCCACCCCTACAATCTATTAATATTAAAATAGCTAAAAATAATATTCTCGCATCCCTATTTAAAATAGCTACTAATAAATTAAACATAAATAATTCAAATTTAGGAGATATTAAGAAGGTTTATGAGCAAAATAATTATCAAAGTCAAATTCTGCATACTATTTTCGAACAGGTTAATCAAATAGAAGACAAATTAGGCAATGTTTAAATAAAAGAACTTTGTCAATTTCCTTCTAACATTTCGCCACTCTTATTCAAACCTTATAATTTATCACAAATTGAACAAGAATCAATTATCTTTTCAAAAATAGATTTATTAGATCAAATCAATTAAAAAATTAACAATGTTACTAGGACCATCTAATATCAATACAATAGACAAAATTAATAGTATTCAAACTAGTGATGAAGAACCTAATCAAATAGATAAAGTTTAAAGGCAGCATAGACTCAAAATCAATTGGAAAAATAATTCAACCTATAATTATTATCCAAGACTAACTCCACTTGATATTTAATATGAAGAAAGATCAAAATATGTTAGTATTCAATACATAAAAAAAGTAATATATGAATGAAATATAGATGGTAGATTTGAATATGAAATTATAAATTTACTTCAAGAAATAAGCATGACAGTAATAGCATATAAAGCACTTAAAAACATATACCATACAGTAGCCAAATACAAGTAGCAAGATTTACAGGATCATTAAGATATTGATGGAATAATAGTTTAGGTACTCGTACTCAGCAAAACATACTCAATCACATTAAAAAATTTAAATTGAAGATGATCAATGATTTCTTACTGAACATGAAAATAAAATATAGTATAAGTACTCATTTATACAATAGGTATGCATTTCATAAGCAACACTCAAAAAGAATTATAGAACTCAAAAATAGTTCTAAGAAATCTTAGGTGTCTAACTTTGAGAGACTTTAGATGGTACAAAAATATTTTTATTACTCATATATTTTAAAGACAAGATTGTAATACATGTTTTTAGAAAGAAAGATTCACTTCAAAATTACCCAAATTCTTTAATGACAGGATACTCAAAAAATTAGTTGAATTTATGGGAGAAAGTTTAATTTCTTGGGATTCAATAACCTATGGTCAATTGTTTGCGTTTGTCAAAAAAGAAGAATAAAAAAAATTCACGATCAATAATTACAACAACTACAGACAAATGTAAGGTTAGAATTATTAGACAATTCCAAAGGAAAAAAAAAATCAATAATAATAAACAAACTGTAAATCAGCAAGTTCAACTTATTCAAATCCTTGATTTGATCCAACAATTAAATGAAAGTGATTTTATTCAGCTTATTAATAGGATAAATTTTCAAAAATGGTACATCAATATTTTATTGCATATAGGCAATAATTTTTATTTGGATATAAGTGTATTAGTAGATTAAGGAGTAGATCAAAATCGTATTAGAAAAAGTCTAATTCCAACTCAATATTATGAGAAAACTTATGAAAGATTGAGTAGTGCAAACGGTTCAAATTTGAATGTCAAGTACAAACTATTTAAAAATTAAATATGCAATCAAAATTATTATTTCAAAAATAGTTTTAATTTATTCAAAAATCTTAACTAAAACATTATTTTAGGTACACATTTTCTCACTCAAATTTATCCTTTTATAGTAGATAGAAAAGATACACATACTCAAATTCTAGGTAAACAAATCACATTTAGATTCCTATCCTCTATTAACAATAAAGAGATAATTTTACTACAACAAAATTTTATTCGTCAATAAATTAATCTCATAAAAAATAGAAAGTGTCGCATTCAAGTTTTATAAAAAAAAAAAAAATTCATCATTTCAAGATAGAAATGCAATTAGAAAATTTTACTATTTAAATAAAAGTTTTAGATATTTAAAAACTTTTTGAAAAACAAGTATACTCAAACCTACTTCATACTTTTTAGAAAAAAAAAACACATATTATACACTTACCCTATGAAAAACAAATATTTACATGTTCTTATGTTCTATTTACAAGCTTTGCATAATATTTACATGTTTTTTCTTAAAATTAATAAATTTGACATTTATTTATAAAATTTAAAAATTGAATTGAACTAAATGGAATTGAAAGTTTTAATTTTTTTAAAAAATTAAATAACTTGATTTTGTTCTTGATTCTTGTTAAAAAAATTTGAACAGAAAATACAAATAATTTAATAAATTTATTAAAAAATAAGATTTTTTTAAATAAATTGTATTTATAATCTATTGTATATATACAATATAAAAGTTTAGAAATATTCATGGTGAAATTTTTAATTAATAATTTTGAAAAAAATTAAAATTGCATTTGAAAGAGACGAGATCTAATTAAAAAATAAAACTGAATCATAATATCTAGTTCATTTTATTCCAATAGCTCATTTGATTATATTGAAAACTAAAAGAATTAAGAACTAATTTTTTTTTTATTTCACTTTGATTTTCATAAAACCTAAACCGACTCAACCTGTACTCACCCTTAGTATTTACAAACTTTACAATCTATTTATCATATTTGTATTTAACTTTATAATTTTGATGTTGGGTTGCCCTTATATGGATTGATTTACAAATTCTCAATCTAATGTACTATTTCATATTACAATTTAGAATTTTACATTGGTTTATTAGTATCACATTTCAAACTTTTTAAGTTTGTAAATTAGAATCTTGATTTTAAATATTAAGTGTTGGTTTTTTTGTGGTTAATCTAATCAACTGGTTACATATTTTACTTTTAACCCAAAAGAAAGATTAAGAATAAAGTGATTTCTTTATTTTTCAATTTAAAAAATTGGGATAAAATAAATTTTAGATATAGAATTAGCAAAGAAGTCTTATTTGCATGAGAATAATTTTTTATTTTAATTATTTTAAAAATAAAATTATGATAACATTCATACTCTCAACCAAACAGTTAAATGATGATGCACAGAATTAGTGAAGACAAAAACAACTAAAAACTTCTTCTATATGTTCTCTTACTCCTCAACATGTACCCACGCATGCTAGTTCTTATGTGCAGGATTAGTTAAAATTATTAATCACAAATTCCCTTTGCTAAAGGGAATTTTCCATCATTTCTGAATTCTATGTGAATAGTTCTATGATCCCTTGTCCACTTACTATTATACAAGGCTGTCAAACTATTTGGTTTTCAGTTCTATGCATTTATGATTTGGCCGCAAAACAACCACCTTTATCACTTCTTTGTGAAGGTCACCATAACAAAGTAAGCTACAATACGACTAGCAATGCCGGCGACAATGAGCAAGATTAAACAACGAGACCAATCACCAAGATCATAGCCGCTTTCCATTAATGAACCACAGCGAGTTATCAGCCATACTCCTGAGTATCTTGAGGAGCAAAAATGAAAACAATAAGGTTACGTGACAGTTCTAAGTTCTTACCGGGCAAATTTATTTGTGGCTTATAACTTAAAACCAATGAGCAGTCAACTGTTACTGAATCAATTCTTTTTACGTTTCCTACTGTCTGCAGAGAATTAAATATCAGTAAGTATGCAAGATTTTAGGACTTCTTGTGTGTTCTCTCGCCATAAGTAAATCTACAACCCTCATGAATAACTTCTCATCAGCATTAGCATTTCAATGTCATGTTTCTGTTCATCTTTAAGCATTATATTCCAAATAATTAATTGTAAACTTGGTCTGAGTATACAGGAGTACTACACATTCCCAAGTGTTAAAAGAAAAGTTATAGTTATAACAAACCTTTGTGCATTCGCAATGACAAAAGCTTCTTGAGCCCACCTTGTGTAGCAAAAATTGCCCAAATGCTTCATAATTGCACTATCTTTATCCTGGCTTGCGATGAGACTCAAAACAACAGGAAGAAGCACTGACCACTGCAAGAAAATAAGGAAGAATTAGCTAAACAGATTTATATAAAAAAAAAAAATCAAAGCAAATGAAAAATAAAATCCTCCAGCTAGTGAGGCAGTGTAAATTCATGTATATAGGACATACCAGTTGAGCTGGACTTGGTTCCAGCGAGATGGCTAGCACATAAGCTATGCCAGTAACACAATATACAAGGCAAAGCAAGACAATGTAATTGTCTGTAAAAGATGATCTAGGATTGTTGAAGAAATAGAACATGGATAAATAAACTAGAGGCTTGATGAGTGTATTGAAATGGTCGACTGTATCTTTGGATAGAAAATAAGCTAGGCTGCTCATCCCAGATGCACTCTCCCTCCAATAGTTCAGTTTTTCAGATGAAAATGATCTTAATGCTGCAATCTTGCAAAGTAGAGCTGCAATCAACAATTAATGTTGCATTAAATGAGTAAGAAAAACAACGAAAAGATAATTAGAGGTTATATATCCAAGTATTGGAAACAGTAATTTCTGCTACGAAAGGATGAAGATATCTTATTTGTGAAATGTTGGTGGAAGAGGCAAAACAAACTCTCTGGATCTCATGATTATTATCTTGAATAGCTAATGAGTTAGGTTCAACTTACATACACCAATGACAGTATATGTATAGCCAAGGGCACCAAATGTTTCATCGCTCACTTTAGCAAGAATGCCTAAGCAGGCTCCTGCTACTAGTAGAATCAGATAATCTACTACTTGTATTCTGGAATCTCGTAGTCGCTGCTTACCAACCCTGAAAGAGATTCAGCACAAAAGGACCAATTTAGTAGTAGATATGTTGGCTAAACTAAGTTGCCTAATTCCGTTGTAAAAATTTTAATTGATTGATGTGAAAGTGTAGCCTTTTTTTAAAGTTGACTGGTGCATATTTATTCCATCGTTAAAGTTATAATTCAGGAGGCAGTGGTAAGCTTTTACTTCACTTTAATATCTCAAGCAAATGGAATTTTTGGTGGATATGTTTTGAAATATGTAAAACCAATAGGTTCTTTATACCTCCCAAGATAATATCTATACTGCCGGCGTAGACCAGGAGTTCTTCTGTTGGATAAATCATTAGAGTTTGAAAAATTATGTTTTATATGATCACGCTTTAGCTCAACACTAGACACTACATCCTGCCACAAATCTCCGGCAAAGGATTGTTCAGTGGCTCCAGCAGTAGGATCTACCACATTTCCTATCATGGATGTAGGATCTCCATTGATATATTGCAACATATCTGCAGGGACTGGATATCCGTTATTTAGCATCCACCTGACGGGAAGTTGTTGACGATTTAAATCTCCACTTGGTTTCACTATGCCTTCCAGAATGTCAATGAAATGGTCTGGAGGATTAACGCGTTCTGGAACAATGATTCCAAGGCCAGCAAAGTACTCTTCAACTTTTTTAACAGTTCCATGGTACACAGTTAGGCCACCTTTGGCTAGAAGTATTAAATCATCAAACATCTTGAACAATGCATAACTGGATAAGAAGAAAGAAACCATCATCTATGCTAGAATAAGATGGGACAAAAAGAAGGAAACTCGATAATTGCAAACATATCATCCAAATGCACCTTTAAAAGCTTGAATAGAAGTTAGATCTAACAGTCACATATTCTTGATGAGTAAAGTCGGCGAAAAGTGCAATGAAAGTAAGGTAGATCCAGGATCCGTGTACATTAGTACATACCTTGGTTGGTGAACTACCATGCAGACATTAACCCCTTCAAGAGCTTCGCGTCGAAGTGCTCTCAGAAGTAGCTGTGAAGATGAACTATCCAAACCAGAAGTGGGTTCATCCAGGATCAGGAGTGAAGGTTCCATTACCATTTCTATCCCAACATTGACACGCTTCCTCTGACCTCCAGAAATTCCTCGCCTTTCTACTGTCCCAACCAGTGAATCTCTCACTAACTGTAGTCCTAAGGACTCAATAACTCTTTCAATAACTAGAACCTTATCAGCTTTCGACAAGTCCGCAGAAAGTCTCCAGTGTTTTGGAATCCAACAACAAAAATCAAAGTATGTCATCATTGAACAAAGAGAAACATTAACTATAAACATATCGCAGATACAGATGCAGAATTTAATAGGGACTGATTTAACAGCAGAAAACTAGGCATTTAATTATGAGAAATATCTGAAGACAGATTAATATGAAATACAATGGTTGAAGGGGAATATAAATAGGAAGTATGATAACAAGCATTGTATTCCATATCAAATTAAGAAGATAAAGATATCCATCATGAGCACAACTTCAAAAACTGGTTGGGCTCGTATAACCAAATTCAGAGCAGTATTGTGACTATCATATGATTAATTTCTTCATTAGTGAAGATAATCTGTACAGGATAAGGTTAACAAATACGTATACTGTTAACAAGAAAGAGTTCATGCAGCCAGTCTGAAAATGTTTTCGAAAGAAACAGAAAGAAAAAGAGCCAAGGTAAGAAAATGAGTTTAGCATCCTCACAGGTTATATGCTTGCGTGTGGTTTGAGTTTACAGAAATTACAATATACAGTAGCAGAGCTAAAGCATGACGAAATAAATCCAAAGGTCAATCTTAGAAGAAATCATATTCTGAAAAATGAGTTTCTTACATGCTCAATGCTCTAAAGATTGAAACACTTGTGGCCATCGTTGATTAAGAGGCACTGTCCCTTAAACAATTTGTATGATTGAACATTAAACCAGTAAAAGGAACTCAAGGATCTGAATATTAAAACTTGGTAGGCATTATTATTTTATTCTCAACATTAATTCCACTGATACATACAATATTAGATATGAGAGTTCACCCTTAGATTGTTTTAACTCATTGGAATGATTTTATGAGACACAAATTCCAATTATCATGGATTAGAAGCATGAAAGTATTTGACATATTGGTTCTCCACTATAGCATGGGGGCAAAAGCCCAAAGCCCAAGTTACAACTGAAGCTATCAGAAAGACACTTCTTTCTTCAGGGCTACATGTTAACCATGAAGGAAAATGGGAAATTGGCAGATCAAAGGAGCTAATTTAAGCTTAATAACACAAACTAAAAAGTAACAATATAAGTTTAATTAAGATTTTCTTCAATTTTTCATGTCAGCTAGTTGAGGTCAACTATAAAGTGATTGGAATGTTTCTGGTCCATAGTTGAGGGAAAACTGTTATTTTAAACAACATGAAGTGAGTTTGTGCATTAAAGTTTTAAGGGCAGGCAGCCATTCACATATATGAAAGATGTTCTGATCAGTGATCTTAGACACCAATGTTCTGGAGTTTAAATAGCAAAAAATGTTGTTTAGCTTTCATGACAATAGACAATTTAGATGTCATACCTGCACCTCGCATTGAACCGGAGATTCTCCTCCACAGTCAAGTTCCCGTGCACTATGTCATCTTGTGGCACAAAACCAGTAATTTTCTTATATGAATGGATAGATTCAGCTTTTCCATTTATGAGAATTAAGCCTTTCATAGTGCACCCAGTTGCTTTTCCTGATAAAGCATTAAGAAATGTTGTTTTTCCTGCTCCAGACGGACCCATGACGGCGGAAACTCGACCAGGCATGATTTTCCCAGTGACACACCTCATCAGATGCTTGTTTTTTCCTTTCAAGGTTAGAGTTAGATCTTTAAAAGCAACCTCAATTGGAGGCCTAGTCTTGTTGTCACAATCGGTGGCCATTGAAATTACTCCTGAGAAGGACAACTTGTTCTTCTGCTGTTGAGCTTTCTCCTTCTCAAGTTGGCCATATGCGTACTTGAAAATTTGGCTGTGAGTATGCAGTTGTTTAACCTTTGGTGCTTGCTTTCTAATATATTTATCTCCGATGTCCAGATTAAAGCCTTCATGACTGTTTGAATCATCCTCAAGGACATGCATCATTTGTGTTAGGTTGCTTGCTTCTTTTTTCTTGGCTTTTGAAGCTGCAGATGATTGCTCAGACGAGTTTGAAGCACTTTGAGGCAGAGGTGGTGAGGAAACATTAGCAGCACCAAGTTTGGTGTGATCCAAAATCTTCTGCTGCTCTGTTGTCCTTGTGGATTTTTTGCGAGAGAATGTTCGTGAGAACTGTTGTTGAAGGCCCACTGCACCTTTCTTGGCAACACCTTTTGCTAATTTCCACCTTTCACGTGCCTGAGCAGTTTCTCGAGCATATTTTGCAGCAGCTTCTCTGTGTTTAGCCTCCCTTTTTTCCCGAGTACTGAGAACTTGATCAGAACAGTTATAAATAATGAGCAGCACAGTACTTAATGCTACCTGCATAGGAAAATGGAGAAATTTCATTATGCTGCTGGAGCGCCACCAGAAGAAATGACAAGCAGGTTGATCTAAACTTGCTCGGGAGATTGAGGTAAGACTTTTTTAATTCTTTCTTTTCTTCTTTGTTTCTCGGGTTAGGAATGTTAAAAGAGACCTAGTTCAAAAGAATATTTCAGAAACAACTATGATATAATGATTTGTAAATAAATATACACAGCCAAGTTAAAAAAAAAAAAAGGAAAAGAGTTTATTGCTGCATAAGCCCTCCAAACAAATCATTCATAAAAACAATACTCGGATGGAAAATTTTATGGCAATGCTGGACTCTGAAATAAATAGCAACACTGAAGAATAATCCCACTGCATAAATAAATAGTCCCTCAAGTAGGTTAAGAACAAAACAGTATTCTTTTAAATGACTAGAATCATAACCACTTACGATAAGCATGATCCCGTAAGCATGAATATTTTGGTTTGCAGTATTCGGATTACAGGTAGCCAACTTGAAGCATACTGCAAAATGGTCACAAAAATCCTGTTATCATCTCTCCAACCATTCACATGCAAACTAAAAACATTTAGCAAACTTTTTTGAGGGCTGCAACATACATATTTAAGATAAAGAAGAAACTATGAGGCAAAAAAAATTATATGCATTTCCTAATTGAGTATGCACCACATCTAATCATTTAAAGGCATTAAATCCTTTATTATGTCCATCTTAACTGTATCTTGGTCACATATATAACATCTTTTATTTTTCTCAAATAACCAAATTATTTTGAGCATAAAGACGTATTTATAATCTCTTATGTTTTTATTTGTAACTTCAAGAATCCCAAATTAATTCATTGATATATTCTAACTTCCTCTGGAAAGCTCTGACATACAGGAGCCTTGCCAATTGATTCACATTGATTTCGTGGAAATTATATCTAATTTTTGTGTGAACCAAACCAAGTATGCAGCTGTTAAATTATAATTCCTGGAATGTCCATTGAATTAAATGGGCTTATCTATCTTTATTCTACGAAATTTTCCTCTGAACTAATTTGATTTTACATTTGGACTGGCTTTCAAATCATATCAAGATGGCATATGACTTCAACTTATGCGGATGGAAAAATTTGGTAAAGATGTGTAGAACTGAGATTCCAAGCAGTGTAAAAAGTCATAATATCATAAAAAGAATACTAAACTTACATTTTTGAGAAGTAGAACCGGTCCTACAGTAATGTCTGTAATTGTATGAAAATATGATATTAGTAAACACAGATACTCAGAAACAAATACTTTCACTATACCGTAAAATTATTTATTAAGATGGATTAAATGAGTCACAACCAATTATTCAGGTTCCAAGTAATAAAATGTTGCACAAATTTCAGGTGGCAAAAAACAAGGTGAGTATTGGGATAAAAATTAATACCCACTACTGCAAGAGACTTTACTTGTGGTAGTTGGGCAGTAGGATCCAGGGAAACAGAAAATGTCTCTACTACTCTCAACATCAGACCAAATATCTGCACTACCACAAGTATGATTTGTTTGCCTGTGAGGTACCCGGTATTTGTATCTGAAAATTTTTTCAACCAACGCACATCAGTGGATAAAGTAAATTATGAGAACTTGAGAAAAGAAGACAATGGATTTGAAGAACGTGACAAGAACTTACGGATCACACATTCCAGTTGTTTTATTGAGTTTTGCAAGTGGACAGTAAGAACCCAATGGGCAAGCTTCATTGACATAAATATAGAAGATAACAAAGGCATCAGATTCCATTTCATTTTACATTTCTTTCATGCTTTTGACTATTATAAAAATGTCAACAAGATTCTTGAAATGAATTTCCTGAAGATTATTTGAGAATCAAAAAAAGAAAATGATGCTCAAATTGCACAGGCTAATTAATAATTTATGCTAATACAAGATTGAATCTTTTGCCGGGCATGAAAGAACACGTATGCATATTTTACCTGTTATTTCACTCAATTAAAGTCAGACGAAATGATATTTGTAGCCCATAAACCAATTACGTTAACTATAAACCAATACATTTCATGGATATTTATAGCCTAAAAATCATGTAATCAAAATAAAGCTTTACCCAATCATCCCGCTAAGAAATGATTGTATCACATACTACAAAGAAGTTATATTAGAAGCAGATGACTGGTACCATTGAACATAAATGGAAGAGTAATGCTTTTGCTGAAAAGTTTCATGTTTCTTCACAAAATCCACACGTCAAAAGTTTTGTGAAATTGAACTTCCTACAACTAGACCCTTGATGATTTTAGAAATCTGATTATTGAGATGCAACCCTCATTTTTGCTACTACAGTTTTCCTATTTATGGAACATAAATAGACCAAACGTTTGCTCTTCTACAATGCAGACATTTTCGGTGGCAATAAGGCAAAGCTGATAAAGAAAACCCGACTATCTTCTTTTTCTGATGTTCCATCACCGTAGTTGCAGATTCAACTTAAATCATGTTACCTATTCAGCTTGTCACATAAGTTTTTACTTTTCTTGTCCATTAGTCCCAATCTACATTCATGGAAGTATGTTTATTTCCGAATCCATCATTTCCTTCAATTTAATGGCTTGTCATCATGCTCATTGGTTACGACATTTTTGTAAATAAAAATTTTGTTATAAAGTATAAGATTGCCATCCACCTCTTGACATAATGAACTTCAGATGACTACCCATTCATATTTTTATAAATTAGTATAAGCTTGTGAGATGAATGATGGACATTCTTAGATAGTAATATCACAATTTATCATAGCCTAGAAATTCACAAGTAACAAAGACGAAAGAATCTCAGTGTAACAGGAACTGCTATCACTGAAAGAAATAAAAATGATACAAATACTAATAACAATAATAGAGCTTTCATATACTTACGTATCATGCAAGTAAGACCCTGAGGGCAGAAGAACCCCTCGCAACAAGGTTGGCAGTCACGAGTCCTAAAAGGCATGTCCTTAGAATTTTTGAGTTCAACATTTTGGTTCGCGCTACAACCCCATCCTGGTTCACATCCAGAAACCCATGAGGTCAAATTGCAATTCTTGTTTGGTTTCAGGAAATTTGTTTTCTTTGATCCACCTCTAAACAGATTGCTGAAGTAGAATTTTATCTCTGCTGCCGTACATAGCCGCTGTGTGAGATCATCTGTTAGTTATATCACATCCTTCATTAGGAACTAGAAGAAAAAAAATTGAATGATGGATAGATGCCTATAAAGGAATGAATTCCATGAAGAATGATGACAAAAATGTTTGTAAATGACATAAATTTCTTGGCGAACAAAATTTATGGCTTGTGTCCTTATCCCATGATCGGCAATGTCTACATCTTACCAGCCTGTTAACCACCGGGCAGTAGATAGACAGATCTAAAGCCTTGGAAAGAAAGAAATCGTTGTAATTTTGAAAATAGTATTTTTTGGATTCTAGAAACAAGCTTTGAAAGAAACTTAAAACAAAAAAAATTTGGACTGATTTTTCTTTTCAGAAACGATAAAAAACACAACCAAACAGCTTCAGAATTCATTTATATCACACGGCTATAAGCTTCAATGCAATAATCTATCTATGTAACCGAACAAGAGTTTTTAGGCATAACTAATGCATACTAAATTGGCTAAAATTTGTACCTTTTGTCTTCTTAATACAATTGGTCAAAAAATTCAAATTTCCTTTAAAATTGAATGCCCCATTCCAATCATCTTTCCTGGAAAATGATGAAGTTTAGGGTCTAAAACATATAAAAAAAGAAAAAGAAACATATCAAAGCAAAATACAATAAAAAATTGTGATGTACTCACACATTCTTTATGCAGAAGTCCAGTTGATGTTGAATATCATGAACTAATACGAAAGTGAGATTGGAAAGCCTGCTATTGATGAGCTGTGTAACAAGAGGAAGCATGGCTGGATTACCTGTTCGACTATAATCGTCCCCCTTAACACATTCCACAAGTGGAAATAAGGTTAAAACTAGAATTAAAGACAATATAACATGAGGCACCCAAAACACATTAATCCTGAATCCACTCATTTCTATTGGTTGAAGTTTTCCGAATCACGAATAGAAGGACAAGCATCCAAAACTTGGTAACAAGATCCTTGAATGATGTAAATTCAAATTTACACAAACCAGATGAGGATCGATCATTGCACAGCCAGTAGCAGGCTTTAGATAACCAAGTCTGGATATATACTACTCTGAAACAAAAAATAACCCGTCACAGACCAACAATAGAGAATGTGGTAATGTGAATGGCTTGTTGAAATTTTCACAGAACACATATGTGGATCAACATCCTTGGTTTCCTTTCTTGTAAAACACTTTTAACCTTTCATTGTATCAAATATTGCACTACTTTGACGAATATATGAGTCTTCATGGACACTAAACAAAGAATTAATAGAAAAAGGTGCTCGAAACTGCCAATGAACTGTTAAAATTTTGTTGCAGAACGACAATGGAGGTTGGTAGCGAGTGGTTGATTGGCGAAAAACAGAAAATTTTTGGTCCGAAGGATTGAGTGTTTTTTCTTGCGGTTGAAGGCAGATCCTGGTCTTGGAAAGAAGAAATGGAGGGGAGTAATGGATGGCTACATTGAAGGGGAAACTAGTAAGTGATTGTGTGGGCATGGCAACTGAAATAACAAACAGTTCAGTGCGTACGCTCACGTTTCAACTCTTGGATCATTGCGAAATTTCATGAAACGGTTGGCATGCTGTCCCGAACAACATAACGGTTAACGGACATGCACCTACAGTCTGTTTTAAACAAATCCTATTTATAATTTTGTAGTAACTATACAAATATTTTTATAATATTCTTCCGGGCTCTTTCTACTAATAATTTTGGTTAATAATAATAATAATAATAATAATAGTGTAATCTATTTACTTTTAAACAACGTCGGGACACAATTTAATAAATTTATAGAGTAAATGTAAGAATTAAAAACTAAATGACTAAACATAGTAAAAATCACAACCACCATGAAAAAACGACCATCAAGCCATCACTTGTTACATTGTATCTCTGTACTTTTCCGATGGCAATATACACTATACAGCACATAGTGATGGTCAAATACTAACTATCAATAATTGAGTGCTAATTGTAAATTACACAAAATTTTTACTGAAATTAATACCATAATATTACTTAATAACAATGGAATTAATATTGAATAATAATTTTTCACTTATAATTTTAATTATTTTTAAAGTACTCGTAATGGTAACACATACGATAATTTTTACTTCCATTAATATACTATAATTTGCTCAAAATTAATTTTTTTTATTTTATCTTTCCTTAAGTGGTTGGAAAGTAAGCTCTCTTTTGCATTAATTTTGTAACCCTAAAAATGTCACATTTCTCCCCTTCTTTTTTTTTTTAAAAAAAACCAAAAACCCAGAACCCACATCTTTTTTTTTTTTTTAATATTCCTCTTATTCTATAGAAAAAATTCTGTTCTGGGCTCACAATTTTCTTTTCTTTTTCTTTTCTTTTCCTCCCAAATTCTGAAAAAATCTAATCTCTCTATTGTTCGTCCAATTAATTTTTTTAGCTAAATTTTCAAAAAAGAAAACCTTTTGTTAAACCCTACGCGTGACTTTGCTAAAGAAAAATGCACAATAATCTTATTTTACTTTCATTTTGATTAATGTCAATTGTACAATCTCTATTGAATATTTATTAGTGTTTTTAAGTTAATCTTTTATTTTATTTGCGTTAAGTTGGTCATGGAAAAACATAGATGGTGGATTTGATAGTTTTCCCTTGTAATATCTATACTTCGTCAAATAAACTCAGTATTATCATAATGCAAAAAAAAATATATATATTTTAAATTAAATTATGTGCCTTATTATAAATAAGGCATTTTTTTTGGCTACTTGTTAAAATTCATAGCTTATTACCACTTGAAGCGTAATAAGAAAGGGCTAGTTTTAACAAACTCATATAAATTATATGTTCGTATTTGGAGAACAAAGTACCTTTATGTACAGAGGATTTTATCTAAGTCAAGATATAATTTAATGCATTCATCTGTTGGTCACTTGAATTGTATATGCAGTGACTCAAAACACTACTACATATAAGTTAGGCTTAATTCCAGCCATATAGATCAACTTTTTCATTAGTATATGATATTTGTCCTTGTTTGTTCGGAATCTGATTAGGGTAGACAGTCAAGCCATATTTGCTTCAATAAAAGTGTATATAGAAATGCATGCAAAGTTACCAACTTTAGCAAAGAAACCTAATGTATACTTTTGTTCAGAGAGGAAGAGTCCTTACTTGGATCGAGACACTTCAAGTCTTTAATATCAAATTTCTTAGCCAAATAACTCTAAAGCTTTTTTTAACTCACTTAGTTTACTTTTTGCAATAATCTTGTCATCACTTTCTCTCTCACTTATAAAAGAGAGTATGATTTGCCAAGACTTGCTTAAAATCATAATTTTAATTGATTAGTTCAACTTGCCAAATCATGTCCTTGGTAATTATTTCAACTTATACAAAGCGTTTTTAGCTTGCATACCTTACCTTTATTTAGTATAAACACAGAAGGGATCCATACACACTCTTGTTAAATTACCATGAAAGAAAATAATTCTTCACATTAAACTATTGTATCTAGATTAATTGCAGTCAAGAATATGATCCAATTTGTGTTCAACTTGATTAGGAAAGTAAAGGTCTCATAATAGTCAATCCTGTAAGTCTAAGTGTGTCCAATCTAGTCTTGCATCACTCACCTCTCTCATTTAACTTATATTTCATTCTAAACACTCATCTACGTTTTACTTTTTTTATTTTGGTTTGCCTATGATAGCTCACTAACTCCTAAGTAGAGTTCTAAAAAACCTTTGTTTCTTTGATCTAAACATAAAAAATAACTTGAATGGCAAAAGTTAAGTGAGTCTTAGACAAATAGTAATAAAAGATAAAATTAAAGACAACATATACAATAGTAGAAGAAGATTTGGAGAGACTTAACCTTGTAAGTTAAAGAACACAAATAGGATACCTTTCACCTTGATCACTAGCCTTATGGATTCAAGGTAACAATTTCTAAAGTTATAGAGTTAGAATTAAAATTTGAAATTGAAGTTAAAAGAGAAGCATCATGTACCATAGAGTTAATCTTGAAAGTGTGGTAAAATTATTATAAAGAATACTACAATTAGAAGGAGAAAGCATAAAAGTAGCATCCTTACCTCTTTTCATATATACTTCTTTGAACAAGTTGGCTTATCTTTCACCTATTTTTTTCTCAAGTTCGAACTAAGTCTATATAAAATTGAAATTATCTATAGATTCCCCTTTATCAAAAGCCTTTAAAAAATCTCCCTTTCTCGCAATAGCTGAATCTTCCTCTTTACTAGAAATTCATAATCTATTTTCTTCCAACCGTATTCATTTCTCTTCTTTATTATTAATCTTTATTTAAAGACGAACTAGAGGAATATCCCTAAAAAATTAAGACATCGTTTCACAAAACTAAACATCCATAGCACAAGAGTATTTACTAGTAAGAAAATGAAAGCATTTATTGCCTTTTAGCAAACTAAAGTAACCAAGGAAGACATATTTAAGAGCACTAGAGTCAAGTTTATCCTTATAAAGAAAATGTACATAAACATAATACTTGACTAAAAGCCTTAGGACAAAATTTAATATAAAAGTAATAGAGTGAAATCATGATAACATTCTTAAAGGAGTTTGATAGTTAATTATACAAGCAAACATTTGATTAATATGAAAAACAAAAATCATGGTACCTTTAGCCTAGAAATGATTAGCAATGTAAACAATAAAGCATAAGGCATTACATCCCTTGATGAGATAATAATTCTTACACTCTATTATACTGTTTTATTAGAGCATGTATTTATATATTATCTGGTAAAAGATGCCAATATTTAAAGAAAACAATAGAAGACTAATTCATAAACTCCTGTTATCATAATGAAAATTTTGAACTTCAGTATAAAATCACAAGACAATCATTTTATAAAGTTAAACATTAATATATATAATATCACTCTTAGATTTTAGCAAATAAACCAAGTTCATCCTAGTACAATTATCAATAAAAGATATACAGTATTTATGGTTTAAAGTAAGAATAGGAAAGAAACTCCACATGTCAACATAAATACATGAAAAAAGAATAGAACTTTTATTGAAATTTACTTAAGGAACAAGATCATTTTTAACATAAATGCATTGTTCACACCTTAAACTAAAAGCAGAAATATTGCAAAACAACTTAGAAATAAACATTAAAAGTTGGATGTCCTAAATGACAATGCCATAAAAATATTCTCCCTATAAGTCTTCTTTTACTTAAAAATTACAATAAAATTTAGATTTTAACTCCTGCCTTTGTCTTTATTTTATAAAGATCTTTCTCACTAATGCCAATTGTCATCTTCATTAGAGTGCCTTTAAACACACAATGGGTAGAAGAAAAATTTACCAAACAATTATAATTTTTGGTAATTTTGTTAATGAAAAAAAAGACTATTAAATAAATTAGGTACAAGTAAAGCAAACGATGGAAAGTGTAGGCGAAAATGACACATCCTTGACCCATAAATTACTATATGAGTCTCATTAACAATTTGGACAAGCTTAACATGTAAATATATTAAAGTTAAATATGGAAGAGTTATTAGTCATATAATAAGTGGTCTTTAAATCAATAATCCAAGTGTTAAAAGTAGGAGGAATAATGCCAAATCGAAAATTTCTTTCTAAAGAAGACATTTAAGATGCATGAGAAACAGTAGGTGGGAGAAGTATTAGTGATAGTCATTTGAGCTAATTTCTTATTCTTTTTTTTAAGGTTGTTTAAGATTAAATTGCTATCATACATAATGTAACTGAAATATTATAAAATCAAGTAAAATTTATTTTTTATAATTTAAAATTTATTATGAACATATTTACCATATAATTTTAATATACTGAGCATTTTCAAGCATAAATAGAAAAGAAAGCAAAGTTTAATTCAATAATTTAACTGCAATACATTCTATGTATGTTACATCGTTTAATGTAAAAATGTTTTAATTATGTTTTATCATAGGCTATTTAGTGGCATTTTATTTCCAACAGAGAGATACTTGATCAAGTGCAACTTATTCTAGGCCAATAAGCAATATTGATGAAACTTGTTTTTAGAAACACAAGATATTAATGAAATGTAGATAATCATAAATTTAATTGTTGTATCTTTATAAATTTGTGTTATAAATTTAATTTAATCTTTTTTCATTTTTTTTAATCTAATATTCCTTTTTATGCATAGATATAAGCTTAATTTTGGTAATAAAAAGAATGAGGGCTACACAAACTTTAATCCTATAGTAGTAGTGCAAATGATTGTTTCATATACTTGAATTCCTTTTAGTAATATTATTATTGCGATGTATCTAGTCTTTGCCATAGAAACCAAAACATGCCTAGGCTAGTTCTAGTNTTATTTATTATTACTTTAAATTGATTTAATTTAAATTAAAATTAATAATTTTAAAATTGAGAGAAATTTAAATTAAAACTCATTCAAACTGATAATACCCACCTCTAGTTATCACTAAAAGTTGTGTATATCATTTTTTTTTTTTTTGTCAATTCAATTCTTAAAGTTGATTACAAGCCTGAAAAATCAAACATATTCACATATCAATTTCCCAACAATAGCCAATAATAATATCTTTTTTTTGAATGGTGATATATTTACAGAAATTAAAGGTCATGTCACATTGGTCTATTTTTTTATCCTGCCCAAGGGAGGAGTCAAACCGCATAATATGGGTGCAATGAATGATGGGCTGTTTCCATTCCATTGCCACATGAGACAGCAGTCAACCAACGAGTCATGGGCTGCCAACGACTCTATCTAAAAGCTAAAGATTGTTGACTTGGCAATAAACATGGAACCGGTAGTAGGAGGAGCAGCGGCATTTTTAGTAGTAGTAGTAGTAGTAGTAGTAGTTAAAAATAAAAATATTTTATAGATATTATTTTTTTATATATATTTTTTAAATTTTGATAAATTTAAATTTTATTTGGTATTGATTTATAATGACTTTTAAGTCTTAATTATTGTAACATAAAAATATTATATGTTAAATATTAGTTAAAAAAATTCATTAATTTTACTAAAAATAGTATTACTAAATACTTTCTTAATTTTACTCTCAAAATTAAGTCCAATCAATTCTCAACTAATTTTAATTTATATATAGAACAAAATGTTTTCACTCAAACTTGATATAAATTTTCTCATTCTTTATTTAGTTATCTTCAAGATTATTGAATAAATTTATAATATTTATCACATTTGAAGTATTTAATTATAGTTAAATTATGATTTAATTGAGTTTGAGAAGGTAATACCAAAGATACTTTATGAAATACATAAAATTTATTTTTTTAAAAAAATATAATAAATGAATATCTCAATTACACTTAGTTTAATTTATTTAATAATTATATAAATTATAGTTAAAACTTTTACTACTAATTTAATTCATTTAATAATTATCTAAAATTACTATTTAAATTTCTGACCCATTTAACTAACAGATTGTATTGCACCATTTGAAATATTATTGCAGGCAGTTAAATTTGAATATTCGCCGTATAAGATAAGCTGGCTACTGCCGTTTAACGGTAAGAATATAATAAAATTCCGTAATGAAGGACTTGCATGATGCGACTCTTTCGTAATCCTCACGAAACAGGCAAAGACTTATCAATTCCTTCTTTCTTTTTTAATCTCTCTGGACTGCTCTTCGAATTGTCTGTTCTTTTAACAACTGAAACTATTGATTTGTATCATCGGGTAAAATCTCTATGCCGTATAATTGTGTATAATATATTACCTCCATTAATAAACAAATAATTATGCGGGTCTCTGTTTTGGTTGACGGGCTGACTTGCTTTTCCAGCTGCCGTGAATGGACTTTTCTTATTAATTTTTCACTTGCTAAATTCCCCATTAAGCCATTTCTCAGGCATTACTTCGATTTTCTTAGCTTCCGTCCCAATTGGAATTTTGTTGAATAAACTAGTTTCTGCAAACCTATCTGTCAAGATTGAGAAAGGTCAGTTCTTATCTTTCTTTCTATATTTGTTTTCTCTTTTTTGGTAATTGATTATATGCTGAACGTCAGAAAACCAGTGTTTCTATGACAGGCATTTTGAGTTTTTTGGTTTCGTTTGCCTGATTTTTTATTCAAAAATGTGATAAATGGAACTGGATTTGCTGAGAAAAGTTGAATTAATGAAAAGAGAGATTTCCGTTCATATTTGATTCTGATTGAACGTAAATTTTATCTACCTTGCCCATAATTAAGGGAAGATCTTGCCATGTTTGTTTCTCACCATAGTAGTCACTGTACGACTGCATTCGTGAACTTTCATCCTCTATGCGTTCTTTGATTTTGCCTTTGAATATAATTTATTTTGATTGTTTTACATTGTGTCTCTCTCTTTTTTTTGGATCCGGGTCTGCAGCGAGGAAATTTGTGTTTGCTGATTTGTTGGGAGCAATGAAGTGCTTCCAATTCAGTAGTAGGGACAAGAAAGATGAACTACAGACTCCAAAGTCTGTAGTTTCAATTCAATCCTCATTCTCTACATTTACCGAAAATGAAGTGGGGAGAAATGGGTCTCAGTTAAATTCTCAGAATGCATCAGCCACCAGCATGGAATCCATGACAAGGCCCTCGTTTCCTAGTATCTCTCAGAGACCCAGTGATCTTAGAGTGTTCACGATTGTTGAGCTGAAATCAGCCACCAAGAATTTTAGCCGATCTTTTATGATTGGAGAAGGTGGGTTTGGCTGTGTTTTTAAGGGATTGATAAAAAATTTGGAGGAGCCTTCTCAAAAGGTCGAAGTTGCAGTAAAGAAACTTGGTGGAAGAGGGATGCAGGCAAGGTTTCTTTACCATTATAGCATTTTGCCAGATAGTTTCTTCTGTTCTTCTTACGAAAATATAAGTTTACCTTTCTGCCTTTATTTTTCTAAGTATTTATGCTAAGAACTGATCTAATTTGTGAATAACTATGAGGGACAAGATAAGTTATTTTAACTTGGTATTTCTAAGGCTGTTGCCAAGTATCTGTAGGATCAGTCCAACTTGCATATCTTATAAGTCAATTGACAAGTAGTGGAAGAAACTATTAGGGCGCTAATTTTTGTGGAATGTACATACTGCTCGCAGGTAGTTCCTATGTCAACATATAAAGTTAAATGGATCAGAACGTCTTGTATGGATACTATTAATTAATGCTATGACCAATTCTATCCAATTACTCTGTTAAATTTGAGCAAACACTCAAGTCCCAGCACTGAAGTATCCATGTGGATGTAAAACTTAAGTTATGTTACCACATTCTCTTCGTTTTTTTTCTGGTTTCTCATAATGACTCAATATCATCTATCTTTTTTTCTTTTTCTCCTACTTATTCTGCAGGTCATCAAATAAGATGCTCTTGTTAATATATTTTTCATTCAATATCTTAGGATCTCACCTGTTGGTTTGCAGGGGCACAAGGAATGGGTGACAGAGGTGAATCTCCTTGGAGCTGTCGAGCATCAGAACCTTGTAAAACTATTGGGATACTGTGCTGATGATGATGAAAGAGGAATCCAACGGCTTCTGGTTTATGAATATATGCCTAATGGAAGTGTGGATCAATATTTATCCCCTCGATCAGAAACAACTCTTCCATGGTCCATGAGATTGAAAATAGCCCAAGATGCTGCTCGTGCTTTAGCATACCTACATGAAGGAATGGATTTTCAGGTACTCTCTGATTTTAGTTATCTATTTCAATATGTTCCAGGTTTGTTTGCGCATTCCTACTAATTTCCTTGATGCTCTTAGTTATCTAAGATGGTGATGCTGCTGCAACATAACTACGGGCAGGTTATCTTACATGGTATTAATATTTTATACTCTTGTGTTTATTACAGATCATTGTGAGAGATTTTAAATCTTCAAATATTCTTCTGGATGAACACTGGAATGCAAAACTGTCAGATTTTGGATTGGCTAGATTGGGCCCGTCAGAAGGATTCACCCATGTTTCAACAGATGTATGTCCATATACTATGTTCTTGCTTATTTGATATCTATCGCTTAAAAATCTTTCCACGCTTCAATCAGTTAATGAAACAAGATTCGCATAGAATGAAGCTAAAATGCCATCTTCAACTTTTTACCCATAAACTATCTTCCAGAATTTGTGCATTTCTAATGAGTCAAAAATTATCAAGGCATACTGTTACAGAATAGTTTTTCATATTAGTTACCATTTGACTTTGTTAACCATAATCTTCCTGCATTTGTTCATTTTGCAGCTTCTTTGAGAAGTTAAAAAAACTTAAACAGCCACTTTCATTTATCGTTTAATTGTCTGTGCCATGAAATTTCTGAGGAGTTCATCAGTTGTTTAGGTTATGATATCTCAATTCAATAAATGGCCACATCTTTAACCCACAGCTAAATCAATAAACAAAGAAGACAATGGCGATGTTGAAAAACAGACAAGGATACTTGAAATGAGAGTGTTAAAGAGGCTTGACTACTTTCATTTTAACATTCATTAGTAGAGATGAACGAGCAAAGACAGTATTTGACAATGAGAATGTGTGCCTATCTCAGTCAGGGATTTGTCACTGTAAAAATCATAAAGCAATTATGGGAATTTTTGGGACATTGGGACTGGGTTATGGTGGGACTGAAAAGCATTTTTCTGTTCATGGCGCTCTTATGATATGCTGGATATTTTTGATGACTTGATTCCAAATGGCATAATCAATGTTGACAGACCTTCAAAAGGAACAAAGTCCAAGCCAAAATGAATTCATTCAGACCTATAGGAAGTCCAAACTTGGATATTTTATGGCAATAAAGCAGTGGCTTAAATAACATTAGCACCACCAAAATAATAATTGTTGTTTATTGTTATTATTATTAATATTATTGTATTTTAATTGTTGTTTCATATTTAGTAGTGGTACCCAAGAATCTGGTAAAGTAAAACAGTATATACTTTGTTCTATTTCTTCTTCTGGGTATGTTGAACTTTTTTTTCATCATCAGGTTGTAGGTACCATGGGATATGCAGCTCCTGAATATGTCCAAACTGGTCGTCTTGCAGCCCGGAGTGATGTATGGAGCTATGGGGTCTTTGTTTATGAACTCATCACAGGTAGGCGTCCTTTAGATAGAGGCCGTCCAAAGAGTGAGCAGAAGCTATTGGAATGGGTAAAGCCATACTTATCAGATAAGAAAAAATTCCAACAAATAGTGGATCCTAGGCTTGAAGGAAAATATCCCCTCAGGTTGGTCTACAAGCTTGCTAATGTAGCCAACCGATGCTTGCTCAAAAACCCAAAGTCACGCCCAAAGATGAGTGAAGTGTTGGAAAAGGTGAACAAGATTGTCGATGCTTCAACGGAAACTGGTAGTCCTCAACTACCCTTGAGGAGTTCAACATCCAAGGAAACGGCCCATGATCCTAAAACAAGTAGTAAGAGAAGGATGGTGGAATCAAGAACCAGAGAAAGTGGTTGGGTGTTTCGGAAATGGACCCCAAAACTAGTGAGAACTTTCTAAACACTAGAGCTTTATGTGAACAATGTCAAATGGTAACTAATTTGAATGTATACAGCTGCTATCATGTATTCTTGCCGTTAAAGTCTTTGGTCTCTGCATGTTAAGATAAATTCTGCGGAACAAACAAGAAAAGAATAGAAGAAATGTAGACTTAGATTCCCACATAATGCTTAGCCAAGAAACTGTAAACACTAATTCTTGGAAGGAGATGCCAATTGCAGTGACCTTTGCCGAAGAGAGTTTGGTTGCTTCTTTGCGGTAATTGCAGAAACCTGCAATGTGTGTGTGTGTATAGTATCAATGGCTTGTAACATCAGAACTCGAAATCCAACGGTATGGACATAATTACAATGTTATTTATAAGTTACTGATGTTGTAAACTTGAAGACATTCCTTTTCTTGTGTAGTAATTGAAGACAATAATCAATGCCTTTTTAAAAGTAATCTAAAAGCGTCTCAAAAGCTAAAGCTTTTTAGAAGAACACTTGACATTCAATGCACTTTGCATGAAAAGTATGTTCATTCATCTGAATCAATTATGTTCATAAGATTGTAAAACAACTGGAGAAAGGTTAATATTTATACAGCTTTGCCCGCAAGTTTCTGTACAAAATCAGTTAAAAGTCGCATCCTTAAATATTGTGAAAAAGCACCCCCTCCCCCCTGAATTCTTTACGCATATTATTAGATTCCTAAGCAAGCACTGACTTGCACTAACAAACTGCTGAAAAAAGGAAATCGAGAAAAAGAGTAGAAGTGAATGATCATTCGTTTACTCTCAAGAAAAGGATACAAGTTTGGCAAGGGAAATAAATTGAAGCTCGTACGGGGAAATGCTAGAAGGAAAAATTTTAAAAATAATTTTATTTTACGCTATTTTTACGAATGTAACTAATCCTTATATTTTTACTAAAATAATTATTTTGGACAATTTTACTCTCAAATTTTATTTTTTTTACTTATAAATAAACTCATTCCGTATATTCATTTTTTACACAACAAAGTTTTTTTCACTTCTCAAATTTCAATCAATTTCAAGACTTTTAACCAGTAATTTACAGTGTAAATTATATATTCTGACATTTCATCTATAACTTAAAATAAAAGTAAGTTATTATATTTTAATTTTCTTATACTTTAATTATCTTATACTTTAATTTTTGTCAATTTTTAATTAATTTTAAAATATAAATATTTGTACACAATTTATTGATCTTGTAAAATTTAATTTGAGTTATAAATATAATATTTTATTTATTAACTATATTATTTTTGTGATTTACCTGAAAATTTGATTGAAAAATAGAATATATTTGATATAGCAAATAAACAAAAATAGTTGCCCTGGGTT
>CP135576.1:823368-965267 GCA_032401905.1 Swietenia macrophylla | reverse complement strand
GATATGCTCACCTCTAATTTTTATTGCAGCCATTTAATGTGACAAAACTTTTAGAAATAACTAAAGAAATTCTCATAAATAGATTAATTAACCATTGATAGAAAGAAAATTGGAGTTTAGCATATCTTTCATCTAGATTATTCACATTACTCTGCCACAACGTTATGTGTTTCCAATGTTAATAAAAAGTAACCCATGGTATTTAACATCCAGAAAACTGCCAAATTAAATGCATCTCAAGCCAAAATATCACAATTACCACCACGTCCTAGGCCATCACAAGGAAAACTATAACCAAAATCCTTTTTCTTTAGCTTTAAAGTACTATTTGCAACTTATCTTACTTGAACTCAATGGATCATGGCTCTATTGTGCCAGCATATAGATATGTTAATGTGCTACCATATGGTATGTTACGACTTTCTTTTCCTTTTTATTAACGAAGTCTTTTGTCAATATTGGTCTCGATAATCACTCTTGAGATTAATGGTTTATAGAACATTCATTTGTTAGAAATGTAGACTCACATCTACATTTTGTTCTTAATGTCATTTTATAAATTTTTTTTTCTTTATGTCTACAACTTTGACTGGTAAGTATAACAATAATGGAAATTATATTATGTAGAGAATCATACATATTCCTTGTTACACTGGCAGGATAATTGCAGACAGTGGGATTGAGATCCCTGACATTAGCGTGCCAAAGATATTGACAAGGCAACGTGTTTGCAACCTTCCAAACCTTCTCAATCTAAAAGAAGGGCAATAATCAGGCTAAGATTTGGCATTGAAGATGGCAAGCCAAAGTCACTGTCTAAAATAGGGAACGTGTTTGGATTATCAAAGAAAAGAGGGCGGTAACTGGAGAGTAAAGCTTCGTACAGAATCAAGCAAAATCCCTTGGCAACCAAGCACTTGATGGATAAGCACATTTGCTTATTTCTACATAAGAGACGCAAAGAAGTTTTGTATTTAATTTGGAAAGTGACCTTAAGGTTAGAGATCATGTCTTATGAGTACGAACTAGCCCACAATAGGTTTCAAATGAAGCAAATATGTATAATGTAATAGTTTCTTTATGCAAAAAGAAATAAGTAATCTGTAATTGAATCACCTTTTGTGCCATTCTAAATCTGAAATAGTAATCTAGCATTCAATTTCAGCTCATATCTGGTTAACAAGTTGGCACTTTGTTACTTGAAAGAAAAACAGAAGGGTTTGCCTCCATTTTACCAGCAAGAGAAAAAAAGAAAAATTATCAAAAAATCCATAAATGGTGTCAGATTTGTATGCAAGCATAAATGTCACGTGTTGTTTAATAGGAACAATGTTATGGAAGAAGTACACTAATTTTTAGGAAAGTAACCATTTCAACACATAAAGAGTGAAATTTATTAAGTTTCTTTTATAACATATTCCATGTTTTTCATTTAATACTTTGACTTATAATTGTACTTGAAAATGTAAGATGAAATAACTAATTTGGTGTGTTGTAACATAGAAGCACTCCTTTATTCTTCTAATTTTTTCTTAATAAACTAATCTGTCATATGCCAAAAAGAGAGGACTCAAATGAAAATTAAAACACAGTAATGCTCTCAAAGATTGAGAGTGTGGGGCAAACAGATAGTAACGTTTGTCACTTAGCCTGCTTAGGCCATGCCTTCATTTTCCGCTTTCACGAAGACCTAGCAAACACTTGCTTTTTAGCTTCTGCTTCTGTTTCATCATTACAAGTGCTCACTTTAATCATGTTTTTCAGCTATACTTGTTCATTAACTCATGCAATTACTTGCATGGATCATTTGTTTCTCCTACTGTGAAATAAAGCGGATACGAATTAGGGGTCACATTTGTATTTGTATCAGGCGTAAATGTAATCACTGACAACCTATCAACTCTTCAAATTCTTCCACGCTTTCTTCCTATTTGGTTTGTTTTGGTTTTCTTCCTACTTCTCTCTCTCTCTCTCTCTCTCTTCTCTCTGCATTCATTGATTCATACAGCAACCATCTTCTTCCATGAATATGTTGTGGATTTTGAGCTCACACTTAACAATTGAGACTAAACTTTTTTGCTGTGTTTCATTGAAGCCCCTATAAGTTCAGACTAAATTTTTTTGCTGTGTTTCATTGAAGCCCCTATAAGTCGCAATGCTTGCATGTGAACATATCCATGAATAAGTTTACAATTTTGAAGCAATAGGCATATGCATTATAATTTACATCTTTCTTTCTATGGCAAAACACTATTACCATTTGAATTTAGTTGTTTAGTCAATTTGCTCCTTTTTTGCTTCTCTTTCTTATGCCAGCTTAATTAACTTCCTTTAATCTGGAGAAATAATAGAAGAAAAACAGATTGTGAAATCATTTACGTGAGTTTCGACAAGTTTACCAAGAAAAGTTACAGATAAGTTCACAATTTTGCCTACACTTTTTGATTGAATTTTATTTTTTTGTTTATTTATTTAGCACATTTATCGATCAGCTTCTTACCTGAAACAAGTCTACATGGCAATGAAGTTTAAAACTTTGTTATGCTTTAACTGCTTCGTAACCACTCTGACAACTTTCCTTTTATTTTTACCAGCTGCTTAATTTTCTCCAAATCTTTGGAGTATTAAGGAAAGATTTATTATTGATGAATTTGAAACATAAACAACATCTCTATTCTTTAATTCTATATCTTTATAGTACATGTATAGAATTGAGATCCATAACCGTAGGATGTAATAATTTGATTTCCTTGTACTTACATCTTGTGTATATACTATCACATCTCACATCATTAAGGAGTGAATCAGAAATGTAGTTTATATTCTGTATTTTGGGTTCACAACCCAAAAGCAAATATTTGATGGATTATATGGTTAAAGTAAATATTATTTATTTAGTTATTAGGTTTGTACTATTACATTTAGTATCAGAGTTAACTTACATCTGCTTTTGTCTTTCTTCCAAAAATCATTTAATCAATCTCATTTTATCATATCCATGTCTCCTTCCCATTTTATTTTAAATTGCAAGGTCTAAAGGAGTAGGAGTTCTCTTAATAAAGTGGACGCATTTTGAGTTATAAAACTTAGGAGTAAACTCATATCTATGTCTCATTTCTATTTTATTCTAAATTAAATGTCTAAAAAGATAGGAGTTCTTCTAGTTAAGCAAATGCATTTTGAATTATAAAACAAAAAAGTAAACATGTAACGAATTATGTGTCCAAAAGAGATAATATTAATTTTATGTCAAAAACGGACAATATTAACTTAATTATTGAGCCTGAACTATTATACATAATGTCAATAAATAGTTTTCCTTTTTGAAATTTCTCTTTACATGTCTACATTTATTCTATCATGGTTTTCCTCTAAAAAATTATTTAATCCATCTCACTTTCTCATATCCATGTCTTTTTTCCTTTTTTATTCTAAATCCTTTATAACCTCCTATCAATAAAGGATCTTATTTCAATTCTTTCAATTCTTTCAATTCTTCTAAATCTCCAAGCTTACTAAATCCTTTATAACCTATTATCAATAAAGGATCTCGTTTCCATTCTCTTGATCCTTCTAAATCTCCAAGCTCACCCTCTAAAGTTTTGTCTCTGACTCTTTTTAGTGTTACACATTATCGGCCCTCTCCTCTCTTTTCCAACTCAGAGACATTAGTACAAACTAATGCATTATTTTCTCCTTTCTTACAAATAGGTGCTCCAATGGAAGCACCTTTACTTACTACCAAGGCCATATCTCCATCAAGATCTACAAGGTCAACCAACTCTGTACTAGCTTCATCAATTATCACCTGTTCTAAGATTAATATCTTTAAATTAAAATAACTCTTTTTCTCCATAAACACAACTCACATGAGCTTATTAAACCAACATTTGTCACTCAAGCTCTTAAATCACCTTAATGGAGGAAAGCAATATCTGAAAAATATGATGCTTTGATCTATAATAGAACATGGGAACTAATCCCTCCTTGGTCTACTTACGATCTTATTGGTTGCAAATGGGTGTAAAACAACATTCTGATGGCTCTATTTCTTAATTTAAAATACGCCTCATCGTTAAAGGATTTCATCAATGACTTGGTGTCGACTATATCGAAACCTTCAGTCTTGTAATCAAACCCATGCCAATTCGGTTAGTTCTTTGCTTAGCTCTCTTATGGAACTGGCATTTATGACAATTGGATGTTAATAATGCGCTTTTGCATGGTTATGGTTATCTCTCTGAAAATATCTACATGAATGAACCATTGTGGTTTGTTGACAACTCTAATCTAGATTATGTTTATAAATTGAGAAAAGCCATCTACGATTTAAAATATGCTTTAAGGGTTTGGTACAATGAATTGAAACAGTTTCTCCCCACCAGTGGGTTCTCTAATTCAAGAGTCGATACATCTTTATTTATATACTGTCATGAAGGTGTGGTCTTGTACATTCTAATTTACGTAGATGATCTGATTGTTACTAGGAATAATCATGCTATGGTTAGCCAATTCATTGTTCTTCTCTCTTGTCGGTTCTTAATGAAAGATCTTGGTGCTTTGCATTATTTTTTGGGGGTTGAAGTTATTCCTCACTCTAATGGCATTTTGCTTTGCCAACACAACTATATTTGCGATCTATTCACTTATACAGGGATGATTGGTGCTAAAAAATATTTCACTCACTTGATTCAAACACGTCTCTTTCTCTTATAGATGGTATTAACTTGTTTGATGCTAGTTTATTAGTATTCCCTAATGCCACTTTATAACATGGCCCGATATTGCTTTTTCTATGAATAAACTATATCAGTACATACATAAGCCTACCACCACCCATAGGTTTGCTGTCAAACGTCTCCTTCGATATCTCAAAGGTACTATTTCTCATGGCCTATATCTTTATAAGCACTCTCTATTACATCTCCATGCCTTTTCGAATTTTGATTGGGTAGATAACAAAAATGATCAAACCTCTACAAATGCATGTCATTTATCTTGGTTACAATCCTATTTCATGGAACTCCAAGAAACAATGGATGGTTGCTCGATTCTCTACTAAAGTTGAGTGCAAACCTGTTGCCTTTACTACCGCAGCGATCATGTGGATTCAAGTTCTTCTCACTGAATTTGGTGTTTCACTATCGCAGATTCTTACTATATGTTAAGACAATGTAGGCATTACTTACCCCTGCATGAATCCTGTCTTCCACTAAGAAATGAAGCACATTGCCTAGGGAGTTTCATTTTGTGCGTGAAAAGGTTGCTGGTGGCACACTTTGGGTCTCTCATGTTTCTTCGAAAGATCAGCTTGCTAATGCTCTAACTAAGCCGTTATCACATTAGCGATTGCTCCATCTTTGATCCAAGATTGTTGTATCCGATGGGACCACCATCTTGTGGGGACATATTAAGACAAGATTTGTTATTGACAAATATGGAACATAAACAACATCTTTATTCTTCAATTTTGTATCTTTATAGCACATGTAGAAGAGATCCACAATTGCTGGTGTAATAATTTGATTGCCCTTTATTTGCACTTGCGTCTTGTATATATATGATTTCCTAGTAATAAAACATTACTGTCTGTGCTTCATTCTTCTTATATGCTTTAAACTCTCACATAGAGAATAAATGAATATGAATCACAAAAATATTAAATTTATGTTCTGCAATTGCTTTGAGTAATGTTTTCAACGTATTCACAAACTACTTTTTTTCATTCAATTAAAATAAATTAAGATGAAGTATAATTTCATAATTTTGTTCTCATTCTTAATTATTCTTTATTTTTCCATTTTATTTAGTTTTTATAATTCGTGGGTACAATTTACAGGATAGCTGATTTTCATATATAGGAAATTTGCTTAAGGTATAAACATGCGAAGTTTTGCTCAACTCTAGGTGCATGCAATCATTTCGTATCATTACAAAATAGCTATTTTAAACTCTTCACTCTCAAATAATTTACTATGGTTTAGTGCCCGCAGATCTTCTACCAAGCTTTGGGATGTCTTCTTTAATTCTAAGTTAAGACTGCTCTTTGTGATGTTTTGTGCTTCAGGCAAATAGGCAGATACTTCAGAATTTCAAGGACTCATGGCATTCAAATCTGGTCTTACCAGTACAGGAGGGATTGATAGGGAACCATCACCTTGTTCATAGACAGGGATTACTTGCAGAAATGGTGGTGTTGTTGCTCTTTCTTTGTCCCACCTTAGTCTGCAAGGGTGGTTTCCTTCATCATTAACATCCTTGTCAAGTTTTGACCTTCTCGACTTCTCTGATAATAAATTTTGGGGTCCAATCCCGTGACAGCTCTGGAAACTCAAAAAGCATAAAACCCTTAGTCTAAGCTTCAACTTTCTCAATGGTACTCTTGTCTTCTGATGTCAAGGATCTCAGAAACTCGGAAAATATGAAAAACTTGCCTCTAACATATTCTCAGGCATATTAAACCCTGCAATATACTCGTGTTCAAACTTTGAGACATTGAATTTGAATTCACATTGGTTCACAGGAAACTTTTATTAGAAATTACCTCAACTATTCTAATTAAAAGTGCTAGATTTGGCAGGAACTAAATTCTGGCAGAATGCCATCAACTGTCGTACATCTTTCTGATCTTCAAGTTCTGGATCTTAGAAATGCCCTCCTTTCTGATAGCATAACTACTGGTACAACTGAGAAAATTACGGAGGCTTTATATCTCCACCAACTCAATCACTGGGCCTACTCCTTCCAACATTGGCAGATTGTGGCATTAAAGTACCTTCATAGTGGACATAACAGGTTTCTGACTTCATTGCCTCAGGAAATTGGCAATCTCACAAACCTGACCAACCTAGAAGCCTACTCTTGCAGTCTCAGAGGTCCATACCCTATGATAATGGCAGTCTAAGGATTCTCAACGAACTTCACCTCTTTGGTAACTGCAGGAAGCTAAAAGCGGCTGTCTTGAGCTTTAATGACCATTCAGGAGCATTGCCAGATAGCCTACCAATCTGACAGAATCTATTATTTCTTTCATCGCAGAAAAGAATTAGATTGGTGGAGAGTTTCCACCTTGGTTGGCCAAATGACACGTTGCTGATTATATTTTCTTCACATCAAATCAGTTCTGTGGAAGGATACCCCCAGAAATAGGCCATTGTTATGAGAGGAATCCTCCCTTCAGAACTTGGCAACAGCGAATTCTTGACTGATCTTGATCTTACGAACATTTACCTTGTTGGATCAATTGAAGAAAGGTTTTAGAACTGTAAAAACCTCTTCCAACTTATTCTTTTCTGAAGCCAGCTTAGTGGGACTATCCCTGCATTCCTGTCTCATCTTCCACTGCTGAGTTTGGAGCTTGATTATAACAACTCTTGGAGGGATTCCTGAGGAGATATGGAGTTGGCAGATCCATTTGGGGTTCAGTGCCAGTTTCAATTTTCTTGAAGGACTTTTGGCTGAAACGATCCTCGATCTTGTTACCCTTCAACGCCTTATCTTAGACAATAACAGGCAGCAAGGAAGAATCGCAAAGGATATTGGAAATTTAGAGGGTTTGTTGGTGCTCTTGCTAAACAAAAGCATGTTATCTGGGGCGATACCGCATGAGCTTTTTACTTTAAGGTTCTTAGCATGCTTGGATCTTGGTCATAACAACTTCACAGGAAGTATCCCAGTCAACAGTCGGGAGCTGAAAGAGCTGGAATACCTGGTCCTCTCAAGTAACCAACCTTCAGGTCCACTTTGACCATAACAGAGAATTTCGGGCAACCTGATTCATAGTACAAGCTATTTACAGCATTGAGGAGTTTTGGATCTCTCAATGAAAATACTCTCCGACCAGATACTTGAACAGCTTGGAAATTGTTCCGTGATTGTAAGTTTGCGGCTTGCAAACAATAAATTTACTGGAAAGATCCCATTATCCATTTTTCAACTCTCTGACGTTGTTTCTGTTGATCTATCCTCAAATAAATTGAAGGCAAAGTACCTAAAGAAGTAGGCAATGCGAAGATGCTTCAAGGTCTGAACCTGGCATAAACGATCTCGCTGGACAGATTCCTTCAGAAATAGAAATGATTCAACATCTGGTCAAACTTAACCTCTCAGGGAATTAGCGAGAAGGTGATGGAGGGTCAGTTATAGTTTACAAAAGTGTCCGCTCCGGTGGACAGTTAGTTGCTGTCAAGAAGCCTGGAAAAGCAAGATACCAAGGAAGCAGAGAGTTTCTAGCAGAGATGGAAGCAATAGGGAGAGTGAAACATAATTATTTTGATACCAGTGCTTGGGTTCTGTTCTTTTGAAGGGGAAAAGCTTTTGATATACGAGTACATGGTGAATAGAAGCTTCGACTTCCGGTAAAGGAACGAACCAGGGGATATGGAAGTATTGGACTGGGATATCAGTTTAAAAATTGCTTTAGGATTTGCAAGAGGGCTTGCTTTTTTGCATCACAGTATCGTTCCTCCTGTAATTCACCGGGATATTAAGGCCAGCAACATACTTCTGGATCGTAAATTTGAACCTCGAATTGCTGATTTTGGATTGGTTCTGAGCATTTGTGGAATCCATTTAATCACTGAAATTGCCGTAACATTTGGATAGACTACATCTGAATATGGTCAAAGTTGGAGATCCGTAACAAAGGGGGATGTGTATCATTTTGGGGAATTAATGCTGGAGATGGCCACAGGAAAAGAGCCAACGGGTTTGGAATTCAAGGATTCGAAGGAGGAAATTTGCTTGGTTGGGAAAGGGAAATGGTTATTAAGGGAGAAGAAACGGAATGCTTCAACGGGAAAGCTTTCCCTGAGAGTAACAGCCACAATGCTTAAGCTCCTGCATCTGGGTCTGAGCTGTGCAACACTTCAGATCCACTTCAAAGGCCGACCATCCAAGAGGTAGTTCAGTGCCTTGAATATGTTGCTATGAAAAATTAGAGTCTGTGCCAGTACAATTTGTGTAGCTCCTACATAAAAGGCTCTTGTTTTGGGCCTTCTGTGGTGTAAAATTTACTTCTTGCCCTTGCGTAAGTCTTCCTAAAATTTTGCAAAAGCATGCATTAGCTAACTCACTAATTTGTTTTCTGATTGACGTTTTAGTAATCTGGACACTAGTCTCAAATAGGCAAAATAGAAGCCAAACAATGAAAATTCCGTAATTTAGTATTATAGGAGCAAACCTCTTTAAATTAGAAGAAACTGAGATCTGCTAAGCTTACCGAGATCCACTTCAGCAGTGGTTGCGAGCTTGATTTCCTATTTCACAAACTTAAAGCCGTACAACCCTCAAAAACAACCAATTATGAGCATTGCAAGCATTGGTAAATTGAAGAAGCAGCAATCTGAATTCCTCTCGCTTAACCTCCGTATTTACGACCAAAGAGAACCCTGCCCTCATGTCTCATCAAGTTTACTAATGGTCACCAAGACATGCTTAATTCTGTTGCCGGAACAAATTGATTTTGATAGTTTCCTGTTGAATGTAGGTTCGGTTTTTCACTAGATGGTCAGGGATATGCAAACTATTTACATAATAATTTCATTCATTTTGTAGCTGAGAACCCCTTAGTGCTAGGAACTGGTTGTATGAAGGCTACACACAAGTGAAGTATAGACTCTGTCATCAGGTGTAAGGCCAGCTTCTATCATCTCATCATACAATCTAAAAGCTTCATCTGATCTCCCCTCCTTAGAAAGGCCCAAAATAATTGCTGTGTAAGTAACAACATTTGGAATTAAGCCCCTTTGCTTCATTTCACTGAACAGTCTCTTTGCCTCATCTATTTTTCCAAATACACATTCACCATGTATAAATGATGTGTAGGTGTACACATTTGGCATTATCCCCATTGCTTCCATCTCACATCTTAGCTGATGAACTTCATTCATCTTCTTTTTCATGCTATACCCATGAATCAGAGAGTTGTAAGTAATAGCATTAGGTCTCTCGCCCTTTATCTTCATCTCTTCTAACAGTCTCTTTGCTTCCTCTAAGTTTCCTTCCTTGCAACATATGTCAATCAAAGTAGTAAAGTTCACTACATTTGGAGCCAGACCCCTTTCTATCATAGTGAACAACCACTTTTTTGCTTCCTCATACCGTTTCAATTTACATAGCCCAGAAGCAATTGCATTATACGTAAAAGCATCAGCCTCAAACCCTTTCTTTTCCATGATAGCCTGCACCTTTAAAGCTTCATCTATCCTACCCATTGAACAGTACCCATTCATAAGTGTATTGAATATCACTTGATTCACATTAATCCCTTGACTTTGCATGTCTTTTACCAAAATTTCAGCTGCCCGCATCTCTCCGGCCTTGCAAACACCATCAATCATAGCCCCATAAGTGTGAACATTTGGAACAAGGCCTTTCTCGGTTAACTCATCAAACAGGGCGAACGCTCTTTTCATATTTCCTCCTCTACAATTCCAACTAATAACTGAAGTATACACATGAACATCTGCTTCTACTCCTCTGTCACGCATTTCATCGAACAACTTCTCAACGTCCCCCGTCTTGCCTGAACTTGCATGCCATTCAATCAAAAGCGTATATGTAGCCGCATTATATGCCACTTTATCTCTTTCCATCAAGCTCAACGTCTCATAGACGCCCACAAAGTCCTTTCTTTTAGTATACCCGTTTAAAATCGTATTATAAGTAAAAACATTAGGTTTAATCCCTTTAACAACCATTTCACCCATAAAATCTTTAGCCCTTTTAACCTCTCCTCTCCTACACAATCCATTAATGACAATCGTCATTGAATAAACCGTAATCTCCACATTAGCTTCAATCATCCTTTGAAAAAAACTGAAACACATATCCATATCATCACAGCTTTTCAAAGCAAGCAAAAACACAATGCAAGACCTTTCATCAATCTTTAACCCTCTTTTCTCCATATAATCAAAAACCCCTATCGCGTCCTCAAACAATCTATTATCAGCATAAACTCTAAACAACATATCACAGAACTTCTCGACAAATTTAGGCTCCTGACTTACATTCTCAACCAAAGAAACTAAATTTACAACCGAACATCGGATACTAACATCAGTTACAATATAAGTCAATACAGTTTTCATTTCAGCGAACTTCCGAGCCTCGTACAGTCTACAAGCGAGGGTTACATGGGCTTGAAGATCAGGTCTGTGTGAAAAGAGAGACGGGCTTTTGCGAAGAAAGTTGAAAAATTTCAAGCAAGATTGAGGAGGAAGATTGGTGTCGGATAAAACGAAGTGGGTTGTGGCAGAATTCAGATTTGAAATCAAAGATGTTGATGTTTCGAAAGGTTCAAGGCCTGATTTGATAAGGGTTTTAGAGATGTTTGAAGCGATTTCCTTGTAGTAGATTGAAGTGGTATTTGTTAAGTCGGTTTTGGTGAAGGATTGTACAAGTTTTTTAATGGACATTGTTGATTAATGAGTTGAAGAAGCTAATGAGTTACCCGGTGCAACTGCGACTGAGCTCTCTCTATTGTAAAAGTTTGTTGAGGAACTTGGTTTTGGAGGGTAATTATGCTGTAGAAAGTGGTTTGGTTGGGTCGGATGATTGGTATTTTGCAGGTACGATGAGCCTTCGTAGTTGCTTGCCTTAAAAATAAATTAATTTAAATAATTAGTAATTTAGTAAATTAGATGTGCCAATGCGATTGTGATGTATTTATGCGTGGTTAAATATGTTAATTTTAACCAACTCAACTAATAATTATGTTAAAAAATAAAAATTTTAATTTAATATAATTATTAATAATTAAATAAATTATAATCATATCATAAATTTTATATTAATATATTTTTATAATATTTATAGTAACATTTTTTCATATAATAATCAATATTTTTGAAATATAATTAAATACTTTTAGAAATAGAGATATATAACTAAAAACATTTTATATTACAAAACTTATAATCTTTTTGTTAAATATAAATAAATTATTATAATATAATTATTTGAATAATTTATTATGTTATAAACGGTTTCATAAGTTAATAACTCTGAATTCGTACATGGAACAATTATGAATTATATCATATCACTTATTTTATAATATGTTATATTAAATTATTTCAAAACCATAAATTTTGTATTGTATTCATGTCGAATTAATAGGTGGTATAAAAAATTATCATCCTTATGACAACGAGCAATTTCAACTGAGAATTTAATAGAATATTTCAATAATATTGTATTATATATATATATATATATATGCATGTGTGTACATGTATGCATGTACACACACAAAAAAAAAATTCTTAATTAAAATTATATTAAATATTTTATATTTTTATTATTATAATTAAAAAATAATCAATAAATTTTAAAATAAAAAAAGTCAACAAGACTTTGAATTTTGGCAAAATGATGTTTAAAAAGACACTATTTGACCGTTATTAGCATATAAGTTTGTGATGTAAATCTTTGCTAGGACACTATATATTGTTACGAGTGTAAAAATGTGAATATATATAAAAATTCTAGCTTGCTCAATGGATATTAACCATCATTATTATAAATTAATACAACTTACTATTATTGTTGAAATATTCTATAAGTTTGTTCTAGTCTTCAGTTAACTTAATAGTCAATTATGTGAATAAAATTAGAAATTTTTTATTGAATAAACTTAGGAGCAATTAGTTTAAACCCAAATCTATACTGTTAGGTAAGCAAAGCAATTACAACACTACATACTTTCTCTATGATATGAATCTTCCACTTATTTGATGGGATAGTTAAGAGATTATTTATGGTTAAACTCTTCTTAACTTATCAATGGGTATAATCTGTTTGGTATGAATAATTTATTAATCTTGGCGATGATGTTCTTATTTAGATATCTTGTTTGGGCTACTATATTTATGTTCTTAATTTCTTGGTATTTCTATTATTCTTTGAATAATAAGTATCTTCTTTGTTTAAATTTATAATATGGTATCGATAGTTAGTTGTTGTCTATTATATGCTTGATTTTATGACTTGGTAAAGATAGAATGGTGGTATTGTCCTCTCTCATGCTGCTATAGAATAGCTTGTAAGAATAATTTAACAATTACTGGAAGCTTTGCATAGAAGCTCAGAGCAAGATTTGTGAGAATTAACTCTGGTGATGAAATAATAATCCAGTAGTTAAACTGCAAAATGTTTGAGTTGCAGTGAAAATGTAAGATCAAGTGCGGCAAAGCTTTATTTGCTTTGTTAATATCGATCAGTAAAAAATTCATCAAATATGTTCATGATATAATTCACCAAAACAAAGGTGGGAGGCACTTAAAAGATTGTTCACTTAGAAGAATACAATGTAGGGGAAGTATTTGGAGAATGAATTTTTTGGAATGACTCAAGATAATCTTCCAATTTTAGATTATTTTTTGAAAGTTAAACATTGTATGCTAAAATTTCAAAAGAGGATATAGAGGAGCTTATAAGCCCTACACTGTCATGTCGTTATCTTATTCTTGGTTTGTGAAGAAAGTTTTTGCCTTTATTTCTTCAGTATGAGGGAGGCCAAGTCAGCCTTTAATCACTAAATTAGAAATTTTACTTATTGATCAAAATAAATTATTAGCAGTAACAAGCCTCTTTCTTAAGTGGAGGATGTTCTTTATGTTATTAATTGTTGCATGAAGATGTAATGAAAAAGAAAAAGTCAAATTGACTTCTTCATGCAAAACCAATTTTGCTTTGAATTGAAGAAAATAGGCGGGCCACAATTGAACATTAAAGCGGCAATCAAAATGAAATTTCATTGGACAAGAATATCGTAATTTTTAGTAGAAATAGGTGCATTCTCTATTTTAGTTTTTCTCATCCCATGCAGTCTTATTCTTTCTCAACTCAATTCTTTTCCTTTCTATAATTTCTCAATTTTTGTTATAGTATTATCAAAACTTTATTTGAGCGTATTCTCCAAAATATTTAAAAAAGTAGTATTGAATGAAAAGTTGTAATTCTACTTTTTATAATAAAATTTTCCACCTTACCTGTGATTTTTACTTTAATTAATTTAGAAGTTTTCCACATAAAATCTGTATTATTTATTTTTCATCTTCTATTATTATTATGATTATATGGTAGATACTATCACTTAAATATGATAAAAGGTTAAACCGCCTACTTTTATTATTGTGATTATATGATAGGCACAGCCTTTTAAATATTGTGAAAAATTAAGTTTTTTATTTATATTATATTTTATTATTGTGTTTGTATGGTTGATAACGCCACCTTAATTATGAAAAGTTAACTCTGATAAGTGGTATCAGAGTTCTAAGTTGTACTCTTTAAGGAAATACTGTCTAAGTACGTGATATTGTTCATATATACGTGAAATAGAAGGAGTTAGTTCGAGTTAATTGGTACTATAGTAATAAAGTTTGAAATTCTGAATTTTAATCAGAGTAATTTTTTATTATAAAAGATGAAGATAAAGGCAGTTTTAAGAAAATATAAGTGCCTAATAGCTATTGAAGTTAGATTGGTAAATATCACAAATGAGAAATGGAATGAAATAAATGAGGATATAATAGCTAATTTACATTTAAGATTAGTTGATGAAGTATTATCAAGTGTTGAAGAAAAAATACGGCAAAAGAGATTTTGGATGCTTTTACAAAGTTGTATAAGACAAAATTACTTTACAATAAGATTTTCCTTAACAGAAGATTCTACACTCTTCGAATGTCAGAATCAATAACTGTGATAGAGCACATCAATACTTTAAAAACTCTATTTTTTTAATTCATAATCTTGGGTTACAAAATATAGGAAAATGAACGTGCGGAGCTTTTATTTTAAAGTGTATTAGACTTGTATAATCAATTCATCGTCAATTTAATAATTCAAAACACTTGTTTTGACAACTTAATTTTTGCTAATAAAGCAACTGCTATATTAGAAGAAGAAAATAGGTATAAAAATAAAGAAAATAGGTTGATGAACTCTCAACAAGCACAGACTTTACTGATAATGAGAGAAAAATCAATGGAACATGTTTCTAGTAGAAGTCAAAATCATAGTAGATTAAAATTCAAAAGTAAAAAAAAAATTAAATACTAAAGGTGTCGCAAAGCTTAACATATAAAAAAAAGTGTTAGATGATGCACAATGGTATGACTCGTATTATGTATGGGTTACGTCATGTGAGAAGTCTTATGAATATGCGAAGGGTCTTAAGAAGAATCCATTGTCTTTAGGACAATTAGATGGAATTGGATGTAAATTCCAAATTCAAAATATAATCATGAAGATAATAAAGGGTGTGCTTGTGGTCAGGAAAGTAGATAAAGTAGTTGCAAACTTGTATATGCTACAAGGAAAAACACTGCAGGAAGTAGGGGCATTAGTTGCATTAATAACTTATAGAAAAGAATCAATGATGATGTGGCATTGAAAGCTCAGATATATGTCAGAATGAGGTTTGAAGATTTTCTCAGAACAAAAACATTCTTGAGTTAATTCATTTAGATGTTTGACATGTACTGGTTATGTCCTTGGGGAGAGCAAAATACTTTATGTCTTTTGTTGATGACTATTTTAAGAGATGTTAAATATATCCAATCAAAATAAAGGTAGATGTATTTGAAATTTTTAAAGTCATCAAAACACGGATGAAACTAGAATTTGAAAAAAAGATCAAGTGTCTCAAGACTGATATTGAAAGAGAATTCACTAACAATGCATTTTATGTAGTTTGTCAGCAAGAAGGCATTAAAAGGTAGCTCAATACAGCATACACTCTCCAATGGAATAGAGTGGCAAAGTAAATGAAAAGAACCTTGTTAGAAAGAACGAGGATAATATTGAGAACTGCAAAATTACCAAAATTATTTTGGGTAAAAGCAGTCAATATCGCATGTTATTTGATAAATTAGTCACCATTAATAGCAATTGAATTAAAGACACTGATAGAGATATAGACTGGTGAGCTTATAACTATTCTAACTTTTATACATTTGAAAGTTTTATGTATGTGATGTATAATTCTCAAAAAATAATGAAACTGGATCTAAAATCCAAGAGATGCATATTATTGAGATATGTTAATGGAGTAAAGGGGTATTGCTTGTCAGGTTCTACTGCCCATAAGGTAATTATTAGTAAGGATGCTACATTTATAGAAGATAAACTACAAAAGAAAAGTGATGATAGCACCAAAAAAAAAAGAAATAAAAACTACTACAATTCAAGTGAAAGAAAAATCAAAATATGAAGATTCTTTTAAAGTAATACTGAAGCACAAAAAAAAAGATCTATTAAGTCTGCAGTTCTAAAAATTCGGCGATTAACTCGTGAGAAAAGAATACCATATTGGCAATCAGAATACATTATGGATGGTAATGTTGCATACTGTCTTCTAACAGAGGATGAAGTGCTGTTAATTTTTTAAAAAGCAACGAGTAATTCGGATGCATCTCTGTGGATGACAGCAACGCAGGAGGAAATTGAAGCTCATTATAAGAACAAGATTTAGGTTCTTGTGTCACTATCACATGAAAGAAAGACTATTGAAAATAAATAGTTCTACAAGATCGAGCAGAATAATGATGATCTAGTGGAGTGATATCGTGTAAGATTGGTGATTAAAGGGTATTCTCAGAAAGAAAGTATTGACTTTAGTGAGATTTTTTTTCCTGTTATACGTTTCACTATAGTCAGAGTAGTCTTAGTTATGTATGCTACATTTAATTTACATCTAGATTAATTGGATGTAAAAACTATATTTTTTCGTGGAGAACTTAATGAATAAATTTATATGCTTCAACCAAAGGATTTTGTAAAAAAAGGAAAAGAGAACTTGGTTTACAGTTTGACCGAATCTCTATACGGCCTCAAACAAGCATTAAGGTATTGGTACAAGAAATTTGATTTCTTTATCGTTAGCCTTACAGACAGCAGACTGCACTCAGATTATTGGATATATTTTAAAAAATTTAGTGGAGATTTCATCATTCTATTATTATATATGGACGACATGCCACTAACAGGCCCTAACAAAAATCAAGTTTAAGATTTGAAGGCATAGTTAGCTAGGAAATTTAATATAAAGTATTTAGTACTAGTAACTAAGATTCTAGAGATGTAGATTCATCGAAACAAAAAAGACAAGAAGATTTAGTTTTCTCAGAAGAATCATTTAAATAAAATATTACGATGCTTCAATATGCAAGATTGTAGGTCAATGTCTACCCCTTTTCCTGTGAATTACGAATTATCCTCAATTATGTGTATTAGCAATTAAGCAAAGATAATGGAAATGTCTTGAGTATTGTGTGTATCAGTAGTGAAAATTTTAGTATTTAACATGATATGTACAAGACTGGACATTACACAAGAAGTGAGAGCAGTTTGTCAATTTATGACAAATCCTAGTAGGGAGCATTGAAATGCTTTGACGAGAATCTTGAGATACGTCCAGAGGACGTCAAATGTTGCATTACGTTATAGAGAATCAGATTTTATTATCAGAGGCTAAGTAAACTCACATTATATAGGTGATCTCGATAAAAGGAGATCCACTACAGACTATATGTTTACACTTATAAGAGGAGTTATGAGTTGAGTTTCAAAATTATGAATTATAGTAGCATTATCTACAAGAGAAGCAGAGTACATGGCTGTTACACAAGCATGCAAGGAAGCAATTTAGATTATAAAGTTTATGGTGGAACTCGTGCACAAACAAGAAAAAATAGTTTTGTTTTGTGATAGTTAGAGTGCTTGTACATCGCAAAGAATCTAGTTTTTCATTCTAAAATAAAGTACATAGGCGTTCAATTTCATTATATACGAGAATTAGTGGAGGATAGAAGTTTAAATATGCAAAAGATACACAATAGAAATAATTTGACAGATGTTTCAATTAAGCCAATTAATATTAACAAGTTTAAATAGTATCAATTCTTCTATAGCTTAGTGAAAATGTAAGCAATATGAAATATCAAGATAGAAAGAATAGTGTGAAGACATGATTAATTGTTAATCAAGTCTTCAAGTGAAAGAATGTTACTAATTGGTGCATGAGGAGGTAAAAAAGAAGAAGTCAAATGATTTCTTCATGCAAAACCAATTTTGCTTTCAATTGAAAAAAACAAGTGGGCTTTAATTGAACATTAAGGCGACAATTGAAATGAATTTTCTTTGGGCGAAGATGCAGCAATTTTTATTATAAATAGGCTTCTTTTTCACTTTAATTTTCCTGGTCATGTACAATTTCATTCAATTTTAATTTAATTTTTCTCTTTTCTATAACTTCTTAATTTTTTTCAGAATATTATCAAAATTTTGTTTGAATGTATTCCCCAAAATATTTGAGAGAGTGGTATTGAGTAAGAATTTATAATTTTACTTTTTATAATGAATTTTTTTTTATCTTATTCATAGTTTTTACTCTAATTAATTCGGAAGTTATTTATTTTTCATCTTTTGTTATTATTTTTATTATATAATAGGCCTGTTACCTAAATATGATTTTAAACCTCTTATTTTTATTATTATGATTATATAGTATGCATTACTATCTAAATATGATGAAAGGTTAAACTTTCTATTTTTATTATTGTGATTATATAATTTTTTTTAATTAATTTTCACAAGACCTCACATTCTATATTCTATAAGGGTTATTTCTCAATTTATGAATAAACCATGTAAGGGTCATTTATTTGTATCAAAAAGGATTCTCAGTTATGTAAAAGGTACTCTAAATTTTGGGTTGAGATACAAGCAGCATAGACTCATTGCAGAGCAATCTTGTAGAGAAATTTGTGTTGAATCATTTGAAAATCAGAGTTGCAATTGGTGTGGAGAGTAGGTTGGCTTAGGGAAAGGAAATTGGTGTTCTTGTTAACAGAGAAGCAAGTTGAGAAGGTGGTGACTCAGTTTATGAATGGTGGTAGTGAGGTTACAGGAATGAGAAATCGAGTGAGTAATCTCAGTGAGATGGCAAGATTGGTTACACCGCAGTTGGAACTTCCTGTGTTAATATTGATTGATTGATTGATTATCTTCTAAAATAAAGAGAGAAAAGAATATCACAGATCATTTAACGGATGATAATTGCAGAAGTAATTAAGAAAATGTTGACTGTAATTGTCATTTTTAATTCATAAATTTTTCTTTACTATTTTTTTTGTTGTTTATCTTAGAATATGTTCACTGCAGTAATGTGATAAGTAGCAGCCCTATAGAAATGTCTAAGTGAGGTGGCGCACCAATTTTTTTGTTAAGTCCAAACTTCTTTGTTTGGGGTCTTACCAAAAAATCACCTAAATTAATTTAATAATATTATAAAATTATTTTTCATAAGTGTTAAAATATATGGGTTTTACAGCAAAATGACTTATTTTTAAGGCCCCTTCTCAATATTAACTTAACATAAAAATTTCTTATAATCTTGATTGAGAATGCAATTTATGGACAAAATCTATTTTGTTCTTGAACACAAGCTAACATAGCTTTCAAAAACTTTGCAAATTGGAACAAAATTTTGTAATGATTTCATTAATTTATGTTTACTTAATGAATGTAAAAAGTTTGAAAATCAATTTAGACTAGTTTTTATGCATAATTTTTTGTAGTTTAGATGTAATTAGACATACAATGAAAAAGATAAAAAGTGAAGATGTAATACCCTCTTTTCTTTAGATATATGTTATTTATCAATGTATAAATTATGAGTTATATTTTTAGAGAGTATATATATTATATAAGAAATAATTGGATGCTTTAATAATAAGTTATGATTTTGGGGTTAAATTGATAAATATGATCAAATTAGAGACAAAATTGATATTTTACACTAATATAAATAAAATAGTTAATTTATGTTTAAGGGTTTGATATATTTGGGAGAAAAAAAGATAAGAATAGGAGACAAAGAAAAGAGGATAAGAAAAATGGGAAAAGAAAAAGAAGATAATTAGTAAGGTTTTTTTTCTTTATTTTATATTTATTTTTCAATTGGTGATTTGTCATTAGTTTAATAAGTGTTTTCTTATTTAAATTTTATAGAATATGGTGCTTAGAATTTATAATCAGATTGTGATGCTTAAAGTCTATAATTTTTCAAAATTAAAAATTAGAGAATATTATTTATGGTGATAATAGAAAAAAATAAAATTTTTATAGAGATGATATAAGATAGTGAATTAATTCATGAATTTTATTAAATCATATTTTACAATTTTGCAAAAATTGATTTAAGTGAATTAACTAGACATCTTTAGAGTTATTATAAATTTTATTTAATTAAAAAATATTATATTTTTAATGTTTGATAATTTTTTGAATCTGACTCTAGAATGCAAAAAAAATTACTCATTTTTGTAGAATAATTGAATGATAAAATTATTCTAGTTAACTAAATTATCTTGAAAAATTATAAAATTTTATATACTACTAATTATGTTTATTATATCATATTAAAATTTTAGAGTCAAATACTTTATTTTCAAATTGTATAAAATTTTGAATAAAAACAGTTCATTGTCATTTCTGTTTTATAGAATTTGATATTTTGAATTCAAAATATATTTAAAATAGTTAAAGTACGAATTTAAACTCAAAACTTTTAATAGCTTACTTTCTATACATTTTTATTATCTCTGTAAAATTTTGTGACATTTAGAAATGTAAAACTTATATTTAATCTTTAAAACTCTTTTTGATGTGTTATATATATATATATATATATATATATATATATATAAACACATTATCATGTTTTACACATAAAAAAATATTACATCGAATATATGCATACTTAATTAACATGAAATTGAGGTATAGGATATGTAGTATTTCTTTATATATACTTAAATATTAAATTTCATAATTTTAGAGTATATTTATTTTGTATAATTGTTAAAACTTTAGAAATGTAATAATATGATTTTACAAGAATATTTTTGTAAATTAGTGAATAAATTAGTCATTATGGGTAAGAATAGAAATATAATTTTTTTTGGTTAAGATTATTTTTGACTTTTTATCTTTTGTTAAGAATAATTTTTGTGGTAAGTTAGATATATTTTGGTCCAATTAATTTAGTTTAGGCACAAACCTATTTTTCCCTATTTTTTTACAACATTCTTTACTTTTATACCACTTTCTACTCTCTCTCTAGTTTGGACAAATTTTCACTCTTAAAGAACCATTTTGTAGCTTAGAAAGGTTGTAGGAAGTTTCTTAAAGAACCATTTTGTAGCTTAGAAAGGTTGTAGGAAGTTTCTTAGGCAAGAAAAAAATTGAAGAAAAGCAAGCAAAATATCAAAGGATTGCCTTAATTCGACCTAGACTTTATTTAAGAAAGAAATTCAAGGAGAAAATTCTAGAAAGGCATATTTTTGTTTGCAAAAATCTTGGTAAGGTTCTTGAACTCTATTTTAAGTTTAGAATTATATTAGAGCTCTATAAGAAGCATGATTTAGATGTAGAAATTAATAAAACCTTAGGTAGCCAAAATTAGGATATATATGTGTGTGTTTGTGTTTTGTTTTCATATATGATAGAATTTATGATTTGATAATTTTATCTTGATGTTTGATTGATGTTAGGAGTATATAATTGAATATATGTTTATGTCAAATGATAATTTATGTATGAAATTTGGTGCATATGGTGAAATGATGGTGGTAATGTTAGTGAAGTTTTGTAAATTTTCTGAAATTATTATATTTTTGAAGAAAAATTGGAGATGGATTTTGTGTAAGAAATATTGATTTTATAAATTTATTTGGTGTATTTAATGATGATATTTTTCTTATATTGAATATTATTATTTAACACAAATTTTTCATTATTTTTAAGTGGAACTTAAGTGTTATATTGGAGTATATTTTGGGTATGAAAATTTTGTGTTAGAATTGATATTGTAATGAACATGAAGTAATTTATTTAGATAAAAATTGATATCTATAAGCTTTTATAGAAATAATATGAATTTTGGCGAGATATGTTCTATAGGTCAGCAAAAAGATGCTAAATATATTGTGATAGATATCGCAGCAAAAGACTCGATTTAGTTGGAAGATTAGACTTATGAGTGCTAATCCTTTCATGAACAATGAATAATAGATGGATTTTAAATATTTTTCAATGATAAAAATTTAAATATTTTATAAATATAAATTTATTTTTAATATTTTTTAATAAATTAAATTTAAATATTTGATTATTTTATAAAATTTGGATTTATGAATTGCTTTATATATATAGAATAAAAATATCAAAGTAAAGTAAATTTAAAAAAAATACGAGCTAAAAATTGTATATGTTACTTGTGGATGAATAAATTATAATGGGATAATTTTGTATTGATATTAATGAGTATGTATAAGAAATTATTAAAATGATTTTGTAATATAAAGTTTGGTGCAAATGCCTATTGGCGCAGTTATACATAACTGATTTATTAATAATAATCTATGGTCGGTTATGTAGAACTAGAGTGGATGCCATATGATATGAGATTTGCTTTTGCATGAAAATGTAGAAGATAAATAGTAAGTTCCCTGTAAAACTAAGTGATAAAGGAGAAAAGAAAATCTGTAGGTGAATACTAGATAAATATATTGTCACTGTTACGCCCCTAAAATTAGGATATGTGATTTAAAGTTTTATAAAATAATTTAAAATTAAAAGTATATAATTTTAGATATTTTGATAAAATTAACAAATTCAATCTAAAAAAAAACTATTGATTATAAGTTCAAGAATTTAAAATAATTAAAATTTTAACTTTTAATCTATTAAAATAAAATCTAAATATTCATCCAATTTTATCACTTTCTAACACTAAATTGTAAATATTTTCTTTCTTAAATAAAGAAAAAAAGGAGAATATTATCTTCAAATCTCTTCCTTTATTTTAAACTTTCTTACTTATCTCTTTCTTCTCTAATTTCTTTTCTCCTTTTTCCTCTTTTCTTTCTTCCTTTTTCTTCTTCTTTCTCTTTTTTTTTTGTTCCTTTTTCTCTTTTTCTTCTCTCTTTTTGAAGCTTCTTAATTCTTCTTCTTAATTCCAAATTTGACAAATTTAAACTTAGCTACGTGTTTAAATTATATATACATGGTCTAGAAACATATGGGCCAAAAGCATAAACCAAAAAATAGGCTTAATTTTGGGCATTTGGGCTTTAAAAATTGGACATGGATGTTACAGTCTTCTCCTCTTAAAGAAATTTCATTCTCGAAATTTTAATAACTATACCTTCAGTATTAAAGTAAATGAAGATATTTTCTTGACAATTTAAATTCAAGTTCCCAAGTTTCTTTTTTCTCTACCATGATGTTACTATGAGACTTTTATTAATAAGATAATTGTTTTGCAAAGTACTTATTTTGTATAATTAATAACCTGAATTAGGTTTTTCTCATAAGAAACATTCTTAGTCAAAAAAAGATTTTTCCATTCCAAAACGTAAGAAGAGTTTGCTTGATACTTTTTGAGCATCGAGACATGAAAGACATTATTAATATTCTTTAATTAAGGTGGTAATACTAATTTATAAACCATCTTACTAACTTGCTTCAATATTTGAAAAGGACGAATAAATCTTGGACTAAGTTTTTTTATCTTTTAATGCTTAATCTTCAAAAGTTTTTTTATCTTTTAATGCTTAATCTTTAAGAATACATGATCACCCACCTCAAACTTTAATGGTTTACTTCTATGATTCACATAACTCTTTTAATGACTTTGGACCATAAGAAGTCGTTGCTTGATTAATTTCACTTTCTCAGTAGTCTCCCTCATTAACGTAGAACCAATGATTGAAGTTTCATCAATTTCTATCTAGCATACTAGTAATTTACAAGGCCTCTTATACAACATCTCAAATGGTGTTATTTTAAACAAGCGTAATAACTATTATTGTATGCAAATTCTACTAAAAAAAAATATTCAACCTATGAACGTTAAAAATCTAAAATATAAGATCTGAGCATAGTTTCCACTATCTGTATAATTCTTTTAGACTGTTTATCTATTTGTAGATAATATATCGTACTAAAATTTAATTTGTTAGTTATAGTTTTCTACAAATTCTTCTAGAACTTAAATGTAAATTACAGGTCCCCATTAGAAATAATAGATAGAGGTATTCCATGCAATCTGATTATCTCCTGAACCTCTAAGCTACTTAAGGCATCAAGAAAATCTGTATTGTAATAGGTAAAAAATGAGCAAATTTTGTTAACTTATTAACAATTATCCATACACTATTATAATCCCTTTCGAGTCCTAGGGAGTTCACTTATAAAATCCATAATCAGATGCTCTCATTTCCATTTAGACACCAAAACAAACTAATGCAATCCAATTGGCTTATGATATTCTACCTTTATTTGATGACATACCAAATATTTTGCTACAAACTCATCCACACTCTTTTTCATTCATTTCCATCAATACTGTTTATATAACATCCTATGCATTTTTGTGCTTTTATGATAAATAATAAACTTAAATTTGTGAATCTCACTTAGAATATCATCTTTAAGTGATTGCACAGTTGGTATAAAAAATTTACTTGCAAACTTTTATCATATATATATATATATAAAGAGAACACATGTAGGGAATAGAAATGAATTGCCATGTTCATTCATTCTAAAAGCATTTTTGTTCCTCGTGACAATTTTTTGTGTGATTCCATGAAGTAACTAATATTGCATAGAACTTTCATGTTCTTGCTTAGTTAATTTAGTTAGCTAGTGCCTAAGACATGACAATAAAAGTTCTTTTATATTATTATTTGGTGCTTGGGTTGGAAGTGACTAAGTTGAGAAGGTGGTAACTCAATTTCATAAATGGTGGTGGCCATTCGTATAATATTTCAAAATTATTCATAAAATACACCGTGCTCGTGCAATGTTAAATTCAACCTTTACATATTTCATGAGAGGCACTAAATGTTTATGCTCAAAGAAAAAGAACTAGATTACTTAAAACAAAAGGTACAAATAAATTCAAGTTTAGGGTAATCAGATTCCATTTGATCAACTGCACAATCAAGGTAATTCTCTCTTAACAAGCAATAGCAGTAGAGACAGAAATTTTGTTTAATGCGACCATACTTTTATAACTCTCTCTCTATATATACATCGTGTTTATGCATTGTGGTTGAAATTTGGCTCTTGAATTGGTGAGTTTAGGAGTGCCGATAAACACTTAGTCGCTTTTTGCTAAATTATTTTACAATGAGAATATTAGGTTGCATCATTTGGAAATCGTATCAGTTTTTGACTTTGGTGACGTGGTCGAAGAGATGAGAAAGTGAGTCAACTCAATGACATACGAGCATGGCTATATGTAACAGAATCCCCCATTGGATAAGAAAGGGGGTATTTTTAAGGTTTATAAGGGCAGTTTCTGCATATCTTTATAAATATATCTTCTGATAAAATGTTAATGGCCTAGCCCGTGACAAGTGGTATCAGAGCCAAATCCATTCCAATTTCAATGTTTTAACCAAGTGTTTACACATAACAAATGCATCCATAAAAAGTCCCTAAGTTTCGAAATAGAGTAGAATGGATATGTAAGGAACTCCACTGTGATGAGAGCGTTACAGAATTGGGTGAGAAAATATATAATAAAATTTTAGATCGAACAAAAAAAATATTTTTAAAATTTATAAGGGCGAGTTAGCCTGTGATACGTAATTCAAGAAAATCTTATTGTGGCAATAGAATGATAGAGGGCGTGCCACACATCAATTTGTTAGATTCAACATGTCAGTTGGGTGTGTATATCTCTTCATTATTGAATCTGAATGAAAATAATAATAATAATAATAATAAATTAAAAAAATAATAAAAATGAAGATGACAAAAATAAGGTTTTACTTAAATCAACCTCATGTTCATGCGTGCAATTATTTATTTATTTTTTAACGATACTACGTTCACTTAGTTTTCACTTCAACATCAGAAACCAATCCTCAAGTACATAAAGCAGTATGCAGTGTAAAGTGAAAAAAAGAAAAAAAAGACATTCATGATTTGATGGTAGAAGAGTAAAACTGTTACAAATTAATGAAACAAAAAACATATATTAAAGGATTAACAATGCATGGATTTGACAATTATTAGTTAATTAATGTCAAACATTGCGAATTATTGCTTTTCTAATGAAGGGGTAACCAATGAAGTTTGCTAATCATGTATACGGATTCACTTGTGTTTGTGAAACAAATTTATTCCTAGCAAATATTTTTATTTCTATTAATACTTCTCATTAAAAAGAAAAATTAATGAATTAGCATAAAGGTTTTCCTTATAAAGGAAATTATTCATTACATGTTCAAATTATAAAGCAAAAACACATCATAACCCCATTTACTTCATTTATTCTATTAATTAAACCTAAGTTCAGCCTTACGAGAGCGGGTAAGAAACTAAATTTCCAAAGGAAATTAATATCAATAACGGGGTTCAATAGCCTTGACGTGAACTTGCGAACCCCTCACAAAGATAGTATGCAGAGACAGGAGCGTCATGATCTTCCATTGTTGTGGATACACAGCGGAGAGTTGCATTCTTGGTTGGAATAATGCCCCAGGGCCTCCCAATTTCGGCCCTCAGTTCAGCGACCAGAGTTGTATCCTTCACCTTTACTTTAGCTTCTTGAGTGCCGAACTTTAGCAGAATGTTGAATTCTGGTTCACCAGGCAATGGAGTCACCTCCAGAACAAGCCCCCGCAGAAAATTTAATGCCATAATTAGCTAGGGTTCACTCATTCATTAGCTCTTCGTTGTTGAACTTAGCGTTTGCCTCCCTACCTCCACATTTATAAGCGTTTTGATAATTTCTTTCACTTCAAGAATTGTTGAGGACTCGGACATTTCGATCTCAGGGATGATCTTTGCACCGGTGATCACAAAGAACACAGTTTCCATAATGATGGAAATCACAAAACAAGTTTCAGTTAAATTTCTTTTGTAAGTATTTTCTTGTTATTCGTTAATCAACTAAAGTGAGATATACATAAAGAAAACACATGCACAGAAGGAATGAATGATTGTTATGTTCATGACAATAGACTTCATGATATAATTTTGGTGGGATTCTATGAATTACCTAACACTGCGTAAAATTTTCATGCTCTTGGTTAGTTTAGTTAGCTGGTGCATTCGATGAAGATGAAAGACGTACTCTCTTATGGCTCGAGACTACTAGGAGTTCTCGAGTACTAGATACAAATGTTGTATATAACGTTGCCAAATAAATGCGGTTCAGGACAGGGCACACATGTATAAAGTAAAAAAGGAAAAAAAAAAAGAAAAACTAAAGATTCATAATAACAAAAAGATGGAAACAACGAAATTTAATTGTATGTAATAATAGCGTTGAGGAGACATGATTCCAGACGCAAGCTTAACATGTCCTGTTGAATGTCTTTCCATTTGGAATTTTTGAGAGATGGTGGATATTAACACAATAAATTTGTGTTTTTAAGATTAGATCAATAAAGGCATGCTAAAAGCACTATCATAAAAAAAAAAAAAAAAAATTCTATCCCTCTAAGGCAATGTTTTGGTATAACTTCAAGTGAATGTCCTAGTATAAATTAGGCTTAATGATAATCTAATATCTATAATTTAATTACTTGTCTTTATAAGGATGCACATTCAAAAATAAAACCGTAAACTAACTATATAGTAATTCTTTTTTTGTGCATTAAAACAAAAAACAACAATAAGAGAATTATTTAACAATTCTTCTCATGTTAGAAATATAGATGACTCTTTTTTTAAAAATTTTTATAGCATCACAAAGTGACCATTCTTCACTAACAACAAACACATAATATAAAGTATCATATGTAAGCATGAAATTGGTCTATATTTTGTAACCAACAAATAAATAAAATTTTGATTATTTTATATATATAATGGTAACTTAATTAAGATATTATTTATTCTGAAATGCAACAAATATACAACACTTCTTCCTGGTACGATCAAATCAAGAATAATTAATTAATTCTGTAAGAATATTTATTACCTGTAATAATAGTTTGTTCTGTTGCTACATTGTAAATTCGCCGTACAATTGTAAATTGACTAGCTTTATATATAATTTCTAAACTTTGTCTACCAATAACTATCAATGTATTCTTCTCACAATTACTACATAGAAACATAATCAATAAGAATATTAAAAGCATAAAAAAGAAGAAAGGTTTGGGTCATATCTTTCATTAGAGAGCAACTAAGAAGCTCCTTTTTTCAAAGTGAATGAAGTTGTTTAGAGATGAGAGAAAGAAAAGTAGTATGAAAGTAAGAAGGGTGTTATCTACTCATAACCAAAACCTTTTAATCAAAATAAAGATGGGAGATTTATTTACTCTAATTCAAACATGAAAATTTAACTTAAAATACAAAATTATATAAATTCAAATCTACTTCCAATCCTTGATTCTACGAAACTCAAAAAAATGAAATAAAATCATTAATCTTTCAAAATTCAAGACTCAATTCTAATCTTTAATACTTAGTAAACGTAGTGTTACGAATTCTCCTAAACTTTCTATGAATTTCGTTCTCAAAGTTTGCTGTACTTAACGATCATGAAAAACCAAACTTTATTTTTCTATTTTAATGTGAATAAAATACAATTTCATATCCCATACGAATAATAGATAGGTTTACATAATTAATATATACACTCAATACAAGGGTAAGTTTAGTTAGCGGAATGGAGAGAGTAAAGGAAAGAATCCTTAATGCCATGAAGATTTTTTTTTTGTTTGACTGCAAGAATGAAAGGGACAAACACTACAAAGAAAAAGGTGTGACTTATGGGGACAAATGAATTGTGACAAATTTTAAAGTGTGTTACAATAGATTATGTATAGTATAACAATATAACAAGTATATTTATTTATTTTATTTATTTTTATTATTGGGGATGGAGTCGGTGTTGTCAAAGATGGCGAAGAAGTTTGCAATCTTTTCGCCGAATCCTCCACTGTACGAGCCGGAGGAGGTGACGAAGGGGAAGCTGGGGATAATGAGGGAGGTGACGAGGGAAAACATCAACATTTTGAGGCTGGATACAAAGAGAGGGAATCAAGTGGTGGGGTTGTATATTAATAATCCAACAGCCAAGTTCACTTTGCTGTATTCGCACGTTGATGCTGCTGACCTAGGTCAAATGTCGGAATTTTTTTTATTGAATGTTGATTATACTTTTTCTTTCTATTTAATTTACAAGTTCTCATAAAATCACATAAAAGAAAATCTATTGTGTCTAATTCAAGAATAGATTGTTTGAAGGTGATTGTGATGCAAAGAAAAGATTTCAACTAATTGAAGAAGTCCTATGTGTGAGAATTAAGGGCAACCTAAGATAGTGAGACAAATATTATTATGATATTCAATTTTTTTTTTTAATGTGCTTGTAACTAAAGGAAAAACATTAAATTAAGTTCGTTTTTAATATTTACTTTATTTCAATTTATTAAGTTGATATTAACATTTATATTTTATTGCCGTTGAGTTGTTTTGATTTGCTTTGATTTTATTATAAGATACATTCTTTAACAATAATATCTATATATATATATATATACACACACACACACACACATACATACATTTGTCTATTGATGTATTTTATGATCTTTTTATTCTCAATTTTATGGCTAAATCTATATGTACATTTAATTGGATTATATTTTTCATAACTAACTATTAAATACTAACTTATGTTGGTACATTTTTAAAATTGATTATTTCTTATGAATTGTAGTTCATATTAAAATGTTTATTCTTGGGAGGCTATAAAAGATAGATATCATAAAGCCACTTATAACTAAAACAAATTGGAGATCTTACTTTTCAAAATTGATGTATCAAGACCAATTGAAGATCTTGCTTTAGAAAGTTGATGTATCACAAATTTTTAATATTAGATATAAGACAATTCTCAATTTGTATTTACTTTATTTTTTTATTTTTTGTTACTGTAAGAAAATTTTGAATTAAGAAAATACTTTTTCTACTTATATTTTTTAGATATTCATTTTGAACAAAAATAATAATTACGAATCAAAATATGCTAGAAAAGAAAAAATTAACAAGTCCTATTATTCTAAACAAATTAATCTTGTTTGTGACAGAAAATATAGTATCATAAACAAAAAAATTATTGTAACTAACTACAAAATAAAGGTGACATTAAGTGTCGCAATGTATATTTTTAGGGACAAAATTTTTAATGTCACTATAATAGAATTTAGTGATAAATAAATATTTATGACATATACTAAAATGTTCTTATAATTTGTTGTGATGGTAGCGAATGTGGCAAATAAGTATAATTTTTGTTACAATTTAATTTTAGTGACAAATATGTTATATATAAAGACAAATTTTTTTAGTCCTAATAGATAACTATTTTTTGCAAAGAAAGAAGATTCCTACGACTCTTTAGAATCTTTATTCTCTCAAATTTGAAAATGATGATTTCTCTTCTAATGGTGAAAGATCATGATTTTCCTCTCTCATTAATTAAAGTTCTAATTTTAAACATCATTTATATGTTTTAACTTCATTTTATCACTTTAATTAATATGCTAACATTAACAAATCTCCATCTTGCATTTAGAAGAAAAGTCGCATGCTCTTTTCCTTCATTTTCTAGCACTAATTCCAACTAAATCTAAGCAGAACTTGAACTTACTTGCTGGCATTACCTTGGTTAGGATGTCTATTGGATTCTTAGTAGTTTGGACCTTTTCCATTTTCACACTTTTTTTGCTTATTTCATCTTTAATAAAATAATACCTTATGTCTATACATTTGGTCCTCTTACAATTCATCTTGTTTTTGGCTAGATGTATAGCACTTTGATTATCACAAAGTACTATTATAATTTCTTGATAGAACTCACTCATCAAAAATTCCTTTAAGCCATAGTGCTAACTTGATAGCTTTAGCTGCAGTTAAAAATTCTATTTCAATAGAAGATAAGGCTACAATAGGTTGTAAAATAGCTTTTCAACTAATCAAACATCCACCAAATGTGAACATATAACCTGTGGTAAATCTCTTCCTATTTAAGTCATTAGCAACGTTAGAATCCACAAAGTGAATTACTTTATTTTCACTACACCTTTGAAGTTCATATCTTAATCTATAGTTCAAAGTACCTTTAAATACCTTCAAAGTCATTTGATAGCTAACTAATGTTCTTTTTCAAGATTACTCATGAATTTACTAAAAGAATGGCAATAAAAGTTATGTGAAACCTTGAACAGACTATAACATACATAAGATTACCCACAGCTTGAGCATAGGGAATTTTCCCCATAAATGCTTTCTCATCTTCTATTTTAAGTGATTATGAGCTAATTTGCTTGAAATGAGTAGCCAATAGTGTTTTGATAGGTTTACAGTCAAGCATTTCAAACCTCTTTAGCACTTTGTACATAAAATTTTCTTGTGAAAGAAACAACTTGCCATCTTTTCTATTCCTTATAATCTCTATTCCCATAATTTTCTTAGCACTTCCTAAGCTAGTCATTTTAAACTTTTCAATAACAGTTCTTTTCAGTATGTAAACCTTACTTTTATGCTTACTTGCAATATGTAGATTGTTCATAAATAGACGTGAATATTACACTTTGATCTAGCAATATGTATACACAACTATCAAACTTATTTTTTCCATAGCCATAACTGGTTATGAAATCATCAAAACTTTTGTACCATTGTCTAAGTGACCATTTTAAGCCATACATATTCTTATTTTTCTTTAACTTTAAAGTCTTAAGGTTGACTCATTACTATAAGTTCTTAAAGCTTGACATGTAAAAAAATAATTTTAACATCCATTTGTTCAAGTTTCATGTCTTGATCAACAATCAAAGCTAGCAAAAATCTTATACAAGTATACTTGACAACTGGTGAGTAAATTTAATTATAATCAATACTTCTCTTTATGTGAAACCTTTGGCTACTAGTTTTGCCTTGAGTTGATTAACTTCTATCTTTCTTTCATTTTTCTTGAAAATTCATTTATAGCTTACAGTTTTTCTATTTTATGCTTTTAAAATTAAACTCTATGTTTGATATTTCTGTAAAAAATTTATTTCTTGTAGCATTGCCTTTAACCACAAATGACTTTATTAACTTTTCATTGCTTCTTCGTTAGAACTTAAGCTTATCTTTCGTCATATTTTTAGCAGATATCAAAACAAAAATAATTAAAACAATATTTGCATATCTATTAGATGGCATGATTATTCTTTTTTTCTTATACCTAGCCAACCTATAATCCTATAAGTTATTTTATTGTTGAGGTTATTCAATCTGAAAAAAGGTTTTCTTCTGCATTAGAACCAAGGTGATTTGACTTTACTTTAACATCAACTACTTTTTTATATCTCTTTTCAATAGATAAGTCTTAGTTAAGCTATTCAATTCTTAAAAAAAAGCTAATTCATTAAACTCTATATCTTTACTAGTTATATATTTGAAAACTTTCTATTTGGGCGTTAAATCTTTTCCTTTTTAATGATTTCTAGGTATTTTATAAAAAAAAAACCCTCGATGGTTCTTGGTTTAAGCTTTCCTTGTCTTATATGATTGTATGCATGGCACTCAAAAACCATTAAATTGTCATCATTTGATGGCTTTTCACTTAAGCCTTCTATGGTGTTTGGAAATTTAAGGCTAATGAAGGACTTTTATTGACTAAGTAGCATGTAGTTAACACAGTTTTTACTCAAAATATTTTTGGCAACCATACACATGTTCTTATGTAGTAGAGTTTTATTCATTCTTTTAGCCAAGTCATTTTGTTGAGGAGCCTCTATAATTATTTAGTGCTTAGCTATTCCATTTGCCTTTTATCTATTCTCACTTTTTTAAATCTTTTTTTTATTTGAATTTTAACCAAAGTCTTTCATTCTTTAAACTTTTTAAGGGCCTGACCCTTTGTCTTAAACATATATACCATACTTTCTTTGAAAAATCATCAATTATAGAGAGAAAATACCTTATATTGCTTAAAGATTGAACTTGTATAGGTTTTTATCTGTCTGAAGGAATATAATCCAATGTACTTTTGGTTTTATATACTACTTTGACAAACTTGACTCTTTATGCCTTACCAAATATGCAATTTTCATAGAATTTCAAGGGATATATATTCACATCACTAAGTAACCCTTGTCTTCTTAGTTTTATAAGTCTTTTTTCACTTAGATATGCTAACCTAATATGCCATAATTTGGTCTTATTCAACTTAACTTATGTGGAAATTATAATATCCTCATTAATTGATGAACTAATGAGCACATACAAATCATTAATGCTTTCCCTCTTCATTACTAGCATCGGTCTTTTAAGAACCTTTAAAATGCCATGCTCAACCTTAAAACTAAATCCAAATTTGTTTAACATACCAAAACAAATAAGATTTCTCTTTAATTTTAGTATATACCTAACATTCTTCAAAGTTTTAATAAAAGCATCAAACATTCTAATCTTGACAATTCTAATAGCAACGACATTACATGTATTATTATTTCCCATCAACAACTTTCCTCTATTAGAATCATTGTAACTATTAAATAGGTTTTTATTAGGATACATGTGAAAAGAATGATTTGAATCCAATACTCGCTCATATATTTTGTGATTATCTAATCCAATGTACTTTTGGTTTTACATACTACTTTGACAAACTTGACTCTATATGCCTTACCAAATATGCAATTTTCATAGAATTTCAAGGGATCTATATTCACATCACTAAGTAACCCTTGTCTTCCTAGTTTTATAAGTCTTTTTTCACTTAGATATGCTAACCTAAGGTGCCATAATTTGGTCTTATTCAACTTATGTGGAAATTATAATATCCTCATTAATTGATGAACTAATGAGCATATACAGAGCATTGATGCTTTCCCTTTTCATTACTAGCATCGGTCTTTTAAGAACCTTTAAAATGCCATGCTCAACCTTAAAACTAAATCCAAATTTGTTTAACATACCAAAACAAATAAAATTTCTCTTTAATTTTAGTATATACCTAACATTCTTCAAAGTTTTAATAAAAGCATTAAACATTCTAATCTTGACAATTCTAATAGCAAAGACATTACATGTACTATTATTTCCCATTAACAACTTTCCTCTATTAGAATCATTGTAACTATTAAATAGGTCTTTATTAGGATACATGTGAAAAGAATGATCTGAATCCAATATCCGCTCATATATTTTGTGATTATCTAATGTAATGACTTAGTCAACACTTAAATAGCTTTTTTCTATAGTATCTAATGACTGGGAATTGACATATGTGAAATCTTCTTGCACAACTAATGTTATAGAGGCATTTTCTTGCTTTTTTTGATCTTTTTTTGCACCATTTTTCGTCTATAATTAGTTCATTTTGAAATGCCCTTCTTTGTTGCAATGGATGTATCTTTTCTTATTGTTTTTAGACACTAATCTTCCATGATTAGGCTTTTTTTCTTTTCTCTTATATGCCCTTTCTTTTATTATTAATCTATTTTCATATGTATTAACCTCATTAGATTCATTTTTTTGGAATTCTTTGGCATTTAAGGTAGCTTATACATCTTTTGTAGACACTAACTCCCTACCATACAAAAGATTATTCATAAAATACTTATGCAAATTAGTTAATAATCTGAGTAGCATCAAAACTTGATTTTTATTGTCTATTTTTACATTTATACTTTCAAGATCTAAAATGATCTTGTTACAATTATCAATATACTCTTGCATTTATGTATCTAGTTGTATTATAAGGCTATATAATTTTCTCTTTTTGTGCAACCTATTTGCATGATATTTAGTCACGAACAAGCTCTCCAGCTTAAGCCATAACCCTACTGTCATAGTTTAACTTGCAATTTCTCTCAAGACTCCATCCCTTAAACATAACACTATAATATTATATGCCTTTTCAAGCATATCCTTTTTGTCTTTTTCACTCATTATTGTAGAAAGTTTGGCTTCTCCTTTTAAAGCATCATTTAAACACTAATAAAGTAAAAGAGCTCTCATTTTTAGTCTACCAAGATTGAAATTAGTTTCTAAAGTAAGTTTTTCCATATCAAATTTTGATGAATCAATGGATCCTAGGCTCTGATATTAGTTTGTTGAGTTCCAAACCTTAAAAGTAAACAATTTTAATCATGAAACAAGTTTCAAGTAAAATGAGAGCAAGAATCGAAATAATCAAGCAAGAAAAATAGAAATCAAACTTGATAGAAATAAGATTTATGCAGTTTAACCTAGCCGATATCTATGGGAAAATAGGCACCCAATCTAGCATTTATTGAGAGAAATTATTACAATCTTATAAAGTACATCCCTAACTTTTTAACAAAATCAAGAAAACTTAAAATCGTGAACAAAGTTGCTTTAAAACTCTTTGGGAACATGACCTTAAAACTGGTGTTTTTATCTTTTTCTAGCATATATAACTAACACAAAAAACAAAAGGTTAACAGCTTCTAATTGAATTCCTCAGATAAACATGCTAAAACATTAAAATTGCTAAATAAAGCCATTAAAATTTTGAATGCAACCATATTAACAAAATGTATACAAATAAGACCACTTGCCAATTTTTCTTTGATAAAGTGTTTGTCAACCTTTATATTTTTTGTCCTATCATGCTAGGAAAGCTACTAACAAAGCTACCAAAGGGAAGAAAATAGGAACCAAAAAAAGAACAATTCATGAAACTTGGAGAAAAGAGTGAAATCTCATCATTTTGGCTTACAATTTAGTTTGATTTCTTTCTTTTTTAGTCAAAGATGTTTAACATAATGATTAAGATATTATTTTCTATCATTATGAATAAATTTATTTTCTAGAGTTATAATATAGCCAACTATGCTATTATAACTTTTATCTATTTAATGTGATTAAAATTTACATTGGTTGAGTGTTCTATACTATTCTTAATGATTCTAGATAAATACTCACTGTTTAAATGATTTGAAATTCATAATAAAATCCAAAAATTAAGATTTATGATTTCTATAAAATGTCATAAAGTCTATATAAATTGAGATTATGCTTACACGTTTTGTATAATTATTATGCGAAACTAATGAATTTCTAACTATACTAATTCACATAGGAATATAATAGGTGAATATTCTAAAATAATTTCGTTATGATCCTAAAAAAGGCTAATGGATAATTGTGATGTTCTTAATTGTTAACTACAAATTTAAATTTTGGTTATTAAGAATAAATGAAGTGTTAGTTAATTTTTATTTACTTATTTTACTTTGGTTATTAGTTAATTTTTGTGTAAATAATTTTATTATTCAAGTTAATTAGATAAAATTAGAATAGTATAAATTGATATTTAGAGGATAAATAATTATTTTTTATAAAAGCAATACTTACTCATTATTATATTATTTATTTACGATAACGTACATTTTCATATAAATAATTTTCACAACAAAGTATTGGGTTGTTGTTGGATATTTATTTATTTATTAATTCTAATATGGATCATAACCATTCTATGGTCTTACTTTGAATTTTATATTTTTATTGCTTTAAATTGCTTTTTTTAAGTGTTTGAAGCTAAATTATGGGATAGTAGGGAAGTCATCAACTTTTTCTTTTTGATTCTAAAATTTAGAGATTTTATTGATGGAATGATATGGAAAAGAGAAAAGCAACTTAGCAATCAAATATAATAGTTGAAGATCCTAAAGGATCACAAGGTAACAAAACTTTGTGTGACTACATAATGTAAATAGTTGCATATAATTTGTTTGAATAACTTTCTCTACAATTTATGCTAAAAAATTTAAGATCAAACCAGCCATTATCCATATGCTTATAATAAATTAGTTTGAGACTTCACCACATGATGATTTTATAACATATATTTCTAGCTTTCTGGAGATTTATGGCAATTTCAAGAATAATGATATTTTTGACTATGCCATTAGATTGTGATTGTTTAAATTATCTTTTTAGGACAAGGAAAAAGTTAGTTTACTACAATACAAGATTGTAGTATTATTACTTGAGCAAATTTGGCATAGAAAGTTTTGGCGAAGTTCTTTTTGTCAACTAAGATAGTGAAGATGAGGAATGGCATCTCACATTTGTTTAACATGACATGAAATTATTCTATGAAGCTTGAAAAAGGTTAAGAACACATTAAAGAAATGCTCACATAATGAAATTCCAAAATACTTTAGATTTAGACATTCTATAATAAACTAGAGAGTTTAACCAGAACTTTGTTGAATGTAGCAACAAGAAATGTTTAAATGAGCAAGACGCATGATAATGCTTAATCTTTGCTTGAGAAAATAGTCATGAATATTTATTAATGGCCATATGAACATTCTACACTAAAAAGAGCATTTGATATTCATGAAGTACCATCATGACTTTATATTCTTAGGTAATAACATTATTATAACAAATGAGAAGTTTGATAGCTAATATCATTCACACTCTATTTTAGTATATGAAGTTTAATAGCTAATATCATTCACACTCTATCTTAGTATATGAATGGTGCAATGGAACCCATGCTAGTACTCAACATAAAGTAGAAAATTCTTTTACTTTATCATAAGATAAACAAGTGCAATTTGTGAAAAATTTCAATGGATAAAGGAACAATCCTTTTTCTAACACATACAATTCAAGATGAAAGAATCATCTAAACTTATCTTAGAGTAATAATTAGAATATAATAAGACTAATATTAGGATTTTGGCAATAGTGGTCAAGATTTCAATAATAACCATCAGAAAAAAAAAAGTATCCTTAAAAGATGTATAGACATATCTCACTGTAAGTATTTCTCAGTTCATGACAAAGACTTTGACAATACTTTAATATTAAGTAGCATTTATCCAAAACCTTGCGGTGCAAATAGGGCAATTATGAATAAAATAAATAATAAACTTCAAAGTATACTACTAAGGAATGTGAGAATGTAATCACACTTGGTAATGGCAAAAAAGTTGGCACTATTATTTAAAAAAAGTATTGTAGATATGAAGCCATATGCATAATCTAAAGGGGTTTAATATTGTGAGAATTCCAATAAAAAAAAGAAAGAAAAGTTGAGATCTAGGCTCTATTCTAGACAATGTTCTATCTTAAGTTCCCCTAATTCTATATCTTTAGCTATTCTAAAAGTAGAATTAGATAAATATTTCTTTAAATTTTTTAATGTTTCAAAGAAATTACATAATGACATTCTTTTCACAAAAGCTCTAGAACATATGTTTCGTTATGTGAATTTCATAAACAATATTCTTTTTAACAAGAGAAAACTAAAGGAATATAAAACTATTGCATTTATTGACGAGTGTATCATAATTTTGTAAAGAAAGCTACCATCAAAATTAATAGATCCTAACAGCTTCACCATCCTTTACACTATAGGGAATGCTAAATCTGACAAAGTGTTATATGATTTAAGAGCGAGCATTAATTTAATGCTTTTATTTACGTTCAGGTAACTAGGCTTAGAGGAAGAAAAATCGAAGATGATTTCATTGCAATTAACAGAGAAATCCATTAAATATCCAAGAACAATTGTCGAAAATGTGCTAGTAAAGTTAGACAAATTCATTCGTCTAATGAAATTCATTGTTCTAAAAATATAGATAGTTATCATTCTTGGTCGACCATTCTTAGCTATAGGTAAAGCTCTTATTTATGTGTAGAAAAAACAACTTATTTTGAGAATTCAAGATGAATAGATCGTGTTCAATGTATTCAAAGAAGTAAAGCATCCATGTAAAATAAATAGTTATCTTTTAGTTAATGTAAGTAACCATTACATCAAAGAAGCATTTCAAGTGTTATAAGTCTAAACTATTGTTAGTAGGTTTAGGATATGATGTGAAGATAAAAAGTAATATTCAAAGGATTAAGAAGAATGGTCAATGACTTTAGGCTTGCATTGTTGAGAAGAGAAAGGTCTAGAAGTATGCCATTATTGTATAAGACTCAGTATGATAAGCTTCATCAAATAGTCAGATTAAAGATTATAAAACAACCATTTCTTAGGAAGTAACCCAAGAGTTTTTAAGGTTTTGTTTTTGATTTGTGTTTTTTCATTTTTATTAATTAGAATTTTTTTTAAGAAATTTTTCATGATGAGATACACTTTTTAGGAAGTCGAGCAAGTTTAAAGACTAGCATAAAGTTCACAAGTTGATTCAAACCCAAAAAAAATTAAAGAGCATAGAAAAATGCAAGTAAAAAGAAGGACCAAAGTACTTGGGCCTTGAATTAATGGTGCCTAGGCACTTAAAATAGTGAAAAAGCACTCGAACTTATATGTAAAGCACCTAGATGTTGGTTTAGATCACCTAAGTGCTAAAAAAAAAACAAAAAAACCTCCCTTAACCATTGTTGTTGTTGACAATAATGTTCAAAATAAGTCTTACAACACTATACATCAAGGGAGTCTTTTATTCCTTAATGTTTATATTTTTATTTTGAAGGTGATTTTTTTGCTTTGCTATTTCATACTACTTTTATTTGGTTGTTAGCTTAAATATTGCTATTGTTTAAATTATAAGGTCAATAATAGAAAGATGAATTAAATGGCTTATATCTTTTAGAAAATGAAGAATGCTATGCGTGTGTATTCCTTCTGATTCATATGCTAATTTGAAACTTGTTTGTGATTTTTTGAACATTTTGAATACATAACCTTAATAACTCAATTGTTTTTATTTGTTTAAAGACTTTATGAGTCCAGAATATTGTACAATCTCATGGATTTTTCGAACTTTTTTAAGCGTCACTTGAGGCGAAATCTTAGAATACACCACACTTAAGAGAAGATTTAAGCCATCTTTTGAATAATTGAACATTTAAATTATTTTTTTATTTATCCTTAGTCAACCCTATTAACCCTTATTTATCATTTTTTTTTGTCACCTACTCATTTAAACCAGCCTTTAAACAAAATTTTAAATTCTTATCTCTCACCCATAAGCACATAAATACTCTAAAAAAATATTTTGAGATGGTATAAATTTTTAGGAGAAAAGGATAGGGTTATTTAAAAAATAAATAAATAACAACATACAAAACCTACTTCTTTTTGTTATACCAAAATAAAATATGTTTGGAGGTGTAATGAGATACGAGTAGAAGAAGAAAAAAGTAGAAACGAAGAGAAGTCAAAGGCAAGATCTAATTTTATTTAAAATTGGTATTGAAGCTCAACAAAAATCTTGGAATGGTTTATCTACTTAAGAAGGTTTGAGCTACATTAATATTTTTCATCTCACTATTAACCTAGTCAAATGTTACAAGTTTAATAAAGTTCTAAAAATTTTTAATATTGTGTTTTGCCTACATTAGTGGAAAGTGACATAAAAAGCATGCCTAAGGGATTCTAACGCTTAAAATCAATATGATACAATTATTTGCATGAAATTGTTTAAGTTATGACCATTTGAGTAAAAATACAACTTAACAGAACACGTAATCAAAGAATATGGATGTTATTATAGCAACTTACTACAGTACTTAGCTACAATAACCATAAATAGCACTACATGCATAGGCACCTAAAAGGAAGGCCTAAGTATTAGATTATAAAAAGAAGAAGATTGAGAAAAAATAGATGAGTCACTAAGGGAGAAGAAAAGAAAAACAATTAAAAGAAGAATTTGTGAAACTTGGAGAAAAGAGTGAAATCTCACATCATGGTTTGCAATCTAGTTTGATTTCTTTTTTTTTAAAAAATTCTTAATTAAAGGTGTTTAATATAATGATTAAGATGTTTTTTTTTTCATTATGAACTAATTTATTTTGTAGGCTATAATATAGTTAATTATAATGCTATGATTTTTATCTATTTAATGGAATTAAAATTTATTTCTATCAGTTGAGTATTCTACATTATTCTTTATATTTTTAGATAATTAGCAACCATTAAGATAATTTTAAAATTTATAATAAAACCTTAAAAAAGCAGATTTATTATTTAGTTTTTATATTAAATACCATAAAGTTTATATAAGATAGGAATATATTTATATGCTTTGTATAATCGTTGTGTAGATTTACATTACTTAATAAGTTTGTAACTATCTTAAATCATATAGGAATATAATGGATTAATATTTTGTAATAGTTTTATTATAATACTAAAAAAGACTAATAAATGATTGCAACATTTTCGATTATCAATCATAAATTTAAATTTTGTTTATTAAGAATAAATAAAATTTGAGTGCATTTGTTTTGGCAAAGTAATATGCCCTGGAATTCTCTTTTCGTTTGTTCTTAATTTTATCATTACTTATTTTAGTTTAGTTATGAGTTAATTTTAGTGTAAATCATCTCGTTAGTAACATCATTCAAATGAAACTAGGATAATATAATTAGTATTCATAGCATAAATACTAATATATAAAAAAATTATATTTATTATTATATTACTTATTTGCAATAATGTGCACTTGTATTTGTGTAATTTTTACAATAATTCTAAATTTGATTGAGCTATCAAGGCCAAAAAATTCTAGTAGAAGAGTGTTTGAAAGTGAAAAAAATACATTATTATAATCTTTTTCTTCCTCCTAAGCATAATCCTTAGCCACTAATTTTTCCTTGTGGTAAATATAAATTTTTATTAGAAGATTCATCTTTCTTTGTATGTACTCATTGGTACCTAATTGCTTTTTTATTCTTTGGTAATTGACCTAGCCACTTCATTTTTCTGAAAAAACTACATTATTTAGTTATTCGTTGCTTTCTTCTACTTATCAATTTTTAGACATTCAACCGCTTCTCTATGAGTGGAAGAAACATCATTATCTAAAATTGGAAAGCCACCATAATAACAAATCGAACAAGACCGAGAATCTCAAGTCTTGGCTTATTAGCTATAATTAGTTTTTGTTGCTATTGAGTTTTGTAAGTGTAAACCCCTTCTTCATCTTCACTAACTTCCTTTGTTAAAAGAGTATTGTTATCTATTACAACAATTGTAGGAAGACTGATAGCAGTCTCAAACTGCTTTTGGCTATGCTCCACTTGTTTCATAATACTATTCTGCTATAGGCCAGTTTAATCTATAGGCCACTGCTTAAAACATGCAGAAATTGAAGATATGTAGTTTTAAATATTTCTAGCACAAAAAGCTAACCGCAATACAAATAATGATTCTTTTTCACAAGGAGAATATTCCATATCTCAATCTAGAAATCTAAGAAAAAGCAAACACAATAGTGCCAAGACAAATCGAGCTAGAAACAAAATGGTAACTTGGAAATCAATGAAAGCTTGAGAATCAATTAAGAATGCTGTCAAGAACATCAACAAGAACCAGCAAAAATAAGTAAAGAAGATTCTTCTGAAGTGAAAATCCACGCTTCGGATACTTTCGCACACTAAAATTGGTTTTTCCCTCTCTCTAAAAAGCTGATGGGATGAGCAAAATTAGGAAGGAGAATGAGAGAGGCTGATTTACATACGCAGCAAGGAGAAGATCTTGGTCATTCAAATGTTAACGGTTATGATTGTGCCATAGGTGCACGACGTCATCCCTGCTGTGAAGGAGACATGAATTTATAATCGCAGAAAATGAGGTGGTAAAGAGTTAAATATTGTCATCATTTTTATCTTTTCAAAATTCAAAATTTTGAAGTAACATGACTTTTGGATGCTCTATCGCACATGACAAGCTCTGGATATCTCAAAAAGTAGAATGTCTTTTACAACTTAAGAATGGAGCCAAAGATACTTTTGGAGAGAAGAATATCTCAACAAATAGTTTCTAGCACCAGACTAGAAACTTCTGCCATTGAAACTCAGGACTTCTTTTGTACCCATGATTTTATAATGAACCCAGTCGGATTCCATGTCAGTAGGTGTCTTGCCTCCTCGATAAAGGCTGACTCTTGACCTAGTTCGTGCCCTCATGAGAAGCCCTCCTCAACGTGTTCCATCGAAAGCACCTATTCGGCAAAATTGTTTTTCAACACATAGTTCATAGAGGACACAACTATCTTGTAGTTGGTTTCTATCCAGGTTGTCCTAGGTTTTTTATTAGTACATTGTCCTCATTCGAAATTTGCCTCAGTTTATCTTCTAAGCTTGTGTCTTATCATCGATACACAGCCAAAGTAAGGTCCTCAATGAATTAGACTCGTTCTTTTTTTTTTCAAGTACTTTGATAATATAATTATACATAAGAAAACTCTAATATGACTTAAGTTTTGGAAGGTTTTCATTGGACAACTAGCATCTCTGATCCATATTTATTTTATAGGAATATGATCGAAGTAAATATCAATCCACATCAGCATATTTGCTCCCATAAAAAAAAAAAAATCGCATGTTGATAAATCGAGGATGAGAATCAACAATAATTATGAACACACACACACACATCAATGGATGACAAGGCCTAAAATTGGCACTTACTAGTTAATACGTAAAAGGCTCGCGAATTGCTTTGCCAATAATGGACTAATGAATATTGGAGTTTAGAAGCTATATATTACAATTAACCTTGCGTTTAATGGGTGGTCAATTAATTTACACTAGAGTGAGTGGTTATCGTAGATCATTTTCACATACATTTTTTTTTTAACATATACATATTGTATCTTTGAATATAGTTTAACACTATTTTGACTATATTTTTAGAAAATTAAAAAACATAAAAATTGTAGAAAATATTATAAAGCGTCTTATAAAAGCATAGTTAATTAGCATAACCTTTTCCATTGGAATTAGGCAGTTATGCATTACATATTCAAAATCCTAAAATAACCAAAAATGAAACAACACCCCATTTATCTATTCTTGTAATTAATCCTAAGTTCACTCCTTATTTATTATGATAATGGGTAAGAAATTAAACTTGCCAAAGGAAATTAATATCCATTGCGAGGCTCTATAACTTTTGACTTCAACATGAGAAGCTTTGCAAAGATATTAAGTAGAGACAGGAGCATCATCATCTTCTATTATCTGTATACAAAGGAGAGTTTCATTCTTTCTAGGAATTCCAAAGCCTCCAAATTTTGGTCTCAATTCAGCGACCAGAGTGTTTCCTTAACCCTCATAACTTTCAGAGAAAGAACTCTACCAGATCGTTGAACTCTGATTCACCAGGCAATGGTGTCACCACAAGAACAAGCTCCACGGGTAATTTGAAGTTAGAATCCACAATGGTTTTGTCATTCATCAGCTCTTCGTTGTTGCACATGGGAGTTTGCTTACCTACCTCAACAATTATAAGCTTTTTGATCTTTTCTTTACTTCAAGAATGGTTGAGGACTAATGCATTTTGATATCGAGGATGATCTTTCCAGCAGTGATCACCAGGAACACATTTCCAGAATGGCAAAAACTCACAAATAAATTTTCAATTAATTTTCTTATGGTGGTAATATTTTCTTTTTAATCATCAATCAACTAAAATGAGACATATATATATATAAGAACACATGCCATTGTCGTGTTCATTCTAAAAACATTATTTGGGAAGGTAAAATGTTGTTCCTCATGACAAATATCATGATACAATTTTGTTTTGAAAACCTTCACCTTCTGTGTGCTATTTAATGAAATAAATAACACAAAATAAAGTGTGCATTGATTAATATCACAAGCTCTACCATGGTGCATTTAGAGAATATGGTTGAAGTTTCTTTTAGTTTTACATACCACTGAGCGGTTTATACTGCTTGATACAAATGTTGGATATCTCAATTTATGATGGGAAATTGAGGAAATTAATGGATTGAAGATTTAACATTGCTAACTAGTTCAGAGTTCAATATTATATTGTAATTTATTCAAATCTCACTATCTTAATTAGCTGTCATGTTCACTTTAGATCATATATATATAAAGTGAAAGAGAATTAAGGAAAAAAATAAAACATATTTGTAATAGTAAAAAGAAAAAAATGAGTAAGAAAGAAATGATTAATGCCAATAAGAATACTAATACTAACTAAAACTCCTTAGTGAAACCAACTCCAAAATCCATAGCTAATTAGTCTATAGAATTGTCGTGTAGATCTTTGCAATGGTAACAATTAAATTATCGTTTATTTTCTTAAAATAATTTACTATGATGAAGTCAGTGTTTTATGTTTTAGAGCTATGTTTAATATTATAGTTAATTATTTTAAATTTTTCATCTCAAATAGTATGATACTTAATAATTAAATGATGAGGATTGTGTAATAATACAACTTTTAATTTTTTGGGGATAATTTATTGGGAATGTGCAGTACCCTAAATTCATACTGTAATTGAAGACATTATTTCTCATGCTAGCCACTTGCCTTTTACCAAATGTAGCAAAAATACAACCTTTTGAACGAAAATGTGAAGTGTCTGAGGGACTAATTATTATAATTTGTACTAATTATAAGTACCAATTAACCAGCAAGATGTCTTCTTGGCTAATTAAATCATCACTATTGGAGGCACATATGATTTGAACTAGAGAGAGCATATAGGGATAATTAACCTGCAAGATGTCTGGCTAGACAAGCTCCACGTTTTATGTTGAAGGACAATACTCAACTAACCAGCAGGCATCTAGTAGCTTAGTTTCGATCGGTGTTTAATTAATCCTCCGAGCTGTTTCTGCACAATAGAAAAATACAAAACATATAAACAATGCCAAAAATCTTTTCTTTTTTAATTTTGCGTGCGGGGAATTAATTTTCTTTAGTGAGTTCGTATGAACCTAAGAAAACCCTAATATAGTTCTTCATTTAATTGTCAAATATGGAACTGAATACAAAAGAGAAAAGTGCAACATCAAATATGAAACATATCCAACAAGAATTCAAAATCCAAGCGGGTTTTTTTCCCCTCAGCGATCCAATCAAACATAGGCCAAGAAACTAAAATTAAGGGGAAAAGGATCCGGCAACTTGATATGAACAGAAAATTATGACAGTTAGCAAGTAAATAAAAAAAGAAAGTCTAGATCGCTATTGCTAGTCTCCAGAACTTCATCAATAGTTTTTTTGGCTTACGCTTTTATCTAAATGATTAATCCAAGCTTCAATTCCAAATGATAATAGATCAACAGATCAAAGAAATCCAAATCTAGTCATCAATTGCCAATGCAGCATCATCAGGATTCACAAGCCAGACATCATACTTACATATACGTTGTGTGAATCTTGATTATGCTGCATCGGCAAACAACAACTTTCGATCAATACAAATATCAGCTGATCACAGATCGTGCTTGAGTGCCTAATAGATGCAAAACCGTAACACGCGAAGAAAAATTCTAACCCTTATATCAGATCGAAGCACATCATGTCTGGGCATATTAACCTAAGCCTATCAATAATCTAAACGAAGACCTATGTCGATTATCTTCCACTAAAGGTTCATGGACAAAATAAATCCAATCGGGAAGGAGAGAATTAAAAAACAAGAAGAAATTAACAGATGGAAAAGAGGATCAGCGTTGTAGGTTTTATTGTTGAAGCAGAGTCGAAGAAATCAGGGTGGAATAAGAAAGAGAAATGGACGAGAAAAACACAGTGAGCCAAAACTGTGAGCCACTCGAAACTCTTATAGCTCTTCAAGTAGTCAAAGCTTCTGTGTGCGTGTGAGTGAGAGAAAAGAGAATGTATTCGTATGCCTATATGCAAATACTGGACGAGAATATTTGAACTGGGTTCTTTCTTGATTACATGATCATGAGATCTCATACGCGGCCCAATTAAATCACGCCCCATAATCAGTCTTAGCAGAAGAAATGAGTCGCTGCAAATATTTCTTTCAACTATTCGCTTCCAAAAGCCCGAGTAAACAGATTGTACTGCAATCCAAGGCTTCGATGTAATATTACAGAAATATCAAAGAGCATAGCCGTTATGTGATAGTGCTGTGACATTAAGAATGTAGGATTAATTGCAGAGAATTTTACATATTGGCGACTTTTGTGAGAATTTTTGTGATTAATAATTAATTAAAAAGTATTTCAAAATAGATTGTTGCTAAACATTTGAATTATTAAAAAGGATGAGCCATTCTTCTAAAATCAAGACTATTTTTTTTAGGGAGATATATACAATCTTTAAGAACTTAATAATGGTATTAATTGGAGAGTCAAATCTTGGAAACAAAGTGCGCTGCATTTAAATGCTTCGAATAAAAGTATTGGTGTTGGTCTGCCATTGCTCAAGATAGGTTTTGCCCGAGAAGAAGATTAATTGAGTTTAGATTCAATAATAGTTTAGCTATAAAAAAAATAAAAACGAAATGATTCTCCAGTAAATAAGAAATTATAGTAAACGAGTATGAGAACGAACTTATGTTTACGGAACTGAGATTTGGATATTTAATTCAAAGAATTTGTTTATTAAATAGAGTGTGGTTCATCTTATTCATTAACCTCTAGACTAACTTTTCGTAGCAAATTAATTTGAGATAGCATATTGTTTGGTAGCTAGCAAATTATAAAAACGATAACGACTGAACACCACATGATTGGTTCAGCAAGTGCGTACAAAACAAGTTGGCAAATGTAATAAGACCAAATTTCAAGATCGTGAGATAATGGGATAATATATCTGGATTCGAGCCAATTAACTTGTAGCCGAAGAAAAACTTAGAAAAGTAAACATGAAATGAGCAACTGTGTACAAAAAGCAGATTCCTTGTGTAAAGACATAAAACATATGACGAGGGATGATGAAGTGGTTTTCAATTTTTATCTACGTGGTGGGGTTGTGTTCATAATAATTGAGGATTAAAGAGATTTTGCCAATCGTCCTTCTCGTACCTGCTGTCCCCTCCTCCACGTGAAAGGAAAGTGTATTGGCTCAGCTTGATGGAGCAATACCGATGTGTAATTTCGGCTTGAGCACGGCAAAATTAAACAGAATGTTGTGCAGCGAAAGTTTTTATTTTACTAAGAACAATACAATATTAAAAGAGGTTAGAATAGATATCTGTTTCCTCAGGCACCGTTAAAACCTCATTATTTTCAAATAGAACAGTTATAAAATCAGGCTAAATTACAAAAATTCATAAACAAACAGAAAATAAAAAAAGAAAATATAGGCTAAGAGGTTCTAAATTAAGCCTTTTTAGACTCAAATTAGATTTTGCCAGGAGTCAACTAATGTTTAGCTAAGAATACAAAATAACAATAAACATTTTTTATTTCTTAGCCCAAGTTCAAGTCCTCAAAAAATATCCTGCCGATGTCAGATATCAACACATCTAATTTAGCAAAACTCAATAAATCTCGGCCTTGGCTGAATTATCTAGTTCTATTCAAAAAAAAAAAAAAAAACTCTTTTGTTTTTAGTATGCTCTGTCATAATCAGCAACACCTTCAAATGCGGCAAATGGTGCAATCAATATCTAAGATATTGATTTACTCCAATCAATGGTTAAACTTGATTGCTGTCATAACTTTGGTTAACATACGTGAAGGATTCTACGTAGTCTTAATAATCTTAATCAAAATTCTTCTTTCACCAATAATTTCACGAACAAAGTGATACCCAACATTAATATGCCTAATCTTTACTAAATGAATAACACTATAACAATTAGCATAAATATTGATATTCTTCTAAACAATTCTCAACTCCTCTTGTATTTCTTATAATCAAATCATTTCCTTTACATATCCTTTGTAATTGTCACATACCCTACCATCATAGTTATGCCAAACAAAAAGGCATAACTCATAGAAGATTTATGTTTATCCAAATTATTAGCATAATCAAAATCAACTTAACCAATAGCATATTGATCACATTTAGCATTCCACTAAAAAATCATTTCATTATCTATCGTCCTTTGCAAATACTATAAAGAATCCATTCCAAAGCTTGCCTATGTTGTAATACCATAAGCCTATTTTTTAAAGTTTGCTTAAGCCTATTTTTGTTGTTTTAAAACCAAATACAAAAAAAAAAATTTAAACCGCTTTTTTTGTTTATATTTTGGTCCATATCCTTAGGTATATAAGGATGTGGATAAACTTGATTTCAAATTAACAAATTGGGAGAAGATTGAAGAGGCTCCGAGAACAAAGAAAGGTAAAAAAGAAACAAAAGAAAGAAGGAGAAAAGGAAAAAAGGAAACAAAAAGAAGGAGAGAGATAAGAAATTTAAGAATAAGGGAAGAAAATTTTAAGGTAATATTTTTCTTTTACTTTATTTTAAAAAAGAAAAATATTTATATTTAGGGTAAAAAGTGATGAAAACTGAATGGAATAATTAGATTATATTTTAATAGATTTAAAGTTAAAAATTAATTATTTAAGTTCTTAAACTTATAATCAATACGTTTTTAGATTAATTTTGATAATTTGATTGAAAATTTTCTTAAGAATTTATTAAAAATTGGATGAAAATAGGTAAAATTTCAGTTGGAGTGTGAAAATGTAAAAATTGTAGAATTTTATATTATTTTATAAATTAAGATGGTTCATTTGTAAATAATTAAAAATTTTAGGTCGTAATAAAATTTTTTATAATTTAGTGTAAGATTATAAATTTTAAAATTATAGGCTTAGATTGTAAATATTTTTGTGATACTTTTGTAATTACTCATACTTTAGTGACCTTCTTTGTAATTTATTATTTTAAATAATTTTTATTTTAAAGGTCTGAAATTCTAAAACTTTTTAGACTGACTCTAGTTTGATTTTAAACTGTAGATTTATTTATATTTTAATATAAACATTATTAGTTCATTTTAGTAATTATGCACTAAATTTTGTAAAATAATATTACGTGATAATAGTGAAAAGAAAGTGAAATCGCTATAGACTTAAAATGAACTATTTTATTTTGATTCAGATAAGTAATTCACATATAATTAAGTATTTTAATATTTTAAAAACTGAAAAGTAGCATTTTACACTTAAATATTATTATAAATATAAAATAAAATTTATTTACAGCTTGTAAATGTTTTAATTTGAAATAAATATTGATATTTTATTTTAAAAATATAACCTGAAAATTAATATTCCAATATCATATTTTTATTTTATTATGTTTTGTATAAAATTTTAAACAACTTAACAATAATATTATGATTAACGTATACTTTCAATATTATGAAATGTTATAAAATGATATGAATGAATTGTTTTGTTATAATTATGTGTGCCTAAAGTATAAAATATTGTGAACTCTTTTGTTTAATATTGATAACTATAGATTTGATTTTAATTCCATGGTGAAAACTAGTAAAATTGAAGTTATGGATAGTGGTCTCTAAGTGTAAAACCCTTAAAATACGCAAATTATACATATCTTAACTGATAGTCCCTGAAAATAGTGCATCAAAAAAATACATTATACATTGTAATAACTGAATTGTATTGTTATTTTATTATTATAATTATGGTTTGTCATTATTTATGATAAAAATAATTATAAATATAATACTTATCGATTTTCTTTTAGAACTCTCTTGTATATGTGAATATTTATTGAGTTTTGGTTTACTATTTACTTTTCAAATTCTTTTGGGATAGTTAGAATATAGGTGAACATGAAAAAAATCTTGACCTTTAATTAAAATAATGTATCAAGTTTTGATATGATGAGCTTATGGTGGTAGTAGTTTAGGATTCATGAAAAATATTAGAAGTGTTACAAGAATTTAAAATTGCAGGTTTAAATTTTTATTGTTTATATTATAGAGAAAACTCTATCAAAATGTCTAAAACAACATATTTTCAGTTTAAATTATTATATAAAATCCTAAATCAGGTACGCTAATTTGGGTGCATGGCATATGTCTTTCATCAAGATTATGCATATACTTGCTCACAACTCTAATTGCATGTGAAATGTCAAACCTTGTACATACCTTAGTCATACATCAAGCTATTAACTATAGCAAAATACACAACTTTTGACATATATTCTCATTTTTTATATGTGCTAAGCGATAACAATGCACTTAACTTAAAATGAGCAAGAAGGCTACTTACAAGTTTGAGTTGATTAATAATACTACAACATTATAATAATTACTTTAGATATTGCTTCTATGTTAAATAAATCTTGTCTTTTTCTCTATCTCTATTATTCTTCATACCAATAATTTTTTTAGCTTCACCCAAATCGTTCATTTTAAACTCTTGATTTAATTAAGCCTTTAATTTTTGAATTACTTTAATTTTTGAAAAGACTCTATTTCCTCTTCATAGCTTTATTCCTTTTATCCAATTTTTTTACATTTAACTGCTTATTTTTAAGTGGGTGAAACATCATCATCTACAATTGGAGATGTATAGGCCATTACATCAAGAAATTAAGCAGGTCTGTGAATCTCATATCTTAGCCTATTAACTGTAATTAATTCTTACTGTTGAGATTCTTTAATGGAAACCTTTTTTTGTATTTTCACTAACCTTATCTATTACAACAATATAATCTTTTATTACAACAATTCTATCAAGGATAATATTTGTCTTAAACTCCATTTGTTTTTGAATATGTTTTATCTATTTTATCATACCATCAATATTCTTATGTTGTTATGTTTTCTTCAACATGCTAGATTCATCAAAGATAATATCTCTATTAAACATAATTTTTCTTAAATTTGGACACCAAAGTTAGTATCCTTTCACCCTGAAGTAATCCCATAAAACCAACTTTCTTAACTTTAGGATATAATTTAGACTCTCTCACATAATAATAAACAATAGAATCAAAAACATTTAAAGAGTCATAACTTTTAATAGGTTTTTTAGGTCATATCTCTAATAGAATTTTTCCTTCAACTAGTGTTAATAGTATTCAATTAATTAGATAACATGCATAAATCACAACCTTAGCCTAAAATTCCTTGCTCAACCTAATATTAGACAATACACTTTGAACCTTCTCCAATAATGTTTGATCCATATATCTTTCCACTTTATTCTATGTTATATAATACCTTCATCTTAGCATACTTTTAGAAACCAATCATCTTGGTATTCACTATAATTATATAATTTGAGCTGTATAATCTTTTCTCTAATTTGTTTCTCAACTATTGTTTTCCACTTAAGAAAAGTATTGAGCACATCATACTTAGTCTTTATAACATACACCTAACCTTTTATAGAAAAATCATCAATTAAAGTAAAAAAAAAAAATCCATACATTCCAAAGATGTTGTCTTAATAGGTTTTCACACATCAGAATGAACATAAACTGAATTACCTTTAATATTATGAATTATTATGCTAAACTTCATTCTCGTTTTCTTTCTCAAAATACAATGTTCATAAAATTCCAATTCAGAGGTCTTTGCACTTTTTAATAAGTATTGTTTCACAAAACTTGATATGATTTTTTCATTTGCATGGCCCAAATGCATATGTCATTACTTGATCATCTCTGAATTTGCATTTTTGTGATCTCTACTTGATTCTCTTATGTCCCTTTTCTTTTGTTGGAGTTACCATCTGCAACTACTACTATTGACCTAGTAATTGTACTATCATTATAATAGTATAAGTATTTTTTTTTTTTGTACCTTTGCTAATAAAATAAGGACATAGAAAGTAACCTTTAGAATTCCATTTGTTATTGACGTAAAATAACCTTTAAAATCCAATGCACCTTTAAGAGATAAGATTCTTCTTCATATCTGGTACATACCAAATACTTGTTAATACTTTATTGAATACATCTTGATACTTAATTAAATTGACCTATTCTAAGTGTTTTGAATAAGTTATAACTACTCATAAAAATAATTTCATTATCTAACTCTTCAAAAATAAAGAACCATTACTTGTGAAGACACAAATGATAAATACAATTTAAATCCAAAATCTACTTTTTAGATTGACAAGAAACTAACTAATGCAAAGACTTCATTTTGATCATGCTTAACATCACATGTAGTAGAAGTATCCTTACTTTTACCTTTTTTTTCTTCCGTGGCATCAAACAATCTCTCTGTTAATGCTTTTTTTCCCTGACAAAAGGCATATTAATATTTCTCAAGTCTTCTCTTTGAATGTGATCTTTCACTTTTCTCTTATTTGCAACTCTTCCTTTTTCTCTTTGCTTTAAATGCTTCTGTTAACTTATTCCTATTTTCTTTTTTATCTTTCTTTCAAATTTTGTGATTGTAATACTAAACACGCTTTTTCAATAGAAAAATTTTTCTTTGGTTTAACTCATCAAGAAGAGATCTTATCAAAAACATAACATTTTACTTATTTTAGAAGGTTTCATCTAAATTTAACAAATTAATTATTAGACTATTAAAATTATCAATATCATCAATAATATTTTACCTAATTTCAATTAAAACTGATAAACAATATTCAACAAATAGAGCTGATTCTCATTACTTTTCCTTGTATATTTGTTTTCTAACACCTTCAATAACTTACTAGCAAAATTTTTTCATTAATGGATACTTCTGTTCTTTATTAAGATAAGAGCAAATCATACTATAAGCTTTTACATTTTATCTATCATAGTCTTTTACATGATATCCTCTAGTTTTATTTCCTCCAAAGTTATTTACAAATCTTGTTGACATAAGCCATCCATCCATTACCTCACTTTACCACAGGTTAAAACTATTCCAACCATCAAATTTCTACGTTTCAATTTTGTATTTGTCATTGATATCGTCTTTACTAGTGTTGGCAATGGTATATAAATAAATAGTACTTGAGAGACAATTTCCTTATAATAAAATTTCTCTTTATTGTAACTATCCTACTATAATACTAAATCTCTAAACCAATTATTATATTCAATAATTGTCAAACGATTAGAACTATATCAATCTTATAGCTCTTATTCAACTTGTATTAGAATGAAAGTTTTTTATTTTATTAAAATACTAACTACTAATTACAGCTATTGAAATATAATAAATATAAAGTAAAATACAAATAAAGCATAAAACTATTAAATGAAATAACAAAAAGAGAACACAATATTCAACGAAGAACACAGCATTTAACAAGGTTCAATAGTAATGCCTATGTCTTAAGACCTTTAAATAGGGCAATCATAAAAAATTATTAACAAATTAAGACCCAAAAAAATATAAACTAAAAGGTTCTAAATAAAATTAGATCCTCATGAACTCAATTAATATTTTACTAGAATTCAATTGCTATTTAACTTGAGTAACACACAACTTTCTATTTATAATTCTAAGTCAAAGTCTTGAAAAAAATATCCCACAGATTTGGAATATCAACACATTGGCTAATTAAGCCAAACATAACATACTAAAAGTTTTTTACTCAATAATATTTAACATCTTATTTTATTATATATCTCACAATAGTTTTGAATTAAAATTCATCACTTTAATAGCCAAAAAAAAATTTGAAGTTCTAACATTTACAAAAAGCTTTATAATCAAAATTGATGTATCACGTCTTGGAAATAATTTCTTTTAATGTTTCATTTGGCCAAATAATACTATTGGTCTCTTTTTTGTTCTTACAAGTAATTTGATAATGCAGTATAGATCCATGAATCTAAAATAATAAGTACTTAAGCTGCATTAAAAAGAAAGATAAATAAAAGGATTAATTTTCAAGGTAACATATAGAATACAAGAATTTTCAAAAGTAAGAGTATTGAAAATAGTTATATACGAAGAATTTGTTTGTGTTAAACTTCACCAAATTTAAAAAAATTTTGCCAATTAATTGAGCTAAGTAATCATGGTGCAAAAAAAAAAAAAAAAAGGACCACAAAATTTTAACATAGTTCTAATGTTTCAATCCTACATTTTCAAGACTATTTAAAAAATAAAATAATCTACTAAGAAAATAATAATTATAAATATCAATAAAATTAAATCAAATAAAAATTTTATTTTATATTTGTCACCGTAGTTTTGAATCTTTTTAGATAATCTTGTTTAGTAAGATTAACTCTTTTTAATACGTCGAACTCTCTTTCACTTAATTTAGCAAGTTCTTCTTACTAATTGTCATTAAACTGCTTTTAAAAAACTATAGGTCTTTATCTGAACAATACTTAGAAATACTTTATCTAAATTTATAAAATTAAATATTATAGACTATCAATTTATTTTAATAATACTTTAAAATATTCTCTCTAAATTTATGAAACTAAATATTGCAAACTTATAATACCCATTAAATTATTTTTCTTTTAGCTCATAAGAATAACAAGAAACAATTTTAAAAAAAACACAATGGAAGCAAACAAAGAATATGCAACAATCCTTATTGTTTTTGGTGATCAATGCTTTCTCTCTTGGCTGGTGCACAAAATAAAATAATACATATATATATAACACAAATTTAGCTCTAGTTGTGTGTGAATTTATTTTCTAAATAAAAAAATATTTTCTTAAATAAGAAAAATTTTTCTTTAAATATAATTCTATTTTCTCAAGTCTTCTAATTTCTTTCGTTTTTACAAAAATATCCCAAAATAAATTTTTTAGTTAGATATAAACATCACCATTTCTTAATCTAACTAGAAAACCTAAAAATTCACTCATTATGAAAATAACAAAAATACAAAATGTACAATGCGCATATGAGAAATAGCTACCAAGATATTTAATCCAAAAATACTATATTTCAATGCAATCAAAATTTTATCATATTTGGCACAATATACTAAATTAGATATAATTTTTCTATAAATTTATTAGCCAAATTTACTTCTATACTTATTTGTCGACATTGGAATAATATTAAATATATTTTATATTACCTTTGTGGAATAATGGACTTGGAATTATTTTATTTCAATGAACCTATACAAAATCCAAAATTAGCTAATTATATAAATGCTAATTATCTTTTCGACTCTCAAAAAACTCATTCATAGATAGAAAATGTTATAATAATTCAATAATCTAATGGCAATCCACAAAACATACTTTTGTTGTTTCTTATTCTAATCACTCTAAGATATTAATTGTTATCTTAAAATAATCTCATTAAATAATTAACTTAGTCTTTTTGAAGGTTTTTTTATATATAATAAGTAAAATATTTTAATTTGATTAATTTTCATGGGAAAATAATCTCGTTAAATAACTTAGTTTTTTTGAAGTTTTGTTTTTATATAATAAGTAAAATATTTTAATTTGATTAATTGTTATAAATTAAAAAGAAAATTTATTTAATGAATTTATTAAATTTTTAATGAAAATAATAATATTTTAGAGTTCTAAAATTTAATAAATATTATTAGTCATGCCTAAAAATATATTAACTAGAGTAATTTGCATTAACTGAATGATGGATGATGGGTGCATAACCGGGTATAATTATCTTTTTAGCTTAACTATCACTTAGCAAGACATTTGTTTCATTTTAAAGGGGAAATAACATTTTTCAAACTTAATATAGTATATGACACATTTTCAAAGTGTGAAGTAAAATTAAAATGAGCCAGGGAATTAATTAAATTATCCAGTAATAAAAATACAAAGGTAATGCCAAAAAAAACCTTAACAAATTTTATCCCATAAAAAAGTATGAATCTCAAAAAAAAGGAAAATTAACCTATTTAAAATATAAACACACACACACAAGTCGATTAATCTATGGCTAGTGCACTCATATTTATTATGAGCGATAAATATTTTTTAACTTGCGCAGAGATATTTATTAATTCATCGATTTGATAACGACTCCTGGGAATTGAAGAAAGGCTTACATAAGATACATATAACTGGAAAAAGAATGAAATATCACTTCCTAATTAAGGATTGGTTCATCCCTTGTCAAATGTGGTCTTAATGACCATTATTACTGATAGTTACAATTTTCATATATTTAATTCTTAGGAGAGAGAAGTTTTACAAACCCTTCTAAATTAGAGTTAATCTAACCAAAATATCACAAAATTAGCATTGGTCCAATGATGCGTAAGAATGTGCAAACATTAAGATTTCTCTATCAATGCCTTAGAGAAATGGGCATGACAAAATTTTGAAAAGGATGTGATAGGCACAACCATAAAATATTTTAGAAAGCAAAGAAAAAAATTTTTTTTTTTCAGTTGTCCTCCCTTACGATTCGACCCTCTGTTATATAAGTTTATTTGCTAAAGAACCAATGGTCTCTCGACTACTCTCTACGGCACAGATTATTCTTCCGTCAGTGAATTTTGTCTTTCGCAGATTGCTGAGGACACGTATTTGTATTTTGTTATCAATTCCTCGATATATATGGCAGAACGTAATGTTAATAATCTTGCATCAGCAACTTACCTATTATAATTAACTAAATAACCGTTTATACTAGGAATTTAGTTGCATTAACATTAACAGCCTTTCAGTACTAGCAATCCCATCAACACTGGCAGCCTGCTTTTGCTGGTCAATTCTTGTTATTGACTTCTGTTACCATCTTTGTACGATATAATAAATTTACAATGTTTGAAATATTAAGGACATGTATTTGATTAATAATTATTTCAATATTATAAGACCACGAGATGAATTCAAAAGAAAAAGAAAAAGGAAAAAAAAAACCGACAAAGAGCACAATGATTGTTTGAAATTTGAATTATGATGGGGCATTTTCAGTAAATAATAATAAGGAAATCAACGGCGATGATTAAGTGATTAGTAACTTACTCAGACATTATTTTTTTTAAAATTATTTTAGAAATTAATATTTGGTTAATGTATTGATTTGATATTCATAATTAATAATATATGTTGATGAATATCCTTTTATCCAGTTGTTAGGAAGAAATTGACAGCAATTTTAAGATTTTTGTTTGTTCAAATGAGATAAATACAGTTGTTAAAGTTGAATTATTCGTTACCTAAGTTAATTTATTATAATTTTTTATAGTCAAATAATATATATATATATATATATTTTCACACATTATGTAACATGAATACGTAATATTTATAGTATAGATAATAAATTTTAAAATTATTATCTTGATTTATTTTATTATTTTATTATAGACAGGCATGATGAATAGTTTAATACCAAACACCATTAATAAATAAATAAGGAAGAAAGTTTAAAGTTGGCACGATACACCACAAATAACAATGGACAGATGGATTGTGTCAAACCAACTTTCAAAAAAATCAAATACACCATAAGTTTAAATTTGATATGTAGCATAAATGAACTAAAACTTTTTGGCTAGCCAACACAACTGGATTTATATATCTACTATTATGTCAATACAAAAATATAAAGAATCTAACCATATTCAATTTTGTTAAATGTCCGTTCTAGTATTGACGTGTAGTGAGGCAATTTTATTTAATTTTAAAAATTAAAAAAAATTTTAATAACGTCAATTTTTAAAGTAATTAACCAACTTTTAAGTTAAAATTTAATATTTTTACTTCTATCTTACGACATTTATTATTAATTAAAATTATCACACTTAAATATTAAACAAATCTTGAAGATCCTAAATGTTGAAAAAATATCACTTGTTGGCTGATAATCCATTCTTTTAAAATACAATTTCTTTCAAGTATAAAAATTATTTTTTTACTAATATTACTTGAATATATATGATTTTTTTCTCAGTCTAAATACTTAAATTGTGCAACAATAAATTGATCTAAACGAGATACATAAGAGTAAATACGACTCCCCGTGTTAGAAATTAATTGGAGAGTTATACGGGAGTAGATGTGCACTCAATATTATAACGTAATTGAACATTCACCAATTGGTAATCCTGTCCCAGTTGCTCACATTTTCTCTCTTTCACTTTCAATAGTCACATTTTCACACCAGAAAATTATACAGCAATTAGAGGCAACAATGTGTCATCCATACGACCACAGTATGCATAGTACCTGTTCAAAATATATTATGTTTTCCAAGATATTGACTATTATATATATTTTCAAATTAATTTTTTTTATAATTCTTGTATTAATATTTTACATCTTATATTTTATGTATTAAATGTGTAACTTTAGATTTTATACTAAATCATTTTGTATTAAAATGATTAAGTTTAATAAACAGTGAGAACTATGTAAACAATATTTGATAAATAGTATTTAATTCAACAGTATTATATGTATAATGAAAGAAATAATGCAAATTATCTAGAATCATAGCGCTAAGATAATGCCATTGTTTTGTTCGAGCATATGAACAGTATCAATGTGTGAACAGTGATGAATAATACTTGACACCAGTTTCACGTCCGATTGACGCTCGAGCTACCAAATTTTGGGGAACTTGCCGAATTTGCACCCACATCTTGTTCTAGCGGTTAACAATAATGTCAACGATGATCGTAAATAATGACGAGTAAATAGTACATAAATAATGACTCATGAATAATATCATGATGCTAAATTAGCGTCAGTATGGCGCATAGACAGTGTCACATGAACAATAATGAGTGAACAATAACTTAGCAAAAAAATAAATAAATTTTTAGAAAAATTTAAGCTAGTATGTGTGATGATTACTTTATGTTTTTAGGTTTTTTGAATAGAAAAAATTTCTCTAAATTTAAAAAAAAGTTATTTTTAATTTCTTAGTAAGAGAAATTAATTTATTCCAGCTAAATAAGATTTATTTAATTATTTTTTATAGCTATGCATCATATTTTCGTACACCAAATTTAAATAAAATTTTTTTATAATTTTAATTGATTAAAAAAATTTTAAAATTTTAAAAATATAATTAATTAAAAAAATTATTGTAAAAAATCACCAAAATTCTTCTTTATGAATAGAATAATTTGGTGCTTTATGTTATCAATTTGGATAGTTTTTATTTTGTTAACAATTCTTTATAAAGTTTTTCTTCATCAATTAATTATTATTTTTTAATTATCTTTTGCTTATTATTTTGAAATTTATTCGTAGTCATTATCTTATATTATTAAATTATCTAAAATTTATTAATATAAAGCCAATAAATTTTAATATATTTTAATATTTTGATAATTTAAGTATTTTATTGTATAAATAACTTTTAATCCCTTCCTTTCTTATGTGTTTAAGGATCTAAATTTAGATAATTTCATAACATAATAGTTTATTTTAATTTCTACATTACTTATTTAAAAGTTTGTGTTTGAATTTTTAATTCTTACAAAAAATATTTTAATTTTTTTTTTTTATAATTTGAATAGATATATTGTAACATCATGGGCACGTTACCCAAGTCTCGAAAAGCTTGTGGTGTTGATTCCACAAGTTTAGTTGGTCGGCAAGGTGGTAATAGTATTGGGCTAACTTCGGTTTTGGGGGTGAGCTGAAAGCTCAGACTGCAAATGAAAATGGATCTGGATCAATTTTTTGTGTCTCCAACAGAAACAAATCGCCGCTATAACTATACATTCCTAAGCATATTCTTTACGCATATTTGAACCTACTTTTTCGAAGTTCATCAATTCTAGGTTTAATTAATTTTTTTTTCCCAACCATGAAAAATGCATGAGTCTATGTATGGTATATCCTTAGTATTGCAAGGCGGATGTTAAAATATAATAATGCATATGAAGTCATTATATAAATTATCTATTTAAACTAATTATACATAAATGATGCAAATTAATACGGCATTAATCTATTAGAAATTGTGAATTTGTCACGAAAACAACAAATAGATGAAGGCCAATATGAGTCACCAAGTTATATGTTTCTCTTGTCGCATGTAAACTACAGAGGGCCGATCAAGCTGGAGGTTTTGTATAATTTATAAGATCGGGGCTCCATCAATACAACACAAAAGATTTGAACGCATCGAGACAAAATTCTTCTAGTTTTGAACACTTTCAAAGGGAACAATTATACGAATATTATTATTTTTAGATAAATTTATATATCCTATGAAATTATTCGATCAAAACAAAAAAAAAATAAATCTATTAATTCTGGTCATCACGTATATAGTTCGGATCTAGAACAAGATGGTTTATCTGCATTTTACAATATATTTGTGCCAATTTAAATATAAAGGCACAAAAATATATGTAAGTATTTGAGTTGTAGTTGCTTGTCCAAAAGTGGTATAGAATTTATAATTGTAACTTGATAAATGTTGCTTTGACTCAAACTAAAGGGATTTTTAGCATGTTGTTTGCTAGAGACCTCATTAGCTTAGAATTAAATTAAATTGAACTAAAAATCTCTTAGAACAAGCGAAAGGGCAAGGAGGAAGTTAAGAAATTAATTTGTGTCTTTGTCAACTTGGGATGCGAAAAACTGAACGAAAGAAAAATCGAATTGATATTTTAACTCGATAGTAAACAACTAGGAATGAGAAATTAATTTATATTTTGTGCAATAAAAAAAAATAAAGATGAAAAGCCGATCATCAACCAAGTATTTAATCAAGTTCTGTCACTTTAACTAAAGCGGTATGCTAGCCATTAACTCTTCCCAATTTTATGATTCCCAAAAGTTATGCGGTAAACGTATGGTTAACGAATGAATCCTAATACTTAATCTTGACTTGCAAATTTATTGTTGATAAACTTAAAATTTTATCTTTTGATATTATCTTTTTTAAAAAATGTTAAATATCATGATATATTTTATCGGCCATCAATTCGTTTAATTAATTCTACAATTACAAATTAAACTTTTTATTTATATATTGTCATGGGAGTTAAATTTTCACCTCTAAATCACATTCTATCAAGTGTTATACATTCTAAAATTATTTTATAATTTATTTTTAAAATTAGACAATAATTTCGTGAAAAATTAGGAGAAAAAACAAAAAGAAAAATAAAAGCATGTGACTTTTATTTTTTATAGACATTCAAATTTAAAAATAAAATTAATTATTTTTATTTAATTGGTTTGAGTGTTAACGAGTATTTTTGTGTAACTAAACTAGAGGTTAATATTGTGATTGTACCGAGTTGAAGAAACAATTTCATGTCCCAAGAATTGTGGAATATACATCTTGTAAATTTGTAATCAGTTAGTGCATAAAATATACTATTAGTTGATATACAAATGACAATAAACTAAGGATTGAACATCCCTTACACTGCACCTTGGTTAATAATAATACCCCACATCAATGGAAGGAGGCAACTAAAGCATTATTTACAATTCATATATGCCTTTCTTTTCACTGTTCATAGCCGGATATTACGATCGATGAACCACATTTTATTTTATTTTCAATAAAGAAACAGTCATAATTAGAGCCACTGTAATCAAAGTGACCTTTGGTACGGGCAGTGAGACCCCTTTCCCTCAGCAATCCAAGAACCAAGATGGTGTTTTCATCATCAGTCGTTGGAATCTCCGACAATTAATAACGAACATGCTAGGAGTGAGTTGCTATGATTTTATTATATTAATATTATTAATATAATAAAATTATTTAATATAAAATAAAAAATATATTTATTAATAATAAAAAATTAATAAAAATATTATTATTTAATTAATATAATAAAATTTTTATAAAATTTTATTAATTTTTTATTTATTATTAATAACTATATTTTTTATTTTATTAATCAATAATTTTACACTTAATATTCCGTTGAATTCTCTCTAAATATATACTTCCTAATCTAATATAAAAACCAACAAAATTTCACAACCGTGCAAAATCTACAAATCTTCAAAACCGTACATGTATGAAGCTTCTCTGTTGTCTTCATCTCGAAGAGAAGAAAATCCCCAAACATGGCAGATACAGAAAAATCCCCGGGAAGCTCCATGCATGGAGTTTCACCCAAAGAACAAACTTTTCCCTTCTCTGACACGTCTCCAACTGTCCTAACTGATCCAACTGCAAAATTCAAACTTCCTGTCGATTCTGAGCACAAAGCCAAAGTCTTCAACCTTCTTTCTTTAGCAAACCCACACATGACCACTTTCCACCTCTCTTGGCTCTCTTTCTTCACTTGCTTCGTCTCCACTTTCGCCGCTGCTCCTTTAGTTCCCATCATCAGAGACAACCTGAACCTCCAAAAGACCGATATCGGCAGCGCCGGCATTGCTTCTGTCTCTGGAAGCATCTTCTCTAGGCTTGTAATGGGTGCAGTCTGTGACCTACTCGGCCCGCGTTACGGCTGCGCATTTCTTATCCTGTTGACAGCTCCAACTGTGTTTTGCATGCCCTTTGCTTCATCCGCCGGAGGATATACAGCCGTCCGATTCATGATTGGATTTTCTCTGGCGACATTCGTGTCATGCCAGTACTGGATGAGTACAATGTTCCATGGCAAGATTATTGGGCTGGTAAATGGTACCGCTGCTGGGTGGGGAAATACGGGTGGAGGAGTAACTCAGCTTCTTATGCCATTAATTTACGAGTTAATTAGGCGAGCTGGGGCAACGCCATTTATTGCATGGAGGATTGCGTTTTTTGTTCCTGGATGGTTGCATATAATTATGGGGATTTTGGTATTGACGCTAGGCCAAGATTTGCCTGACGGAAACCTCAGTACCTTGCAGAAGAAAGGGGACGTTGCAAAGGATAAGTTCTCCAAGGTAATTAATTAACTATATTTTAACGCTTCAACCTCTATTACGCCATTCTTGAGTAAATCTTCTGTATTACTGTCGGAAGGAATAGTTAAGATTTTCTTAGTATCAATAAATAACCACATTTGTTGGCATACAGGTACTTTGGTATGCCATCACAAACTATAGAACGTGGATCTTCGTTCTTCTTCATGGCATGTCGCTGGGTGTAGAATTAACCATTGATAACGTTATCGCTGAATACTTCTTTGACAGGTTCAATTTTTTACATATAAATCTTATAAATAATCATCAGAGAAATTTTATCAAAATCAAATACTAAAATATGTAAACATTGGTATTTCTTCTCTAGGTTTAACCTCAAACTGCACACAGCCGGCACCATAGCTGCAACCTTCGGCATGGCCAACATCTTTGCTCGCCCTTTAGGCGGCCTGTTGTCAGACATGGCCGCTCGCCCTTTCGGCATGCGTGGCCGGCTCTGGAACCTCTACGTTCTTCAAACCCTGGGAGGCATTTTCTGCATATGTCTAGGCCGAGCCTCGTCTCTTCCTCTCTCAATCCTGTCCATGATTCTCTTCTCCATCACCACTCAAGCAGCATGCGGCGCCACTTTTGGGATCATCCCCTTCATCTCTCGACGTTCACTCGGTGTCATCTCTGGCCTCACCGGTGCCGGTGGAAACTTCGGCTCTGGTTTAACCCAGTTATTATTTTTTACGAGTTCAAGATACTCAACAGCCACTGGGATTTTTTCCATGGGGATTATGATTGTGTGCTGTACTTTGCCAGTGGCTTTTGTGCATTTTCCGCAGTGGGGGAGCATGTTGTTGCGGCGACGAAGGATACTGAGAAATCTAAGGAAGAATATTATTATGGGTCGGAGTGGAAGGAAGAAGAGAAGGAGAAAGGATTGCACCAAGGGAGTCTCAAGTTCGCAGAGAATAGCAGATCTGAGAGAGGAAAGAGGGTTGGTTCTGCGCCTACGGCAAGTTCTGCAACTCCGTCTCATGTGTAGAGACTGCGCATGTACGAATAGATATGTATCTGAATTAATTAATATTGAAATTAATAATTTATTTGCAAATTAAAATCTTCAAGTATAAATTAGTTAATTAGTCCGCAATCTTACTGGAGAAAAGAAAGTGTTTTTAGATGGAGTTTTTCCAGAAAAATAATGCATGCATATTATGAGAATTTACCAAGCTTATCTTCTTCAAACAATTGATTCCAAGGAGCCGGATGGAGATATCCAAGATAAAGAAATAGATATCAACCAAAGATGGTATCAGTTATCAAAAAATAACAACATAGAAGATGTTGAAATAAAAAATTTTATGAACTCCCAAAGAAGTTGAAAAGGTTCCAACCAATTCTCCCCAAGAAGATCTTAGAATTTGTTTTATTTTAAGAGTATTTTGGCGATACTTGCCTGAAAAGTATTTTTACTTTTTAATCCTCGAAAATTACTTAATTAATTCTCTCCCTTTCCAATCAAACATTAAGCAAATAAAACAATATGTTTTTAAATTCGCTATCTGAAAAGACTTTCGACAGTTCAGTAGCAGCTACGGCTTTGCCAATCACACACCCTATAAAAATATCGATCATATCCTTGATATGGTTTGTAATGCTGAAAATAGAAGCACATAAAATGCCAACATTTTCAATATATATATACACACACGCTGGTTTTGATGGTTTAAATTTGGTAGTTTTTTACTATTATTATATTATTGTTTTTACAAAGATTCAAACAAGACAATTTACTTCTATTTGTAAGGGTTGTTTGGCTTGATCTCAACCATAAGCATTTAGTCTAATTGTCATAATATTAATTGTTTCGCAATGGACTAGAGGAGCTTTAGCCTCCTGTGACGGAATCCCACATTGGATACGAATGGGTTATTCTTGGGGTTTATAAGAGAGGGCTCTGCACACCCTAATGGACATGTCTTTTGGGGAGGAGGTAATGGCCCAGCCCGTGACAAGTGATATCAGAGCCAAACTATTCCAACTCTAATGTCTCAGCCAAGCGCCCACGCATAACTAATGCGTCCATGAAGGGTCCATAAGTCTCGAGGTAGAGCAGGACGGGTATGCAGGGAGCCTCACTGTGACGAGGGCGTCACAGAATTGAGTGGGGGAGAGTGTGACGGAATCCCACATTGGATAGGAATGGGCTATTCTTAGGGTTTATAAGGGAGGGCTCTGCACACCCTAATGGACATGTCTTTTGGGGAGGAGGTAATGGCCCAACCCGTGACACTCCGCTGAAAATGGTCTCGTAATGAAGAGGGTGCCTAAGTGCCTTCTTTCTTTTGACTAGGGGGGTTGACTAGGTCCTTGTGAGTAATAATAGCATTGAAAGCAATATACTGTACGAAACAAATTGTTTGTAATATTTATTTGGGTAGTGATATTTTTTTGAATTAGAATCATGTTGTTGATTTTAATTTTTTTGGGACTTTATTAAATAATTTTTAAAAATTTACGATAATTTTATTTTATCATAAATTTTATAAAAAAAACACACCTACTTCCCTTTTAAATTATTTTAACTATATATTAACTAATTAAAAAATAATATACTCTTAATTTATTTATTTTTTATAAATAAAATTTTAATTCATTCGTCTTTATATAATTTTAAAACCTTTATATATATATATACACTTTCTAAAACAAATAAAATTATATTTTATTAAAAAATATTAATCATACACAACATTAACTGTCTTACAAATTATTTTAATATTACTTATTACTATTTATGCTTCATAATTTATATTTAAAAAAATAGCCTTATTGCAGAAATATTCAAATGATGTTCATTAATAATGAGATACTCTCTTGAAGTGTGTGATAATTTTAGTTATTGTAAAGACATATTTACCATTCTCTACAATATTGTTTTGACAATAAGTTAACTAATTAAAAGATAAATATACCTTAAATTTTTTATTTTCCTTAAGTATTGCTCTAATTTAGTCATCTTTATTTAATTTTTAGAGATTTTTTAATTTATTTATATTAGAAATTAATTTATATTCTAAATTTTTAGTAATATAAAATTTTAATTAGCTTAAAATAATTGATATATTGTTACATTATTTTTAAAAAATATTTTTTATTAAATTTTTTAAATTTTAGAATACAATTATTGTGATATAAACATTCTCTAGATGCTAAAAATTGTAATATTTCAATATTATTATTAATTAAAACTACTTGAATATTTATATGATGAAGTTATTTTTTGTAATATTGACTATGAATCTTATATATAATAGTAAATAATTCTAAATTTATTTATTAGAGAAATAATGTGTGTATTTGTGTGTGTGTGTGTTTGAGAGAGAGAGACAGAGATTAAGTTTTTTTAATAAATTATTTTTTGTTTATTTTAAAACATATACCTAACAAGTTTTAAAACTTAAATAAAGATACGTAAATTTATAAACAATAAATAAATTAACTGTATATTTATTTTTTTAGTTAATTAATTTATAGTTAAAGAAATATATAGTAGATGTAAGTATGTTTTTTAACAAAATTTATCATAACATATAATTACCAAAAAATTTAAGGAAGGTAACCACTTAATAATAATATTAAAACATATAATACTATTATTTGAGCATTTTGGTGCCACAATAATTGTCTTCTAAAATTTTAAAGTATAATATAAATTATTTTTTAAATAATATAATAACATATAAATAAAATTTATTTTAAATTAATTAAAATTATATATTATTAAAAATTTAGAATCTAAATTAGTAACTAATATAAATATTTTCACCCCTTATTTTGTCAAATAGCATTTCACTTATTAACACACCCATCATAATAATTTTAAAAAATACAGTATTTGATGAATCCACTTCTTATTAAATCAAAAAAAAATTATATTCTTAAATATAATTTATAATAGTTTTTCTTCATATATGTTGGGTACATTGCCTTTAAATAAAACTAAAGTATCTGGTGGATTTTCTAGCCTTAATTTCTTAAAATAATTTTATCATGTAAAAATATATATTATTGAATTTTATTTTGATCTAGAAAATTATAGAAATTAATATAAAATCACTTTTTATCAAATCCTTCATATTATATTCTCTTGCTCCATCACTTTACATATCATATTACATATGTTACAAAATAATTTTAAATTATGATTTAAGGAGCACAAAAAAAAAAATTGTGTATAATAAACTTTTTAATTAATTAAAATAAATAAATATTAATTATAAAAAAATAGATGAGATGTTATTATATGACATGTGAAGTCGTTGTAAAAATTTTATGCGTGTAGGTATTCATTAGTACCTACTCTATTAAAAAAGAGTGCAGGGAATAATTAATGAGCATGGAGTGAAACGAAGGAAGAGAACGATACTCAAAGTAGGCGTAAAGTGGGTATAAGATTGATATTTTTCCTTGCACTCAAGACTAATACTCTATTTATTATACATACATACATACATACATGTCTCCCTCTCTCTCTCTCTCTCTCTCTCTCTCTCCCTCTACATACATATATATATATATATGTAATGTGTATTATTTTTATATAATTTTATTATACTTTCACTCTTGATATTTTATTAATTTATATTTTTATTTATTTATTTTAATAATTTTTTATTAAATTTATTTATTTTATGTGAAAGAAGATAAATTCATTAAATAATAATTTTTGGGAATGAAAATAAGATTTTTAGTGCACCAAAAAAAAAAAGGGACATTGGCATAACCACTAGTGTTGTAGCTCTAAGTCTCCAAAGTCGCGATGTCACTACAGTACTTTTGAACAGTAATCTTGCTCTAGCAATTTGAACCATTGAACATAATAATTCCAAAGCCACAATGCTAAAAGCCAAAGCCATGGCACCAGGTTGCAAATTTTTAAAACAGAAAATAAAGACAAAAAAGTTATACTAAATTTAACAAATGTATAAAGAGAATATTTGAGGGTTTAGAGAGGGGAGCCACCAAAGAAATCACTAGACACTTTTAGGATGAAAAATAGGAGAAACAAAGAAAAAGAAGAAGGATAAAAGAGAAACCGGGAGAAAAGAATGTGAAGACTTTTCATCTACTATTTTCTAAGTTTTATTATTTTATTTTGAATTCTTTTATGATGTTAAATTTAGTTCTTTCAACTGTAGTTTTTTATAATATAAACTAATTTTATTAATTTCGGGCTATGATATAGCCAAACTAAGATGATTTGGTTTTTAAATTAATTAAATTTCTTTTTATTATTAATTAGATACTTTAATTGCATATTATGCCTTAAAAAAAGAATATTTATGCTTGTGATACACACCAAAGTGTATTATAAGTTGACTCCTAATTTATCTTTTACCACATCAGCCCATTTCCAATTTTTCTTCTAGTCATTTATGAATACAAAAAGCCCACAAGATTTTCCACACGACAAGCCCATGATTTCAAAAGAAGTCTACAACTACACACACAAAAAAGACACCTCTTAACTACCATTTCAATCTTTAAATTAGAGTTTTATTAACAGTTAAGATTAGATGGTATTAATAACTCAAGTTATTAACAATAGGTAAGTAACGTATTTCTTTATCCTCTCTTTTCAGTTGCCTTCTTATTTTTCTCCAATTCTTTCTCTTCTTTGTGTTATTATTTTCTCTTCTTTGTGATATCTTTTTTTCCTCTGTACTAAAATTACGGGGAAAGAGATTAAATAAAATGATTGAGTGAAATTATATAGATAATTATCAAGAATAAATGATCAAAATTTGATTCAATAATATCCTTTAATTTAGTTTATTCTATTTTATTTATTGCATTAAAGAGAATATATATTTGTGAGTTTTGATTTTTTTGAAATATAAAAAAAGATTTGTTTCTAAAGAAATAATAAGAAAGGGATAGTAATAAATATTAAATACAATTATTTGGACTTTTTTTTATCAAGCTTAGAATTTTATATCAAATGGTAAATTCAACATGGAATAAAGCCAATTTGACCTAACAATCTAGTTTTTAAATCTTCACGAACGCCAAAACAAAAGAAATAAAAAAATAATTATTGGATCTATGTGACAAAAACCATAAAATTGAATCTATTTTGCATTTGAGGGGAAATTAATAAATTTTTAATCTAATGGTTAAAAAAAGTAATAAAAAATTACGTAAATTAGGGGGTAACTAATCTTGCACTATATATATATATAGATATATATATATATATAGAGAGAGAGAGAGAGAGAGGGAAGGGAATGGTTAAATTTATATAATCTTTTATACTAATTTCTTAATTATTAAATCAATATATTCTTAATAGTTGAGATCAATATAATATATATAATTAATACATCATAATTAATTTACATATAAAATATAATTTTAATTATTCAATTAAGTTTAATTCAATAATACATAAATAATATAATAAATTGTGTGAAAAAATAAAAGCTATTAATCCTAACTTATACTTTTTAAAAACTTTGGCAAAGTGAAAACATTACAAATACAAAAAAATGAAAGAGACAAGAAAGAAGGAAAATAGCATAAAACCATTAAGAAAAACTAAGAAGCCGAGATCCACAAGCCAAAATGTAAATTGCATGAACCTATAAAAAAAAAAAAAAGCAACTATCTTTAAATAATATATGTATGTATGTATGTATGTATGTATGTCTGTATGTATGCATCTATTAAATTAAATTATTTATCTTTATTTTTAGTGTTTATAATTATGTATTGAATTTTAAATTCTATTTGTTTTATATTATATTTAAATTCTATTAAATTATAACTTATATGATTCGATTATAAGTTATGTTTGCACTGTTTTATTATTGATTGGCATAAACTTTTAGTTTTTGTTCAGAATTTTTAATTAAGTAATTAGTTAAACTTGCTAAATTGTTTATTGAATATGGAGATTGAGGTTTTTTTTTTTTTTAATGATATTAAGTATTACAAAGTTAAATTCACAAATTGAGTTTTTGATACAATATTAGCAATGAGAAATAAGAGCTGAGATCTTGAATTATTGTGAATGATTATATTGTAGTATTCTCGAGTTGCAATTAATTGTCAAGCGCATGTTTTTACAATAAGGATTCAAATAGGTATAAGGATATTTATAGTCTAATAAAACAAATAAGAAAAATTAAAAACTTTTGACAATCATATGGGTAGAATGGTCTCTTTAATCTAAGAATAAAAATTACAAATATAAAATTTCATTATTCTAAAAGAAAAATCGGAAAACAAATCCTAAAACTAAAGCCGCTCATGGTTTTCGACATTCCTACCGTTGCCATCATTCACGTCAGTATTTTCGCATCCACCACCGGCAATGAATCATGCCAGTCAATTTAGAAGACGCCAAGGCCACCATTATTTATGAGAATTTAAGTAATATATGTAGATTCCTCTATGTTTCAGATCTGCGATTTTTAACTTCTGCCATTTTTATGGAAATGGCTACGTTACAGCTGTCCCTTTCCCTCCTCTATACCCCATTTTTATGCATGTGTGGTTTTTTTTTCCCCTCACTTGTCTGCTAATTTTCTTGTTATTTGACACTCTCTTCTTAATTTCTTTGCAATTTTTTTTGGCATTCACAATTTTTTTTTTTTTTTGCAAATCTTTCATTGGATTATACACTGTTAGTTTTCTTATATAATCCAAACAAAGAATTTTTCTTCTGAATTTTTAATTGTAAATTTACATGTAAATAGTGAAATATCTTTTGCTTTAAACCATACCTTCTTCCACAATTTTCTTTCTTGTTTGGTGGATTTTGACAAAATTTTATCCAAAAATCAAACTTTTGCTCTTTTCATATTTTATTTGCAAATTAGACAAGTTTAAAATTCGTTTTTTTTTTTATTATTAAACCACCAATTACAAAATAGGAGTGACATATAAAACCATAGAATTCTTTTATGATTTAATCAATAATTATAAAGTAGGGGTAATTTAGGTTACTGTATCTGTCAACTTTAGTCAGAGTTGTTTATATCATTAAACCAATCAACATGGGCAAGAGATAGCAAGTCAAGGAAAAAAAACTTAGAAAGAGTGCCCCTGATAATTAATTTCGATTCAAGAGTCTATCTATCATTTGGACTATATATTGTGGAATCCAAATGCCATTTGTCCTAAGTTTTATAGAAGTGTTATAGTTGCAAATTACAGTTGCTAAATATTTGCAGTTAATTTTTATTCATTTGATATATTATATTGTATTTTTCTTAAAAATTCTAGTAATATTAGACATCCTTAGTAATAATTTCAAGTTACATCACAATTACTATAATAATGCGACTTTCATCAATTGAATAATAAATTTTTTAATTTGTAAAATAATTGATTACATTGTTCAATTAATTCAATCCATAATGCTCACTTTAGGATGACAGTTGGGATACAGCTAAAATAACCAAGTATTATTCTTTGAAATAATGCTCACTTATCTCCTTAATTTTAAAATTATCTCACTATCCTTTACAATTAGAAAATTTTCAATATTTTTCTCATTTTTTTATATAATTTTAAATAATGAAACAAATTGATCATATGATCAATATGTGAATTATCACAATGGAAAATTTTGAAATTATGTATTGCGTATAGAGAATCTATAATTTTATTCTCTGAATGGATCTATTATTATAAAACATATTAGTTCCTAATTATCAGATTTTTTAGTGTCCTGATGCTTGCATGGGGTATGCTTTCCTATTATTTCTAGATACGTACTGGATATGATAACTAGAGTGGCAAGAACTACACTGGTATAGATAGTGAAATCCAACTCCAGCACTCTACACCAGTGAGAGAAAAAAAAAAATTGTTGAGTTTTATTTTAAATTTATAATTTTTATATGTAAATTAATAAAATAATTTTTATTTTTTTTATAAAATTATCATAATCAATTTTATTTCATGTTAATGTACTAGATATTTTATATAAGTGTGCATTTTATTTTGAGTAATGCTGAAAATTTTTAATTTTAATTAAAAAATTATAAATTTAAGTTTAATATTTAACAATAATACAAATATAGTTAAAAAATATAAAAAAAAGGTTGTTAAAAATCTACTAATATTCATACGAATTTGATAATAATCAAGTATTTAATAAAATCGACTTAATAATAAAATATCAAAATCCCTCAAATTTTAATAAAAGTTTGACATTAAATTTTTACGATAAATGCATATGCAGATTTAGAAATGTCCATCCAAAATCAGTTGCTTGCCATACTAAATTTTTGTTCGATTCAGTCGATTTAATTTTAAATTTCTTTTACTAATCCCTGGTGGATCAAAGAAGAAAACGTACAAAGGCTTAGATGGAGAAACACTTTATTTTAGAGAAATAGAGATAGATGACGTACACAGGTATGGGCACGTGGCTGAATTACAGTTTTTTTAAAAAATTAAATTTAGTAGTATTATAAAAATCTAATTGATTCTAAAAATTAGATAAGATATGCAAGTCAATTTACTTTTATAATAATATTAAATTTTATCATGTTAAGACATATTTTTATCCTCTAAAATTAAGTTTCAACTACACCAAAAAAAAAAAAAAAGAAGTTAAAAAAGGTAATATATTAGCTAAAAACCAAGGATATATGTAAATAATAAATTTTGTGAGAAAATTTGCAAATAATTTTGCAAAAATATTGTGAATTCTAAATTTTCATAACCAAACCAGGGTTCACAATGAATGAAATCTTAAAATTATCTTTTGTTGAGGACTCCGTAGTGTTGGGATATTTAACACCTTTTACATTAATAATTTATATTTATAACTTTTCTGTTTATTTCTAATTAATAGCTGTTTTAATATTAGGAAGAAATTCTATTTTAGGGATTAAGTAATATTTTTGTAAGATTTACCTTATTAAAGTTACAATTCACTTGTGCAAAAAAAAAAAAAAAGAAGAGGAACAATATTTCAAGAAGAAATAAGTTATCATTTAACATATACAGGAAGATTGAGATTAAATATAAAACAAAAATATAATACATAAAAAAAGGTTTGAAAGTAAATAATTTCTTGCATGAGTAAGTTCTATTGACATTACACACTAATCTCCCGGGTCGATAATTTCTAGTGAGAGAAACGCCTATAAGCAACTTAAATACAACTAATTGGGTCTTCTATGTAATTTTATGTTTTTAGCTAAAGTGAAAAATTCAAACATAGTATCAACATCAAAGCAGACTTGACTTTACATTCTTGTTTCTAAATCTCCACTAACACCAAAAATTAAAAATAATTAATTGAGTTTACGAGATAAATTTTTTTAGAAAAAAGATTTGTTAGTTTGCACGAGAGGCGGAATGAAAACTATATAAATACAATTAGCTATTAGGGGTGTTTAGGATAGAATTGATTAGATTCTTAGTTAAATTTAATAATGCTAATCCCTAGAGTAGGCAATTTCTAATAAAAAGCATCAAAGTATATTGAGATTTAGGGTTTGTAGCTTTGGGATCTCTAAAATTGTTAAGAGTGTAGTAATAATAATTTTTTATATAGAATTTTTTTATATTGTCCTTGGTGACCGAGATTTTTTAGATAAACACTAGTATTTTATAATTTGTGTTTTATTATTCTATTTATATCTTTTTTCAATTTTTTGATATATTTATTTTGGGGCATCTTGTGCTAGACTAAAAATTTCAACAACTAATATTTCAGTCAAGTTCTAGTGGAAGGCAACTCTGTCATCATGTAGATTATTTAATTTGTGAAGTTTCATTTAAAAAAAAAATAATGTGAGGATAAATTTGGCTAGTGACAAACGCAAGTTAAGGAAATATTGATTCTATCTAGGCCACCTAAGTTTGAATGACAAGTTAACCCCAAAGTGTGAGTAATCAATACACTTTAAAGGGGATTGTCACCAAGACACAGAGCATACCTAATAAGTAGCTCTAAATTAATAAATGAAGATACTGGTAATGTAATTAGAAAAGTGTCCCTATTCTTTATGGGAGACAATAATTTCTTCCAAGATAAATAAAGAAGACATTTTCATAATATGCTACTAAGTTGTCATGGAAGAAGATATGTTATTACTAATAGTTTGGATTATTTTTGCATGTAAGGTATGATTAGACATTTATATAGGGTGTGTAGCAGAATTTGTGTTGATGGGTGAGGACTATTAAAAAAGCCGAACATGGGATTAGATAATTTTTAGCATGGCAATCCACATATGCCAAAGGAAATCATAGAATTTGATTATAGGTGCTATGCAATATGGTGGAACATGATAATTCTCTATGATAAGGATTATGGTATTGTTGGACAAGATTCTTGTATGAAACTCAATTGTAAGTGGATTATTTCTCATTAGCTCTATTTGAATGTGGATTAATCTTGCACGAATCTTAGTTGTAGATAGAATGTTTCTCATTAGGTATATTTGGGTGAGGTTTTTGTTGGAGTAATTCAAAGGAGGTAGAGACATCATGGTTTCTCACTAACTTTAAAAAACTCACCAAAGTGAAAATTGTTGGGATATATAACTCATTTCTCAAACATAATTTATATTTCTAATTTTTAAAAAGTTTCCTAATCTATTTCTTATTAGTGATTTTCTTTGTTTTGTTGAGAGCATTTTTATTTTAGGGATTAGGTAGTATTCTTGTAGAGTTAGCATTCTAACTCTACAAGAATACTACCTAATCCCTAAAATAAAAATGCTCTCAACAAAACAAAGAAAATCACTGATAAGAAATTTTTGTTCAAGTTAGAATGTAATTTGTATGAGGAAAAAAAATAAAAATTTATACACGGGGAGATTGGGGTCATTTTTTAAATATACAATATAGAAAGAAATTTTTTAATGTAGACAATTTCTTGCTGGAATAAGGTCTATTGAGATCAAACATTAATCTTGAAGTACACAATTTCTAGTGAGAGAAGTGTCTAATCTTTAAAGTAATTTTGAGTAAGAGAAATGATAAAGTTTATTGAGAATTAAGTTATAACATTTTTTGGCAATGATTTCTTTTTTAGTTAAAATATACAAGACTTGTTGCTCAATTAGATGATTTAAAAAGACACTAATATCTTTTTGATTAGTGTAATAAAGTTGTTGAACTTAATCGTTTAATATTGTGATGACTTTTTAATTCTCATCTTGTACTTCTTTTGTAACTTGCAATTGTCAATATTAGGGGTCCTAATTTTGTAGTGTTTAAAATAATTAGTAATTGTTCATAACTTCACATCAATTGCTCATACAAAAACTATATTTAAACTTTCATTAGGGACACTTATATTTGCTAGTTTCAATACATAATTTCTATGTTTCAAAAGTAAGTGATTAAAACACTAGCGATAATAATTTTTAAAATTTCTAACAATACTTGTATCATATGGTTGAATTTTGAAAATGCCATTTGGTGGTAAGAAGAGATAATAAAAGTCTTTACAAATGAGAGAGAAATAAATCCAATAACTTTTATATAACTTGTATCAAGGATAATTAGGTTAAAGGAATAATTTTGTAATTACACTTTTGTTAAGTTATAACCTCCTCATAGTTAAAAAAAAAAAATTTGATCCCAACATCATGTTATAGAGAGGTTTTGTTGTATTAGTATTTTGTACATCATGATATAGAGAGGTTTTGTTGCATTAGTATTTTGTGTTATACGTATGTATTTTTTGTTGGTATATTTTATCTATCGGACTTTGGGTGGGACAAAACAAGCAGTAACTTTGTGTTTCCCCGTCTTCTTCACCACCCACCCCTTACCCTACACCCCATCTTTTTTTTTTGGATGGGGTGAAAACATGAAGAGCCGAGTAACCTGAGTTCAGTTGAGTACTTTTACTGGCCCCAGAATATATACAGCCATCGATGATAGCTAAAAGAAGTAAAATAATAAATTTAAAATTGATAGACGTGTGCACATAGTCGTTTATTTATGATAAACCTAGGTGGGAAAAGGTTAAAAGAAACGTTGGTGCAAATGAAATGATGCCGAAGATGATAAACATTTAAGTAGTAGATCATTTTAAGATGTTGACCCATCAATTAAGGGGTCTCCAGAGACCAAAAAGCGACTAATTGAAACTGGCTTAACACATGGCAGGCCCCACTCTCAGTATCTCTGACTATATCTTTTTTTGAGATCGTACACATTCAACATCATGATAATAACGTCACAAAAGCAAAACCCTAGCAAGCCAGCATCTCTCTCTTTCTCCTTCTCTCTCTTCTTCTTCGTTCTCTATGCTAGCAGTAAATAATCACTCCTAATGCTGTAGCTATTCATTTTATTAAGTGTTCAACAAAGTCTTCGTTAATGATTGGGTAAATCTTAATCATAACTCAATTACTGTAGGCTAATTATGAGAGAATAACAAACTACTGCTCATCTAATAAACAAAACAGCTGCATGATGGGCAGTAAGAAAATTTTTTGGGCAGTTGTTGCAAACTATGCATGAGAAGGGAGTAAAAGATATCATCTGTACTATTTCTTGAGCCTGTTCAATGATCATCGGTTCCTCACTCTAAAACCCCCACATTTTTCTTCTTTCTCCATGCAGTATGATGCACCTTGCCCCAGACATAGAAGGAACAAAAAAAAGGTATTCAACAGCAAATTTTAAAGGAAAGCAATCTATGTATGAAGGTGTACAAAGACAGTTTCCGCTCCCACCCCCACTACAACGAAAAAAACAAACTAAAAAAAAAAACCGGATATATTGATAGTATCAAACAGAGAAAGGCTGATCAAAGCACATGTTTGGTTTATTATACAATGAGGACAATTAAACATTGCTTTAATTCATGCCACTGTTGGGTTGTATTTTTTTTTCCTTAGTACAAATTCTTTGGAGTCTCTAGTCTGGATTAGTATTTAATTTGAGAAGCTGAAAATGAAGCACTTGTATCTTGAACAGTATACATCTTGTTACAACTAACATCGTGCACGTTGAATATTTATCTAGAAGTCAGAGAGAAAAGAGGTAAAAAAATGATTTAATTATAAGGATATTTTTATTCACAATTATTATATTTGGCTTATTTGATTAATGAAATATGAAAGAAGGTATTTTAATAAATTAATTTTAAAAATTTTTCATTTTTTTTCCTTACTACAAATTCTTTGGACTCTCTAGTCCGGATTAGTATTTAATATGGGAAGCTGAAAATGAAGCACGTGTATCATCAACAGTATTCGTCTTGTTACATCCAAGACCTGCACGTTGGATGTTTATATAGAAACAGCTTGGAATTAATCACTAATTTTCTGATTAATTTGAACAATGAGCATAAAAGATATAAATTTCAGGTGATCAGCATAGTCGGGCTAAACTTTTTAAGGGTTGAAACAGGAAAATAAATTCAACATTATGCAAGGCCAAAGCTAGAAAATGAAATCGAGTTTATGCTTTTATTTGGAAGAAAAATCATGTATACATAATGAATTCCTGATGCATTCAGGAAAACCGACGTAAATAGGACAAATACTATAATTAATTACTGTTAAACATCAACAATTGAAAATTATAATGGTGAAATTAAGAATATTGAAGGTGGGGTAGGGTTTAAGAATGATATTTTGATACAATTTCAGGTGAAAATTATAGGGAAGATCGGTCGATCCTGTACGTATCTCATATATATTATACGGTATCAATTCTAACACAGCTGATGGGTTTCAGTGGCTACAATGATCCATACATACAACTTAAGAGTAGCCCAACCCACAGCCGGGGCCAGAGCCACATATGATATAACCTAAACCTAAAGTCTCTCCATTCCTCCGTTATAAATACAGAACAAGCAAAGCTTCTTCCTCTGCCTTTAACATTTACTGCTTCTAATTTGTAGCAGCACCAGTACTAATAGCTGAAGGAAGCTGTTGCTTATTTCATTCATGGCAGGTGAGGAAAAACAAACAAACTTTAGTAATAATCAGAATTCGTGCGACTCTTGTAGATCCTTTGGTCAGAAGTGTAGTCATCTGGTGAAGAAGCAACGCGCAAAATTCTACATCCTCCGCCGTTGCATAGCTATGCTTGTCTGCTGGCGTGAGCGCGGCGACCGTTGAGCAGTCTGCTTGTAATTTATTGCTTATTATATTAAATCTATCTATCTATCTATAGGAGTGTGATTGTTAATAGTAATGGCTTTTATAAATATATTTATCTATATCTTTTGTAATTTTGTAGTTCATTTTAGGACAACTGAAATATAATGTGGATTCAATTTAGCTGGTCAAATGAACTGTAGATCTGTCCGGTTTTAGATATTTTTAAGTTGCAGTTCTATTTGTTTTTCTTCTTCATTTTCCCGGTCAACAAACAGAGGGTGGTCTGCTCTCTAAGGCTAATTCCGTCTTAAAAGGTTGAAAATTTTGTTGGATATATGCAACTTTGATTGCTCCAATTTCACCTTTGAACCCTTTCCTTTTAGCAAATATGGTCTTTTAGGAAATTCTGAAGGTGGGTTCATAGTCTTTATCATTAATAATTAATAATTGGTTGAAAAATATAGATATTTTTAAAGAGATTTGACACATTAATTCTGCAAGTCTCCTCTATTATTCTTCAGCTTTTTCTGGGGCTCAATTAGTATTTATAGTTTTCTGGTCCTCCCTATCTAATATTCTGATTAGTCTTCCATGCAAATTTAAAGAAAAAGGAAAGTAATATGGTTTAAATAGAAATGCTAGATTATTCTTTTTTCTCTGGTTCTGCACATGACGTTATCATTGCTACTAACGAGAAAGTGAAATTCCTATCTCTCTTTCTTTCTTTCTTTCTTTATTCTTCTTCTTCTTCTTCTCCCTTTCTTTCTTTTTTTTTTTATTTCTTTCCTCAGATTTTAACCTTCCTTTCCTTTATCTATCACTTGTGTAACATGAAGCTATATTGTTGTATCAATTTGATTCAGAGAAAATAAAAAAATAAACCAGACTAATATCAACTCCTCCTTATTCCCACTGCTTTTTGACCTTTTCTTTTCATTACATGTCAATCAAATGGAAGATTAAGTAAATTCCCTTGATTAAACAAATGATTGTTTGGACATATGGAAACGTCTCTTTTTGTATTAAAGCATGAGAATGCCTGTAGATTTTTTTTTTTTTATTTTTAATTAAAAATTGGTGAGCATGCCCCAACCTCGATCCTTCAAATTCTATATGATTTGCCAATTTCAGACAATCTAATCGCAAGGTCTAATGCTGAGGGAACATCAGACAAGAGCCAGCAAATATTTTGGAGTTATAGTATTGTTGGGGCCATTCTTCAATTTTTAGTCTTGTGTCCTCAAATCCCGCCATTGTTGCTTAAATGTTTCTTTATGTGCAACAAAATCCAATGGTCCAGATCAAATGTAGTGGTTGGACGTACTTTGAAAATAAATAAATAATAAAAAAACTAATAAATAATTAAAAAAATATATCATCCAAATGTTGTAATTAACCTAACCGTAACAAAGTATTGAATCTTCGGATTTATTTCTAGTATCATTATCACATTCATACTAAACTATATGTGAGAGGTATGTATTGATTTAACCATGTAATTTGATGAAAAAGCACACCGCGAATCGGCTATATTTCTGGGACCCGCATCGCAAGTTACTGTGTTGTTAAGCAAATTTTCAAAGAAAAATTAGCCTAACTTTGACTACATGGAAGAGCATGGCACTGGAAAAATAATAGAGGATCGTGCAAAAGAAAAGGGAAAAGACTAGTCAATGCATCTTTCAACATATTAGGAAAAAGCTTATGAAAGATAATATCAAATGACTGAAGGAGAAAAGTGTACAAAAAAATAAAGATACACATTGGCTTGAAATGTAGTAACTTTTATAAATTAAAAATCACGAGATAAATTATTAAATATTAAATATAAATATAAATAAGAATATATAATAAATATTAATTGCTAAAGAAAAAGTGAGTATTTTTTTAACTGTAACAATAACACAATATGCTTAAGTATACCCTTAATCAATCGGTTGTAAAAGGTGAAGGCATGAGTGGATTTATTGAGCCATTCATATAAGGCCTTAACTATAAGAAAAGAAATTTAAAAAAGTCGAACTTTATTAATGTACATGATTTAAGAATAACTATGCGCATACGAAGATTTCACCTTATCCTTAGGAAATGGAATCTGTATTCTTACTTCTCTCTTAACTGGATTTCTATGGCCACAAAATACTACACATATCATCAGAAAAAGAAGTTAAAAGCAAATGAAAAGGACTCAATTCTTACCATAACCCAAATGAAAACATAAAGAAAGAAAGAAATAACAAATAGAGAGAGAGATCAGTGTACTGTAAAAAGAGGGGAAAAAAAAAAGTTATTGTTTTTATCGTAGGGAGAGATGAGGAATTGTGCATGGGGCCAAAGATGCATGGAAATGTCAGCCGACAGTGAGAATCCTTAGAGAGGAAAATGGAGAGAAGTTGAGTACAATCCCTGCCTGCATTTCCTCCCATTCTCAGTGCCCCCTCGTTCGATCCCTTTAATTTTTTTGGCCGTTGGGATTGGGATAGGGATCGGCGTTGAGATCCCACCACCTCTGATTTCTTTTCTTTTTTTAATTTATTGATCTTTGTCTTCTGCTCATTTACTTACTGTCTCAGTCTCTTCTCTGCTCATTGATTGCCTCCTGCCATTCCATGATTCACCAATGCAAATATCATATTGCATGGGATTCTAGGTTTGTAACCTCCCTATGATATTTGCCGCATGCATGGTGTGCACTTAATGTAATAAATAATATTAAAAGAATGTAACATTATCATTCTGTTCACCTAAACGACTCTTAGACTACATCGGATTCGAATGTTCTATAAAGTTTCAATTTTCTTTGTTAGACACTCATTAATTTTTAATTGTGTTGCCAAAATTCAATCGTAAAAGTTTTGTATGGGATAATTTTTAGAAAAACGAACATGTGAAACCAAGGGATTGTATGAATATGGGCTGTGAAATAAAACGAGAGGGGGACCAAAGATGAAAGGCAAACACGTGCAATCCTGACAAGGGTTGAAAAATAGATGCAACCGTGTGTGTCTCTGGGTATCATTAATAATTGATGTTTGTGTGTAGACGACGCACGTGTGGGTTCCAAGAAAAGGACAGAGTAGTAAAGACTGGACAAGAGAAAAGAAGAGAAGCAAGAGCTAAAGTGAGGTGAACATGAAACGTTTCCCTTTTCTTTTTCTTTTTCTTTTTCTTTTTCTCTCTTCTTGGGTTATCTTCTCCAACCACTTGTCAGTTGTCGCATAATTTTTTAGATTCTTTCACTTCCATCATATCTTGTGCTCGTGTGTATTGTATTTCATATCTTTGCACAAACCTGTTTCATCAATACATAGATGATGATGATGATTAACAATGCTTTTCATGATCATATAAATCCAAGCCCATTCTACGTTTGATAAATGTTATAGTCGATTGTAGCGCTTTAACAAGAAGAAGGATATCCTGAATTGTAATTAAATACTAGTTATGAATAAAAATATGCATTGATTAAGGATAATCATAGAATATAAATTATTCTACAAGTTATTTTGTAAAACTGAATGTGATAAAATTATATCATTATTACATATTTCATATAATTTATTTTTCTTTCATCCTCATAATTTTTTTTATTCTCTTGAATTTTTATTTATTCTCATAAAAATGTAGAACATGTAATAAAATATAACATTGGCATATTAGTATGTAAGAAAGAGTTTTATAAAAACATGTATGTATAGCACTATTAGTTATTAAATATGTAAATTATTATATTTATAAAGTTAAATAAAAGTATAATAGTTTTAAACTTACACTCATTTGTGTATAAAAGTTAATTAGATGTCAAGTAAATAGCTTCAAACACACAACGATATATCTATAATTAAAAAACAATTAAATGTTAACAATATAAATATTGTGATGGTAAAGACAATTTTTTTTTTTTTTTTTGTGGATACAAGTTTTTATCATAATAAATACAGGAATAAGAATATTGTTAAGATATTAAAAGTATTCTATAACTCTTTCAATTTAAATATATTTGAATCTTATTTGTCTTGATAAATCTTTAAATAATAATAAATAATATTTAATTCACTATAATCAATCATTTAACCTTAAAATTTGAAATTAGAGGTAAACATGTATGGTGATTAGATTGTTCATGGTGCATTCTAATTTAGCATATTTATGTATTGTTTTGCTTTGTGATTGAGAATTACAACCCGGAGGAAGATTACTTATATTTTATTATTTATTTGTTTGTTTATTTATTTCATGTCTGTGTGTGTTTATATAATGGAGGAATAATGTGGTGGGGTAATCGGGTATACCTCTTAGACATGATTGATTTATATAAATAAATATGTCTATGATATGATATGAAGTGCTTTTTTTTCCTATTATTATTTATATGGTACATGATATAATTTGAAATATTGTGTCTGTAATGTATTTGATGGTTGCCAACTAAGTATGACTCCTATCACAGAATTTTAAGTCCATGTTTGTCACTTTTTGAGAAAATAAAAATTCAAAACATTATTGGAAATCATTTCTTTGGATACCAAAAACCGTATGAATATTGACCATTCGAAAAGCCATTCGGGTAATTGAATGTAACCAATCAAATTGCAAAGACAAAGTATTAAGATATGTTCGGTAATGTTTTTGATACTATAAAAAATAGTGCATCCAAATAGTTTATGATATTTGCTTTATATATATATATATATACATATATGAAAAGTTTGGTGCTTTTATAAGAAATACATTTTAGATTTTGTATTTTAAGCCTTGCCCAATCTTATCTTGCACTCTCGACATTCAGACCTTGCACCCTCGAAATAAAGGGATGATAGCGAAGGGTACGGCGACAGCATTTGAGCAAACAAACTACGTAGCAGCGGTTTAGGTCAGTCTTCCATAATTTTTTCGCGATTTTTGTCCCAAATTGAAAGAAATGAGTGGTTTATAATAATATGCTACTAATTTATGTGTTTGAGACTTTTCCATTGATTTTGGTGCTTGATTTGCATGATTTGGCTGGTAAATTGGAGGAAAAATTAACCGAAAATAATAAGTTGCAAAATCTGGTGTTTCGAGCATAAATTAGTTGCGCTCGAATCCGAGGCATGTCACAACTTTGAAATTGTATTTAAATCAGTGTGTCGAGCACAAATTCGTGCATATGTATGCTATACATTATAAATTTTATTCATATAAATGTTTGATATAATTTTACTATGTTTGGACTTAAGTTTGACTGATCTTGTTACCATAATTGTTAGTTATGGAGGCTCATAGAAAGTACCATAGAACGGAGAAGAGAAATATTGTGGTGAAGTAAAGGTTCTACTTATTCGTGTATTAAAAATATCAAGTATGAAAATTTTTTATGCATATTGTACAACAACATACAAATAAATCTAGAAAAATTCGGTATTAGACGAAGAGTGGTGTTTAGAGAATGTATGGCTCGTCCTTTTCATCAACAATGCAAGTGGACATTACAAGTGACTCTGAGCTCTATTCCTTTTGATGTACAAACAATAATCTTTTCGATGGTGTATGGGGTTATACTCCAATGTTCATTAGTTTAGATCACATAGTTGGTGAGGAACCTATCCATGAATGTAGCATGCCTGACGTTAATGTTAGTGGTAACGTCCATACAATTGTGAACTTAGTTTGTCTAGCATCAACAAACAATGATTACCTTGTTTCTTTTACTTGAAAAAATCAAGTCAGTGATATACTACCTACAATACAACCAACAACTCGTCATCAAATAATTGTTGATCATTACTCAACTTTATATGCTTCACTTTTTTACTCATCACTTGTGTACAATGAGGATGATACTTCCCTCCAGTTCACTGCAATGAAGATGATTATGACAAATATTCTACATAACAAAACCCAATCTCGTTAAGGATTGTTATGATAGTGAATCGCATATCCAAAGCTCTGATATTGGAGTCAAAGGAAGTCGAAGAAATTATTGCAATGAGGCAACTTATGAACAAAATTGTGTTTTTTCAGGTCCAAGTCAGAGTAGCAGCTCAAGGATTTCCACGGCTAGCAATGCGCTTTGAAGTTTTATATTTGTGACATATGTATTGGGAAATCTTTAGTACTAAACAATAATCATGTGATGATTTAAGTATGATGGCACTAAAGAAACATTCTTAGTTCATCTTTAACAAATAGACAGCAGATCATTCTGAGACAAAATGCAAAGCTGATTAATAAAAATGATAAGTTCAAGCAATTAAGACTAAAATGGATGCATATTTTGCTTTACTCCCATGTCAACTATTGAACTAACATTTGGAAAATGGGCATCGCCAAACAAGCAATCGATTGATTGTTGAATCGGTAATAAGCAAATTTCGACATTTTATCATACTCTGCTCTTTAAGAAATATTCATGATGAGATACAAAAGGAGTATAAAATCCGTATATCATACGTGAAAGTGTTGCATGCTAGGTGTTTCACCCAAAATATATCTCACAAACATTTTAATGTAGATTAGGGTGTCAATTACACAAGAAAATAGTTGAAACAAAATAAGGTTAGTAAAAATTAAACACTTAAATGATAACAAAGTGCAAGGTTTAATTTTAATGTGAACAAAACAAAACGCATGAACATATCAAAGATTTTCAATGGTAAAAATTACAAGGCATCAAGAATCTCCCGTATGCTTCGTTTTCTTATTTGGATTATAATTCATTGAAAAACCTATGTTTAAACCCTAACTATACTTAATGGGAGGTGAAAGGTGTAATTTAGCAAAAATTAACTAACTTAACAAGCAAATTAAAACAAGTTAAAATTTGCTAAATCCTAAATGAATTTCAAAACAATAGGTCTTAAGATTTTACCTAAGAACTACCACAAATAATCCTAACTCATGTAATTAAAAGTAATAAATAAATTGAACACAATGAATTAGTGTCAAAGTAAAATCTTACAAAGTACTTTTCATAGGATTAAAACCTTTCAAGATATTACAGGAGCCACCCAAAATTTTTCTATAACAAAAAAGACTTACAATTGGTGATTATTAAGAACTCTTAATATAACTTAAAGTGACCCACTCTAGCCACTAACACTTTTTAAAATTTTGAAGGTTTTAAAGTTGAATTTTGTACAGAAAGAATAAAAAAAATATCTAAGGTGAGCTCACTAAAGTAAATCTCACACTTAACTATAAGATTTATGTTTTCACTCAAGTGCAAAGATTAACAATTCTTCAATATAATCAGAATGGATTTTATTTGCTTAAAAAACTTTCAAACTTCAAAAATTGTCATTCTAATTTTTTCTTAATATGCAAAAGATATTTTATATGTTCTTGGGCTTAGGCTTCAGGTAGACACTTACTCAAGTGTGGCCTTGGCATGGTTCTACACCAAGTCTTTGTCGGTTGTTGAATTAGGCATAAGGTTGGTGCGAAGTTAGCACCAACTTGTTGAAAAATCTTAGCTCAAGCTAAATGTGATACTAAAGTTAGTATGACTTCTAGATTTCTTTTAAAAGGTTGGCTTTAGCTTAAAGTTGGTTAAGGAATAACATTAAGCCTCTATCTCTTCATTTTTGTATCTTTAAATTAAGGTTTTATCACCTACATTTAAACACACTAATACAATCACAAACTTACACTTTAGTCATGGAATTAGCTAACTATCTAAATTTATAATAAACTCCCTCCTTGACCATTCCTTAACAAAAACTTAATCTAACACAACAAAGACAACATAATAAAACAAGGTTGTCATCAATCATCAGACCAAAACTTTGGAAACATGAGACTCAAAAAAGACATCCTTATAAATCTACATCTTTTTTGAAGTTTAGAATGTTAACAAAAACTAAACTTGTTTCTTACATCACCATAAACTCTCAACACCAAGTGACATGCATGAGAAATAAGCAGTGAAAACACAAACATATAGAGAAATAAACATAAGACATTATAAAGTAGAGAAAAATCATAAAACAAAGAGCTAATATAAGACATATAGTATTACGTAAAGCAATAAAATGATTTTAATATATAACCTCAAATATAAAAAACAAAAAAACCAACAATAGAAAAATAACAATAAATCAACCAATATTCCTCGTCATCCTATATTGTAATACGATACTCTCCCTTTTTTGTCATGAAAAGACAAAGGGAATGAAAAGTAGCTTAACTACCTATCTAAATCTAAGTCCAAGATCTTTGTACTCGTATGAAACTCTTGAGAACAATAGAAGTAACTAGAGTTAAAGCTGAAGTAGAAGTTGAGCAAATGAAGTAATAACAAAAGAAGTAGGCTTTACATAGGTTAATAGTGTTGCAGTAGGTACAGAAGGTGAATCTACATGACTAAAGATAGACAAGTGATCTTAAAGTTCTAAAATAATAAAATCTATGTCATCATTCTTATCAGGCTCATTCACATCAAGCATCCTTACATTACGATGTTGTTGCCCGATCATCCATATGTGGATCTTGCTTGTTTTAGACTATACAATATAAACTATAGTCAAGATATGCCTCAGAAGCCATTCATGTTATCAGATTCAAGGACATTTTGTTTTGTATATATATTGTATATTAATGAAAAAAATTATTTACAAATATAAACTATTTTCTTTATTTAGTCATACATATAAATAATATATATTTATAAATTATTCAGATAATTTATTTAATAGTTAAATAATATTATCAATATTATTCCTTACATAAGTGATATTGATTGAGCAATGATATCGCATAGTAGGCATATTAAATGTCTCTAGTAAATATTATAAGATAATATTAGTGCAGGTTATGTGATAGTTACATTGTTAGAATATTAGTAGGAATTAAATAGTTAGAGAATTATTTTTTTAAACATGATCACGCAACAATAAAACACATAGTATTTCATGTAATCGATGATTTATTATGTAATTTATACTAATGTATGACGTTGTCTTTTAAACCTGAAACATTACTGTCAAATCTAGTGTAAATGCACATAGTTCATATAGCGTATAAGTATAAGACTAACCATATCTTATATAATAAAATTGATTTGGTTATGTATTGTTTAAATATAAAAACATGTAATGTACAAGACATGATTCATTGGCTCAATATACAATATTAAAATTACTGCTAACTCAATATAGATTCGAGTTCCTAAATGAATATCAATAAATAGTTAAAAAGTAAATTTCTAGTTAAAGTGATTAAATGTCACATGAAGAAATTTGTGGTAACAAATTTAACGCATATTAATTGACGGTTCATATTAATATCTGTAAAAGAGTTTTAACGTACCCTAAACCCTAAATCGATTGGGATTAGACAATAGAAAAATTTTACCCATATGGTATATATGATTGAGATGAGAATTGATGAAATATGACTTCATTGTGGATTAAGAGTTATGGTACATTACTAGATGTTAACCATAGTCGTTAAAGAATCAAATAGTTTGATAAACCCAAAAAATTTAGAATAAGTTCACAACTATTTTACATGGAATTCACATAATCATATCAATAACCAAAAGTAATGACAAGCATTTTGGGAGAGAAAAATATTATCAATAGCAAAGTTAACACATTTAAGATAATTTTAGGTCAAAATAAATATATATAATGATTATATATATTTATGAATTATTTAAAGTATTTAAAAATTTTTCTTAGGTTTGTATTAAAATATAATTTATTAAAAATTATATGATCAAATTAATATTATTGATTATCCAAAGACTTAAATAAAAATGTACAATTATGGGATAATTACACATTAATCTATATATATATATATGCTGAATTATACTTTGATTAAAAATTGGCCAATAGTTGTATTTAAGTACTTGGATTTAAATGTATAAAATAGAAATTACAAGATAATGTATATATTATCCATGACACATAATCACCTTTTAATCAAAGGTAAAGATAAATTTAAAAACCCATAGATAATTTAAGTATACATATATGTGTTACTTAACAAAATGCATGAATTAACTTTGCAAAACCTATCTCTCTTTCTCCTTGTTTGGCTAAGCTTATTTCTCCTCCATTTAATGGTATAAATTATGATGTTTCCACACAGTTAGAGGTAAGTAATAATCCCTTATCAATTCTATATTGATTAAACTCATCCAAAATATCATTTTATGCATCTATGTGATATATGTACACTTAGCTCATCATGTGTTTATGAAAATGGTTTAATGAATACATATTTTGAGTTTATGCATGTTATTAACATTTCAATCCTATAACTATAGCTTTGAGTGTGCTCTGACGCGTTGAGATATGAAGTTGAAACTATATGATGTGATGTAACTCTATCATCATGGTAGCTATTAAAGCTGCTAGAGACTCCAAAGTCACCCTTAAGGTCATTAGAGGAGCAAAAGAAGATGAAAGAATAGTAAGAGTAATAGTAAAAGTTTCATCAGAGGATGAGATCATAAGAGCAAACCAAGTACTCCACTAAGTATAACACGACTTAAGTTGAGTGTCATAAGGTTTATGGGAAATCTAAGATACCTAAAATTAGACTTAAGAGTTAGAATAACAAAATTAATACCATAGAGAATTTGAGTAATGGTGCAAAGGAAAGGCAATCCTAAGGATCTATTGGTAACTTGGAATTATTGAATAATGATCTAACAAATGTGTATAAAAAAATCGATAGATAAGTCCTACAAAATAGCATAAAGGAAATCAACACACAAAAGTGGAATACAAAACCAATGGTTAATGTAATGTAAATTTGTACATATAATTCTATTAAGAATATATGTGTCTTACAAGAAGCATGTGGTAGGCAAATTTTAACTATCATAAGGAAATGACCTACCATATAGAGTAGTAGCCATGTCTTGTAGAGCTAATTGCTCATTTTTTGAAAAGAAAAACTAAAAATGAGAAATCTGCAAAATCCTTTTGTAGGATGAAACAATGTTAAAGTTTGATCCAAAAAATCACAAATACAAGAAAAAAAGACTGTATGGACATCCACATCGTAAATGTTGAAGTAACAATCCCGAATAATATTTGCACTCTTAAAGAAGAAAAGTTACCTATAATCTAACGATAAGTGTAAGCAAGTTAACCTTATGCCCTATAAGAATGGCATCGAAGACAAACTTGTCACAAAAGTACTCTTGGGCTTTAGTGTTAAAAAACCTAGAAGACTTTACTCGACATCGTTTATGAGCAGTGATAAATTTGATAAGACAAGATCATAGAAAGATATCAAGATAAGATGATCCTAAATCGATGTATGGTTACCAACTAAGCAAGTAATTAAACTAGACCTTATTCAACAAATCCGTCAAAGACACCTTAATGACTGTGCATTAACATAAATGAAGAGAACGTTCTATATAAAAATGAAATACAATCATCAAAAGGTCATACAATATTGGGTAATCACCATATAAAAAAATTTTAAAACAAATGTAATGCATGTATATATTTTAAATATGTTTTCCATTTATATTAACTGCTTATGCGGGTGCCATGTTATTGTTGGCTTGGCATATGGGCATACTCGTTCAAACGCACTTTTAGTGCCATCTTAGCATAAGGGTTCACAAAAACTCTAGAGCTTGCCCCAAATTAAAAAAATTGCATAAACACTTCAAAAGGCAAGAATTTTAACCAATCGTTAAACTATATTCTAGAAGCCATTCGTGTTATCGGTTTTAAAAATACGCTTGTCTTGTATATATATTAAATATTAATGAAAGAAAAAATTATTTATTCATAAAAGTAACATATTTCTTTTATCTAGTCATGTATATAAATAAAGTACATTTATAAATTATTCAGATAATTCATTTAATAGTTAAATAAAATTATGAAAATTGTTCCCTATAGAAGTGATATTAATTAGGTAACGATATCGTATAGTAAGTATATTAAATATTTTAGATAAATATCATAGGATGATATTAGTATATATAACATAATGATCACGTTATTAGAACATTAGTATAGATTATATATTTAGAGAATTATTTTTTATAACATAATCACACAATAATAAATCACGCGGTATTATATGTAATTAATGATTTATCATTTAATTATACTGATGTGTGACGTTAACCTTTGACCTAAGATATCACTGCTAAATCTGGTATAAATACACACGATTCATACAGTATATAAGTACAAGGCTAGCAATATTTTGTATAATAAAACTAGTTTAGTCATGTATTGTTTACATTTGAAAATGTATGATGGTCAAAATGGGATTCGTTGATTTAATAATTATAAAATCAAAGTTACTGCTAACTTAATCTAAATTCGAATTCTCAAACGAATATCAATAAATGATTAAAAAAGTAAATTTTTAATTAGAGTGATTAAATATCACATGAAATAGTTTGTGATAACAAGTTTAACACATATAGATCGATAATTTGTGTTTATATCAGTAAAATATTTTGACATACCATAAGTTCTAAATTGATTGAAATTAGATAATGGAAGGATTTTATCCAAACAGTATATACAATTGAGATGGAAAATGATGAAGTATGACTTTATTGTAAATTAAGGGCTACGATACATTATTAGATATTAACCATAGTCATTGAATAATTAAACAGTTCGATAAACCCAAAAAATTTAGAATAAACTCACAGTTATTTTATAATAAAGTCACATAGTCATACCAATAATCGAAGACAGTGAGAAGCATTTAAGATAGAAAAATATTATCAATAATGAAATTAGTACTTTTAAGATAATATTTGAGTCGATATAAATATATAATGGTTATATATATTTATGAATTTTTTAAAATATTTAAAAAAATTTCTTGTGTTTATATTGAAATGTAATTTAAAATAAATTACATGGTCAAATAATAATATTGATTATCTAAGAATTTAAGTGTAAACGTGCAATTGTGAGATACTTGTACACTAGCCCATATATATATATATATATGCTTAATTACATTTTAATTAAAAGTTAACCAAAAGTTTACATTTAAGTATTTAAACTTGAATGTGTAAAATAAAAATTATAAAATAATGTCCATATTATTCATGACATAAAATCACCTTTTAATTAACAGTAAGGATAAATTTAAAAACACATGGATAATTCAAGTATATATACATGTTTACTTTATCAAATTGAATGATTAATTTTACCATAAACCTTAAAATTCTCCCAAGCTGACCAAGTTTCTCCAAAAGTTTTTGGTGGTGCAAATTATGGTGTTTCTATATAATTAGAGGTAAATAATCATCCTTGTCAACTCTATATTGATTAAACTCATTCAAAATACTATTTTATGCACATATGGGATATATATATATATATATATCTATCATACTAATTTGTTCGTGAAAACATTTTAAGAAATACAAAATTTGATTTTATACATGTTTTTAGCATTTCAATCCAACAACAACTGCATCATTCGCAAGTATATTATAAGCTAAATCGACTACATCATTCGCAAGTATATTACAAGCTAAATACAACCTATTTAAGCATTGATAATCCATAAATGATCATGTATTATCTAATGCTCTAAACAAATTAAAAAAGAAAAAGAAAAAGAAACTTTATGTGAAATACCAACATATTCAAGGCCAAAGAGAAGTACCTAGGCTTGTTTGGAGTCGAAAAAGTACTAGAACTAGTAAGAAAATACCAAAGTCACAGAGAAATGAAGGAAATATGTTGACAAAATGCAATGAAAAAAAAGAGAGTGAGGTGGGCAATGAAAGTAAGGAAAAAAAACCCAAAAATTCTAAGTAAAATTTGGTCACTGAAGTAGGCTTGGGCATTGTGTTTCTACCTAAAAAAAACAACTCTTTACTTTTTAATTGTGCTCAAATGCTTACCAAACTAGTAGGCTTGCCATAAAGACCTTCAAGCACCCTCTTAACACTTAGTCTTGGATCCCTTTTTATTTTTTTATTTTTTTATTTTTTATTTTTAAAAAAATTTAAAAACAAAAATACAATAGAATACCAATATTGACCAACAAACAAGTAAACATAATATATAAATTACAAATTATTTTAAGTGTTAACTCACTCATTTTTAGTAACATTTCTAAAACTTAAAATGTACGATGAAAAAATATGCATAATCCATAAACAAGCTATTACATGATCTAATTACAAAATAATGAGCTTAAAGTCTTAAATTATGAATTGGATTAAGCTCAAAACAAAACAATAAGAGCAATTCACTAGTTTCAATTAATGAAAGTTAAATTCAATACCATTAAGACCACACATCATTATTGTTTGTCTTTCTTTGTTTTAACATCCTATCTTTATCTATTTTATGCATGATACACTTTATTGCTCTTTAAGTATCATATATAAGATCAAACGGTTCAAACTACACAGTTCTTTTTTTAATCAATTTATAACTTATCTATGTTTCATTAGCACAAACCAATTGCATTCACATGAATAAGAATAATGAGGATCTATACAGAGTGAGCACTTTACTTCAATGACAACAAGGATATAAATAAAACAAAAGTAGTCATGAAAATAAAATGTATACACACATGTATTCACATGATAAACAAATACATTAAAGACTCAAAGAGTAACACTTACTCCAATAACTTTTTAAAGTGATTCAAATCGAACTATATCTAATGATTTCGTGAATATATCTACCAGTTAGTTATCAGTAAACACATATTCTAAAACTACTATTTTAGACTAAACAAGATCTTGAATAAAGTGATGTTTAATATTTATATGTTTTGTGCGAGAATGAAATGCATGATTCTTAAAAATGTTGATTACACTTGTATTATCACAATAGACTAATATTGTCTCTTATGATATACTATAATCATTCAACATCTTTTTCATCCAAATTAAACGAGTTCAACAACTCTTAATAGGATATTCTACCTCAGTAATATACAGTGATATGAAATTTTGTTTTTTACTCATTCATAACACCATATTGGTACCGATGTCAAATCAGTCATTAGATGTGCTTTTTCTATCATCAACATTGCAAGCCCAATCTGTATCAGAGTATCTAGCAAGATTAATAAAGGAATATTTACCATATCAAATACTATACTAATGATTCTCTTAATAATAGTAAGTTTAGACTTTTTAAGGAATGTTTGAAATCTAGCACACAAACCAATACTAAAAGTAATGTATAATCAACTAATGGTTATATACAATAAACTACCTACCATACTCTAGCAAAAGTGGAATCAACATCTTTACCAAAAAAATTATTATACAACTTAATATTAATACTAATGAGAACCTAATATGTGATGAGAATCAATAGTAAAAAGTTCATAAGAATTCTTTGCACTGCCAATTGAACCAAATACAACGGTAAGAGAGAACGAATAACTTGTTTAGAAAATTTTGTGATGTTTTAATTAGGTTTTTTTGTGTGTTTAAGAGTGCCACATAGAAATATATTTTACTTAGTTTTTTTCTATCTATTTAAGTTTTTTTCTATCTATTTAAGTACTCTTATTCTTAATTGTTTTATATTAAGATTTTTATTTTTAGTTATTTTAGAATTTTATTATAAGTCTTATATAAAAGTGACTTAAACAACATTGTAATGAGGGCATCATGGTTTAGAAATTATGAGAATTGATTTCCTTTTAGTTCATCAAACAATTTCATGAACTTATCGAGAGATTTCTCTAGTAGTATTCAAACCTTTTTATCTTCTTAATTTTTGGTTTGTAGTTAATGATTTATAGGTCAAAAAAAAATTTTTTGGTTCTTAATTTCTTTAATCATTTAGTCAAAGTTTTATAATATAAGTTTTGGCATTAAAAATATTCATATTAGGAAAATTAAATTTTTTCTTCTTATTCTTGAATGAAGTCTGAACTTATTGAAAGAATAATCTTTTGTGCCATTTTTACTTGTAATCCAGGTTCTTGAAACAAGTTTTCAATGGGATTAGGTTAGTTTAGGACTTGATTTTTGGCTTTCTTGGGCATGCATCAATTTGATCATAGGTTTTAAAATTTTTAATTCATAAGTTCACAAAATTTAGTATCAGAATATGGATATAAAATCAGATTTAATTATCTTTAGACTTTTTATGTTTCTTGTTAGAAAAAAAAAAGAAAGAGAAACAAAAGTGAAAGTTACTATTTAAAAAGACTGTTTATTAACAAAAATTATTCATACATTGATACTATTTACGTGAATAATGTGTTATTAATAAGGTGATGATTCAAGAACGAATTCTTTTGAAGAAAAGGGGAATGATAAGAATTAGCAGCAAAAAGTATAAAAAAATTTTTTGTACTTGCCAACTAAACCAAATACAAGATAAGAGAGAATACATAACTTGTTTAAAAGATTTTTATGAAATTTAATTAGGTTTTCTTATATGTTTAAGAGTGCCACATAGGTATATATTTTACTTAATTATTTTTTTATTTATTTTAGGACTTTTATTTCTAATTGTATTAGTTAAAACTTTCATTCATAGTTATTGTAGAATTTAATTATAAGCCTTACATAAATAAACTTATACAACAGTGTAATAAAGGTGTCATGGTTTAAAAATTGCAAGAATTGATTTATCTTTAGTTTTTCAAAAAATTTTATGAACTTATTAAAAGATTTTTTTTATGGCATTCAAACTTTGTTATCTTCTTTATACTTTTAATTCGTGGTTAATAAATTATGGGTCAAAATTTTTACCTTTGGTTCTTGGTTCCTTTAATCATTGGGTTAAAGTTTTATAATTTGAGTTGTGGTGTTAATAATATTCATACTAGGAGATTTAGTATGTTCTTGAATGAACTCTAAACTTATTAAAAGAATAATCCTTTGTGGCATTTTTATTTGTAATTTATGTTCTTGAAATAAGTTTTCAATGTGTGTAGGTTAGTTTAGGACCTGACTTTTGACTTTGTTGCATGTGTATCAATCTAATCATGGGCTTTAAGATTTCTAATTCATAGATTCACATCACTATATTTTTTACTATCTAGTCCAAATCTCTTAATTAAATCTTTTGCATATTTAAATTAGGATATGAAATTTCATATTTGTATTGCTTATTTTGCAAACCTAGAAAGAAATGCAACTCATTATCTATGCTCATTTCAAACTCTTATTTCACAACCTTAGTAAATTCAAATGCAAGAGACTTAATGAGAGAACCAAATACTATATCACCAACATAAATTTAAGATACACTAATGGTGTTATCTACCTAACAAATGAAATAAATACAATCAACATCTCTACGAATGAATCCATAATCCTTAAGATACATAGTCAATCTATTATACCAAACTCTAGGTTTTTGTTTTTAATCCATACAAAACTTTTTTAAGCCTATATACACGGTTAAAAAATTTTAAATCTACAAAACCATTTGGTTGTTTAACTTAGGCTATTTTTTGTAGGATACATTTAAGAAGACACTTTTGACATCTATTTGGTATAATTTAAAGTTTAAACTATAAGTAATAACTAACAAAATTCTAATAGATTTAAGTTTAGTAATAGGTGCAAAGCTTTCATCAAATTCTACTTCTTTTATTTAAGCGTAGTTCTATACTACACATCGAGACTTATTCCTAATAATTATGGTATTTTCATTAGATTATTTTTAAAAATCCACTTTGTTTATATGGCATTGACATCATCTAATCTAGACACTATGTATGAAATGTCATTCTTAACAAATTGATTTAATTCCACATGTATGGCATTCACCCAAAATTCAACTTTTAAAGTTTCCTTAACCTTTTTGAACTTTATTTGGGATATGTAGCTAACATATTACAAATGATTTAACACATGATTATGCAACCTAAATCTCTCATTAAGCTCACTTATGACATTTTCTTTAAGATGATTTAGTTTGACTTTGACTTTAGCAAAGGGCTCTTTTAATGAATTAGCATCAACTTTTTAAGTGTCATTAAAGACTTACAAGAATCATTATTAGGAAATGTTCCTATAGATTTAACTAAATTATCACATATAAATTCATAAGAATTCATCTATTACTAAATTAATAGACTCCATCAAATTTTTAGTTCTAATACTGAATACTCAATAAGCCTTGCTATTAACAGAGTAACATAAGAAAATTCCTTCATCACTCTTTTTAAATTTTTCTAGGTTTTTCCTATCTCTTAAAATGAAATATCTACTATCAAATACTTAAAAGCACTTAATAGTAGGTTGACAAGCAATATTTACAACTTTTTCTTAAAAATAAGAGGCAATGTTCTTGCTATGAATTATCACTCAAGCCATTTCTTGAATGACTCGATTCTTTCTCATAACAAGTCCATTTTGTTGAGGAATGATTGATGTAGAAAATTTATGCCTAATTCCTTCATCATTACAATAGAACTTAAAACTAGAATTCCTAAATTTTCTATTATGTTCACTTTTAATTCTAGTTATCGTATACTCCTTTTTATTTTGAATTCTTTTAAACAGGTTTTTAGTTTATTCAAAAGTTTTAAATTTCTTCTTAAAAAATTTTACCCAAGTAAACCTATAAAAATCATTTACAACTTCCAAGATATATCTCTTATTTCCCATGCTTTCGATCCTAGTTCGTCCTATCAAATCTATATGTGACAATTCTAGAAGTTGTGTTGTTTTTACTTCATGGGTTTTCTTATGACTTGTTCTACTTTGTTTACTACTTAACATAAACCACACACAATACCTTGTTTTGAAAGTTTAGGCAAACCGTCAACCAATTATTTCATAAACACTCTCAACAACTCTTTATAATTCACATAACATTACCTTTTATGCCACTACCTTGTTGCATTAATTTAGGCTATATTTTATCTAAGAAATAAGTATAAGGTAACACCATAACAGTTATTAGATATTTTCTTCCTTCTATTACACACTCCCCTTTAAAATCATAGACCATATACATGTCTTTTACAAACTTAACAATAAAATTTGCATCACAAAACTAACTTATACGTTAGAGGTTAGCCTTAAGCTCTTCCATAAATAAAACATTATCAAGCCTAGGCATTCCAACTATCTTTATTTATTTTTTTCCACCTAAGATAGAAGCTTACTCCTATCACCATAGTTAATAATACTAACAATGCATTCTTCAAAAGATTAAAAAAAAGCTCTGTCTCCATACATATGTCTATAACAACTACTATCCAAGTACCATACAAAATTGTTCATAGCTTTAAATGCTACATGAACAATATAACTTTGTTGTTTAAACTTCTCACTGAATGACTTTTGGTGATCATTTTAATTAGAGATATAAGTCTTTTATTTATGACCTTAATTTAGTTAGCTAATTCTATAACTTGATTAGCTAGACTAACTCAAGTGGTCTTAGTCCTAAGGTTAGTTAAGACTTTCATCTTTTTTTAATAAGTAAAACAATTTTTTCTTATATGCATTTTCATGCCATGTTTCATAGTGTAAGCTAGTCAAACTATTTGTGGAGCAATCTTTCTCTTGACATAACTTTAGGATGATCATTCTTAGGACCTTTTCTAATCTCATTTAGCACTTTAGGTTCTAAATCATTACCATATATTTTAGTAAAAAGTACAACCACAATATTATATATAGAAGTCTTACTTGAATTTGTTGTAGAAAAACTTAGTCCAATCTTTGTTGTTTGATTTTTGTCCTAAACTAAGCATCTCTTTTAACTTCTTAATGCCACTTGAAAATTTCATGAGTTTAGATTTTATCTAAAATAACTCATTATCTAAGTCCTTAATTTTTTTTCTCAAGGGTCGACTTTTCATTACTTAGATTAACTGTTAACTCCTCTTTCCCTTTTAATCTATCTAAAAGATCTCCTTTCTCTAACTTTAGTATGTTGAATTTCTTAAGTATTACCCTATTAACCTTATTAAGTTTCACACTTTTCTTATACAACTTGTCAAAAGCATTACTAAGGTCTTCCTTATTATTAAACTTATCTTCTTGTGAGTCATTAGATTCAAGTGTTTCATTGAGAAAATAGAAACTGTGAAATTATTAATCTCGTCAGCCAAATACTTATCATTATCATCATTACATGACTTATCATCACTCAAAGAAGCATTCATTGCTTTTTTTTCATTTCAAGTAATTTGGACACTCAATTCTAATGTAACCAAAACATTAACACTCATGACGTTATAAAGGTTAAGATGGCTTTTTTTCTCTTTTTAAATCCTCTATCTAGATTTTTACCCTTTATAGATCCATTCTGACTATACTATTTGGCTCTAAATAATATCCTAAATTTTTTTAACGAATAAAGCCATCTCTTCATTATTTGATAATGAATCTTCTAAGTCATTCTTAGTCTTTAACTTGACTAAGATAAGTTAGTCTTAGTTTTTAACAAGGTTTCTTTGGAGGAAAAAGATTAAATTTATAAGTTTGAAGTAATCCAACTATCTATTCTATCCTTATGAAATTTAAATACTTACATTCTTCTATGGCAGTAACCTTAAATTGGAATCTCTTAAGTAACCTTCTTAGAAGATTATCTTAACTTCTCGATTTTTTTCAAAAAGTTGGCTAAAGCTCAAAATTGGCCAAAGAATTGCACCAAGCCTGTCTCTTTATCTTTGCATCTTCAAATAAAATTTCATCACACATACACTTAATAAACACTAGTATACTCCCAAACTCACATTTTAGTCATGGAATTGACTGACCATCTAAATTCTTAACATTCATGTTATGATTGACTCGTAAGTTTCATTTCTCAAGCAAACAACCGGGTAATGTGAAAATTAAGATCATTTAATTTAACAAATACATTTGATAAAATAAATTTCTTACATTAAATTATGGCAAAGATTATTTTTATGAGTTATCTAAGATCAACAATATACTTATGGCAATATTGCAATAAAAGACTAACTTATAAAATAACACTCACTAGATAAAATTTTATATATTGTAATTAACACGTAAAAAATGTAATATTGAATTTTTATAAATAACTAACATATACTTTTGAATTGAAAAGCAAACAAATATTAGAAGAAATTTATTGAATCAAACATTTAAACATTACAACCACGAATAAATAAAAATAGAAATTGAATAACAGAACAAATAGGTTCAACTCTAACCTCGCCTAAGAACTTAGCACTCTATAATTTAAAGCAAACAATGAAAATAATAAGAAATTCTCTCCCCAAAATGGGCAGCTGAACCATTTATTTATACTGCTCTTTGTGCCTTTAGGATCCTATATGTTCTCCAAAAATCATGTGATAGCACTTACCAAATTATCAATTGAAGGAAATCTTGGAGTTAAGGCGTGTGGGGAGATATTATTGAGATGATCACGTATGAAGTTGTCTTTAAGAAAACTTCAAATTGATCCTGGGCTGAGCAGGTATATTTAAGTGTTAATGGGCTTTAAATTTGATAAAAGAATGGGCTTGAGCCCACTTGGTTGACAAACCACATGAAATTGGCGTGAATTGTAGAGGTGCTTGGCTTTTGCCCGTACAAATATGTTTATAAAGTTTTAACACTTTCTAATTAAATCACGTTGATAAAGATATATGAAAATATCCAATTTAAAATTTAAAGATTTAGCAATTCTTCTTAATTAAGTAATGTTTAAGTTGCCTTTTATTACAATTATCACCAAGGAAGCAGCAAGAGAGACAGTGAATGGAGATTTAATAAATTTCTTTTGTCTTACTGCCGGTGAATTGCCATGCGGTAGAAGACAAAAATCTAGATACAATGACTCAGAGAAAAAGGTGAAGTTAATCATTTCTTGTTTTTTTTTTTTTTAAAGCTATTGGTGTCTTTATTCAAAATTTTCGTTTAACTGTTAATTGATTATTGCTAACTATGTTTGTCATAATCGCTTACGAAAAAGTGGCCAAAATTTATTCCTTAACATTCAGAGTTGAGATTCAGAAGGTAGTGAATCGTAGAGTTAACCTCAATTAGGCAATGTGTTGAAATCGATTGCTCTTCCTAATAATTCAACATTACAAAATGAAATATAACGGATACATGTATTATTCACTTGTTGCTATTAGATTGTGGTTATTATATTGTAACATTAAGTATTATTGGAATTATTGTTCTTACATTGTAATATCAAATGACTGGACACAACTGAATAAAGTGTGAGCTGACTTGTGATCCTATATAATGTTTATGTAATTTTTTACTTGTATAAGTCAAACATTATATTTTAACGTACTCGAAAATTGGGGTTCGGAGCGTGTTTAGCGCGATGAGAACCGGCTTTCTATTATGCTCAATACTGCTTCAAACGTAGGTTTTGAGGGGACACAAGCACTCTCGTAACCTGCCTTTCAAGCGGTTAATGTGCGCTCAAATCTTGCCCCTTCCAAGGTGCGTACACTCAAGCATGCTCGAAGGCTTCGGTAGACGTCGAACACGGGTGTGAGAGAAGGCCAGCTTTTGAGTGCACTAGAAGCCCGTCAGAAGTCCATAATCGAGGCACTTGAAGTGCACTTGCATGCAATCGAAAGACTAGATTCAGATGTGCACAAGCACGCTCGAAACCGAGACTTCGAGCTCGCATTAGTGTGATCAAAACCCAGTTTGTTCTCGAGCATGTCCAAAATAAAACAATTCGACATATTTTCTGACCAAATAACATAATCCAAACATTAAAATCATGAAACAAAAATCTTAAACACATAAATAAGCAATCATATCTAAGCATTTTGGATAAAATTTAACAAACAAAATGTGGGAAACTTAACTAAATTGCCGCCTCCTCTTTGTCGCCATCTACCCGATTTCAAGAGTGGGTTTCGATTGTGAAATAAAAAACGAAATGGAAAATTTTGTTAAGTTTTGCTATCAGAGACATTTTCGTCAAAAATTTATTTTGTTGGTCAATTCAGTAATATATATATATATATATATATATAATATAATATAATTATTTACACAAGTGAACTTAAAAATGTGATCATTTATTTTGAAAATTTTCTCAATTATAAATGTTCAATTATGCGGAACTGCCGATTTTACAATTTCTTTTTTTAATGCAAAGATCGGTTTCCAAATTTTAAGCAGCAACACACCAATTTATTGACCTTTGAAATTTTAGTGAAAAGTAAATCAAAATTTCGATTAGGGTAAATATTTCGGGTTAAGTCAAAACATAAGGTATAGTTGCAAATCATAATGATGGCTTGGGCAAACAGAAATTATAGAAGTGAGCGAGCTTTCCAATTACCAATTATACATGGCAAAACAAAAAATTTCCAATTTGAGAGAGAAAATTTTCAGTTTCGCATAAGGAAGTCAAAAATGATCAAAATTATAAATTCTCTTCAAAATCTATACATTACATCTCCAAGTGTTGTTCAACTCTGACTTGCAACTGCTTGCATTTTTGAAGATCAACGAACTTTACTTGGACCATAACTGGTGTACTTGATCTTTTAGGGAGTTGTAGCGTAGTTGCTTTTGTAATTAATTAAAAAAAATTCAGGAGAACGAAATTTTTTCATGAAAATAGTAAAAACTTTATTGCCACTTTGTAATTAGATATTCTCTTGCTTGGATTTTATCGTTAAAAAATCTACCCATTAAAATCTTCTAAATAGGAAATTTTAAGTTAAAAAAAAAAAATTAACAAGTGACAATTCATTCAACCACAAAAGTATTGTCATACAAACGGACATTGCACTCAACCACAGTAAGTAGCCATATTTGTTTCCCCAAAATCATTTTATCAAGAGAAATAACAAGTCTACCAATTAACTTGAATCTTGTCAAGTTTCATGTCATCCAATTTGAATATAATCTTCAAACTTCAAAAGAAGACAGTCATGTTCTAGTTGCCTAAACCAACCAACTTCAGCTCAATGGCTCGATGACCATCGAAGAAGCTTTCTTTCTTCACTACATCATATAACGAATCATCAAACACATAGATAAGCATAAAAGTCCAACATTTGACATAAATCAGACAAATACACGAGCATATAATTTTTAACTGTAAAGGTCATCATCGTCTGCCCCGCTAGCAGGAACTGCAAAAGGATCTGATCCTGTAGTGGCACCACTTCCAGCCTCGGAAAACCTGAATTCGCTTCCAAATCCTCTTGACTGCTGCAATGTTTGAGCAAACGCCTGATATTTCCGTATGTCAGCATCACTCACACTCCTACGAGCATACTTCATTGATTCTTCAAAATGTGCAGCTTTAATCTCCGCCAATTCGTCCTCTACATCCTCCTCCATTGCCTCTGGGTTATCCCTTCTCCTCCTCTCCCGCTCAATATCCTGAAAAAACAAAAGATAAAGAAAGGGGGCATGGTAGGAAAGTTGAATATTATGCCATGAATAACATAGATGTTTTCCCGCAGGCACTTGAAGAAAATTAAGTGATAGAAATCAGCAGAATCGTACTTTCTCAATATTCTCCCTAATGGCATATTTGCAAGCGCGCTGGCATATTTCCGTGATATCTGCACCACTGAAGCCTTGAGTATACTTGGCAAGAGCTCTGAGGTCAACATCTTTGGACACTGGTGATTTCCTCAGGCAAGCCTTAAAAATTTGAAGGCGAGATTCCTCATCAGGAAGAGGAATATAAATCAACTGGTCAAGACGACCTGGACGCAGAAGGGCAGGATCTATGATATCTGGTCTGTTAGTGGCTCCAATAATGAAGACAGTTTTCTTTGCAGACATGCCATCCATCTCAGTCAGAAGCTGGTTCAGAACCCTATCAGCTGCACCCCCAGCATCTCCAACACTGCTTCCTCTCTGCAAGCAACAGCAAAAATTATGAGCCAGAAGCAATTTACAGATAAATAGCGGCAATTCAACAACTAAATTACATGTGAACCTCACACTACTAGCTGTGTTCCATGTCTCAAACGAATTATTATATACAAGCACCATTGGTCACACTCCTATCATTCACAAAACATCCAACAATGTATTTGCAGAAGGCAAATAAGTATCGATGTTAAAATAGCAATAGAACTTTTTACTGTCATTCCTAGATCTATCATGAAATTCGCAGAAAGCCAAAGATTCACCAAGTTCAAGTAGCCATCATCTAAAATAAAGTTAAGGATTTGGACAAAGAATAAGACAAACCTGGGTAGCAATTGAGTCAAGTTCATCAAAAAATAGGACACAAGGAGCTGATTGACGGGCCTTGTCAAAAATTTCTCGTACATTGGCCTCACTCTCTCCAAACCACATTGTAAGCAATTCAGGACCTTTTACACTAATGAAATTTGCTTGACACTCATTGGCAATAGCTTTGGCAAGAAGGGTTTTTCCACATCCAGGAGGGCCGTAGAATAGGACTCCCTTTGATGGTGACATTCCAAACTTCTCAAATTTTTCAGGATGCTCCACTGGATATTGAACAGTCTGCAAGCAAAAATAAAAACTCATTAATATTTTGATTGACATTTATGAAACTTAAGGGACATGTTTTCCATGCAGCAAATGCAATTACCTCTTGCAGCTCTCTCTTAACATTCTCAAGACCTCCGATGTCCTCCCAGCTGACATTGGGCACTTCAACAACCTGATCAAAAATTTCTTTATGAGAAAACCAATCTATCAAAAGGTTTTCCAATCAGCAAAGGAGTCCAAGTCACTAGAATATCTTTCCAATACTCACAGTTTCACGTAGAGCAGATGGATTGCTTGTTCCAAGAGCAGTCTTGAAGTGTTCATCTGACACTGCCATAGAATTAAGTATCTCAGCATCTATTGTCTCATCTTCCAGGTCAATCACATCCATTTTCTCCCTGATGCACTGAAGTGCAGCCTCAGTACACAGAGCCGCTAGATCAGCACCAACATAACCATGTGTGTCCCTTGCAATTCTTTCTAAGTCAACCTATTTAGTACAAACCAGGAAATTTTCATCAACTTATATATACTTTTAGAAAATAGAAAATAGAAAACATGCATGTGATTTATTTTTTTTTTTTTAAGACTTCTGTTGACATTACATCCTCAGCAAGTTTCATGTTCTTTGTGTGGATACGGAGAACTTCAAGACGTCCAACTTCATCAGGCACACCAATGTCTATTTCCCTATCAAATCTACCAAACCTCCTCAGGGCTGGGTCAATGCTATTGGGACGATTCGTAGCCCCAATAACAATTACATGTGCACGTGATTTCAACCCATCCATGAGTGTCAAGAGCTGGGAGACAATTCTCCTCTCAACTTCCCCATGAGTCTTCTCTCGTTTAGGAGCAATTGAATCTATCTCATCAATAAAAATAATTGATGGTGCATTCTTTTCTGCTTCCTCAAATGCCTTCCTAAGATTGCTTTCACTCTCTCCAGCTAATTTTGACATGATCTCAGGTCCATTGATACAGAAGAAGAAAGCACCAGTTTCATTTGCAACAGCACGGGCAATCAGTGTCTTCCCAGAGCCAGGAGGTCCATAAAGCAAAATTCCTTTTGGTGGCTTCACACCAATTGACTTAAAGAGCTGTGGGTGCCTCAATGGAAGTTCAACTAATTCTCGAATTTGAGCCATTTGTTTTCTGACACCACCAACATCATCATAGCCAACTTCATCTAATCTATTCTCATCTTCTCTTCTCACTGGCTCTCCCTCACAGAAGATCTCAGTATCTGGGGCAACCACACAATACTCGGAAGGGTCAGTCTCAACAACCTTGAACTCTACACTTCTCATTCCCCCTCTTACAAGAAATAGATCACCCTTCCTCACTGGCCGGTATGCCTCAAGGAAATAGGCTGCAAAGTTACATCAATGGACTCAGAAATCATTTGAACCACTGAGAATCAAATGCATGATACTGAACTAAAAAAATTGACATAATCAACTAGGAACCTAAGCAAGGTTGATGATTTGAGGACCAAACACAAGCAAATAATAATAGTCAAGAAAGGAAAACTAGTGATTTTATTCTTGCAATTTCCAAAAGCAACTGCAGAGTTTGTTTAAAAGACAAACAGTGAAAAATAATAACAGTGACAGTTCATTAGAAAATCATTACATTGATCACAACTAATGCCTCTATAATTGGTAAACATTGATCCAAAATAACCTTTAGCACCCTCTTAAATAGGATAAAGTAGAAAAATAGAATATATGTGCAAAATTTGGGCACAGGCACAAATGCATATGCATACAAAAAAAACATAACACCCTCATCTGTGTATGTGTATGCGTGCATAGATTTTTATGTTTGTGTGGGCATCTTTGCGTGTGTGTGTTTGAGAGAGAGAGAGAGAGAGAGAGAATGACAGAAAAGAGGTATGGAAGAGCCAACAAATACAAAAAAAATGGCTGAAACCACTAAAAGAAATCACCACTTGACCATTACGAATAAACAAGAGACTCCACCACTTCACCGTGCAGCTAGAGGACATCTAAAGCTTGAACAAAGTTACTTCTGAAAGAAGTTACTGAGCTACTCTTCAATGATAGACATTTAAAGCCAAAATTGACTAATGAAACAACCATAAAGTTTAACAAATTAAATCCAGGGGTGAAACTCAAACGGATCTTATCAGCATGAACTGATTCAAACTAAATACAACTAAAAGTGGGAAAATATTAAATACCAAAAAGAATGCATCTTACTTATCTGCCACAAAACCATATGCTATTACTATATTATGATATATTTCTTAAATGCAAGCAGGTCCAACGAGGAAATCAGTTGATGGTAACTCACGTTTCAAATAGGCGTCAAATAGATTTCCAGTGACCCCTTCAATTGTGTCATCCACAGGTAATATGTGTACACGCTTTCCATACTTAACATCAGGACACTGGTGCACAGAAACAACATCTCCAAGCCTAACCCTCAAGTTTGACCTCACAACCTTGTTCATCCTTATCTTTGGTTCTTCACAGGTATCATCAGCAAGAGCAATGCAGACTGTATCTTTCCTTTTCTTTCCCTGATTACCAAGAGCAATAAGGTAAGACATATCAATCTTACCTGATAACCAAAAGCAAACAATTGTTTTACAAATAACTGATAATCTCAGCCACATCTCTCCACTAAGATGTCCAAAAAAGAACTCCATGTTTAAAAAATAAATAAAAAGAACAGATTGCACCAAAAATTGTTCTTTGAAAAACTACTAATACCCCAATTCACCACAAAGACATGTGTATTCTACATTATAACATAACTCAAAACAAAAAACCTCAGGTAAACCTACAACAGTAAGCAACATAAAACCCTGATTTCCAAACAAAGACACGAAACCCAATCACAATCAATCCTAAAAAACAACAAAACTCGTATTCAACACAATCAAAACCTCTTTGATTATTAAATAAAATAAAATAACAACGAACAAAATGAAACCTTGATGAGGATGGTGTCGCCGCGAAAGAACTGGAGCTTCTCCATGGTGTTGGGGTGAAGGCTAACGACAGAGTTATCATCGTTTACAGCTTCATCAACAATGAGCCGGTTCGGTGCCTTCTTTCGCTCCAAAATCGCCGTACTAAAATCCCTCTTCGTTCCCTTACTGTTAGAAAACCAAATCGAAAACAAAAACAAAATCAGAACATAACATAACACTGAAAAGAAAAGAAAAAAAATCCATCACAAGAATCCCACGAAAATTAAGATCTCAAACGTACGCATCGGAGGATTCAGCTTGGTTAGACATGGTTGGATTGAGGGTGAATCCAGGAAAAGAGAGAGATTAATAGGAGAGAAAGGAAATGTTTGGATTTGAAGAATGGGATCCGGGAGGGTGGGAGTTGTGCTGGAGTTAAAAAATAATATATATATATATATATATAGAGAGAGAGAGAGAGAGAGAAGCGCCGTTTCTTGTTAGAAAAGAAAGAAAGAAAAAAAGAATAAAAACACAGTGTTCTATTTTCCTTTTTCTATGGGTGTTTTTTTCGTAAGCAAATAAGCAAATAAAATAAAATAATTAAGTGATCCCTCCAGCTCCTGTCGAGAGAATGAGTCAAATCCCTAGAGAATTCAATTCTGCCTCCTCCGCCTCCTACATCTTGTAAAAGAAATTTTAACATATACACACACATCTCTCTCTCTCTCTCTCTCTCTCTCTCTCTATATATATATATATATATAGATATAGATATAGATATAGATAACAACACTGGAGCTTTACAACATTTTTAGCAGTAATATTTTAAATCATGTTAGAGTTTTTTTTATTGAAATACTGTAAATTTAATATTATGTAATGTCAGAATACAAAATAAATATAAATATAAGTACTAAAATATTTCATGCAATTTTATTGAAAATTTAATTACTATAAAATTCTTACTCATCGTAAAAAGATTTACACGATCATTGTTATAGTAATACAATACAATTTTAAATTTTTAAAATATTATAATGTGTTATTTTATTTTAGTGAGATTTTGCAACTTAAATCTGTTGAACCGGATATGTTTAGTTGAGTAAAAAATTAAAAAAAAAATAAAATGCAAAAAAAGTTTGAATCAAAGTACAAAATTGAAAAATAAAATGATGTTCTATTAGATTTTGAGTTTTATTTTACTTTTGATTTTTTAATTTTTTTAATATGAGTGTAGGGTAATATTAAAGTGTAAAAAAAAATTGTATTGTATGTATATATAAATAAATTTTTATTTAATAGCCAATGTAATATATGTTTAAATTGTGTTAATTAGTGTCAACTATAAAGTAATTTATTATATAAAACTTATATGTTATTTTTAGGAATTAGATTGAATTTTAGTGTATTTTACAATGCAAATCACTATACAATCAACTGGGAACATATTTAAGGTTTTTCAGTCTAGTCAACGTAATTCATTAAAAAGCAAACAAGTTATAGTTAACATAACAAGAGTAATATTGCAAAATATATAAAATGTAGAGGTTTGACAACATTTGCAAATAGATCATATCACCAAGAGTCTCTTAAAGAAGCCACCAATAAATAAGAGAAAACTAATTGGCAAAACTATACCACAACACAATGCCATCGGGACGTATGACTAATTATGAGTAGTAGTTGAAGATGTGAACAAAAGTTAAACACATGTGACATGCATACCGATGCGTAGAGTGATAACTACAATTTTAACGACAAAAGTAGGCTAAGAGTTGATGAAACAAAAAGAGATAAGAAAACCACCAATGAACTACCAGCATTTCACTTGAAATGATTCTTTCGTTCTTTATGTAGACACATATCAGAAGTCAAATGTATATTATTGTCTCAATAGTCAAATAAATTTTTGTGTCAACAAATTTCAAATACAACTAGGTATCAGCTTTCAATACTAATAAGAAATAATTTAAGGCATGTTTTGCATTAAATTGTGGAGTGTATTCTACAAAATAAAAAACTAGTATATAAGTATGGATAGACTATGCAATTTGTTCAATTATTCTGTTAATCAAATACTATTTTAATATAGTTTATATATCATCTTTAACTTGTTATATTTTATATTTTTATAAAAAAATTGAAATTCAGAAGTATTACCAATGGGTCACTTTATTATTATAATTCGTTAATTGCTATTGTCGACCACCATGATTTGTTGACTAGAGTCATCCATTGAGGTTTTTATTATCTTTCGAATCATTGTCAATGATTTGCATATTCTTACAATCATCATTATTGTTTGATTAATCTTTTTCTAAAAAGTAGAAGAATTTTTGGAAATTATACAACAATATCATCAAACAACAACAATTTTATGGCGTGTCATTCTCGATTACTATTGTTTAACAATGCAGATTCACAGTGACCAAATTTTGACCTTAATTTGTTGAAATTGATCAATTTGATATAAGCATACATGCATTCCATGCACCTATGTTATCCTTTGCTTTTGCTATTATGTCTGCACAACTTCATGCATCAAAGGAAGTGTTGGACTTGGTTTGCTAACCAATTCTTTGAGTCTTCTTTGAAAAGAATAAGAAGGTTGTGTTATTGGTTTTTCATTCATTAATTTATTGTGTTGTTTAATGGTTCTTTTCCTTAAGTTTAAGATATCAATTGTATGAAAGGTTTATAAATAAGCTTGTTGAAGTAATGAATAAAGGCAAGAACAAAATACCATAATTTCTCTATCGATTCTATTTTTATCCTTTTCTATTTTTATTCTTCTTTACTTCAGCTACAAAATTCCTACCAATTTGGTATCAAAGTCATGGATACTCAGGCTAAAACCAATGTTGAATTTTAGAATAAGGTAACCAAAATTCTAGCTCGATATGAATCAAGTTTTAATCTTCTCGACGCTAATTTCAATTAAGTGAATACAGCTCTCTAAGTTGTGTTGATTGAATTGAAAGCCCTCCAAACCACCTAGCTCAACTCATCTAGAAAGAGAAATCAATTCTTTTAGTCGTCATATAACAACTCATACACATGTAACATCCATCGTCGAAACACACCCCATAAGCTAAACAACATTACTCTAAGGCATAAACAGCACTCAACTTATGTTGTCTTTTCCTAAGTTTAATGTAGTAAATTCTTCAAGTTGGATATACAAAGCATAGCATTATTTCGAATTTAAAAATATCAACCCTATTCATTAGGTATAGCTCGCATCCTTTCACTTGGACGAAATCGCATTACAATGGCATCGGTGGATAACAAATTTCACAGACAACTTACATGGGCTGAATTCACTAAAGTTGTGCTCCTTTTATTTGGTCCAACAAATTATGAAAACCTATCCAAAGCACTAACGTAGCTTAGGCAAACCTCAAATGTCTCAGTCTATCAAGAAACTTTTGAAAAACTTTCAAATTGTCTCAACAATTTGCTTAAGGAACTTGTTATTGGATGCTTTGTCACTAGTCTCAAAGATGAAATTCTCCTTAACATAGAGCTAAAGAAACCAAGCTTTGAAGCCATAAGGGTTACAAGGCTCATTGAGAAGTAAAATACCCTTCAACGACGACAAATTTTCCTTCATACTAATAGGTTATAGGTTTCTTATCTTAATTTGCTTCCAGCACTTCATCAAACTACCATAGGAATGACATTCTAGTTCTTTTAACTTTAGTTCACTGAATTAACAATCAAGAGGCTAAAGAAAGGAATGAGAAAGGGCTTTGATATTATTGTGATAAAAAGTTCACACCTAAACATAGGTGCCAATGGCCTCTCACTCTTATTGGTCATCAAAAAACATAACATTCTCACCGACTTTTACGTGCTTCTAATGGCATCTTGTCAAGTTATGATTGGAGTCTAATGGCTTTAGACTGTAAGACCGGTAGAGATGGATTATAAAAGATCGACCATGAAATTTATGCATCAAAAGCAGACTCAAGTGTGCAAAGGCTTGGATTAATCTAATTTAAAATCATTTGGCCAAAAGAAATTGCTCTACATTACAAAGGTAAGATATCTTTTTCAAATAACACCAGTTTCTCGAACACTCCATGTTAACGATAAAACTAGGACACTGTCGTTAGAATTAAAGGTTTTCTTAGATGAGTATGCATCAATTTTCTCAAACTCAACAAACTTACCACCATGACACGAATATAATCATCCAATCATATTGTTTACAAGAACAAAGCCTATTACCTATAGATACTAATAATACCAATAATCAAAAATCAAACATTTGGTTAAGGAATTTTGGTTAGCAAGTATTATTTAACCTAGCATTAATTATTTCTCTTCCCTTGTGCTTATAGTGAAGAAAACTAATGGAATGTGGTATTTTTGTATGGATTACCGAGTCTTCAACCAAGTACATTTAAATATCAGTAGCCCATACTAGTCATCAATGAGTTGTTAGATAAATTACATAGTGACTATTATTTTTCTAAAATTGGATCTTCACTCTAAATACTACCAAATTAGAGTGCATGAAAATGATGTTCATAAAACGAAATTTAGTAGACATGAAGGCTATTACGAATTCGTCGTAATGCCATTCAAGTTAACAAATACACCATTTACCTTTCAGTCCTTCATAAACGATGTGTTTCGCCTTTGCTTATGAAAGTTTGTTTAGTATTATTATTATGACATCTTAGTTTATAATAAGACATGAGAATATCACTTGTAGCACCTTCGTATTATTTTCTAGTTGCTTCATTTAAACCAGCTAATTGTAAAGAAAAGCAAAATGAAATTTTAGAGTCAAGTAGGTTAAATACTTGGGCCATGTCAGCAATAATCAAGGAGTCATAGTAGATCCCAACAAAATCAAGTTATAATACAATGGACAAAGCCAACCTTGCTTATATCCTTGTGAGGCTTCCTTTGGCTAGCTAGATACTCTTAAAATCTTATTTATTTGTTTAATTAGTATTGTAATGCCTCTCACCCATTTGCTTTTAAAGGCAAGATTTTGATTAACACCAAAAGTTATTATAGCCTTCAATCAGCTCAAAAAGGTCTAGACATCTTCTCATGTAATGTGTTTATCATATTTGACATCTTTTCAGGTAATGTGTTTACCATACTTTACTTAACCCTTTATCATTGAATGTCATGCCAGCAGCACGAGTTTGGGTGCAATATTATCATATGATGAGCAACTCATTGCCTTCTATAATAAAACTCTAAAAGGAGGTGTGTTGAACTTTTACACATATAACAAGAAAATGCTTGCTATTGTAAACGCAATTTGAAAATGGCAACCATATCTCCTAGGCAAACCTTTTATTATAAAGATAGATCAATAAACTTTCAAATATTTATTAAAGCAGTAGATTTTGACCTTTACACAACTACATTAGCTACCCAAAATACTTGAATATAACTATAGTTGCCCAAAATACTTGGATATAATTATATGATCTAATACAAATAAAAAGCTAAGAACTGAGATGTTGGCACCTTATCTCAAGTAATGAAATTAGAGATGCAAATAATGTTTTTAGTTTTAGTTAATTGATAAAACACGTTGCAAGCAAAAGTGTCAAAAAAGTCTCTATTACCAACAATTTCAATCACAATCAAAGTTTGTTTCTCAAATATATATCTAATAAAATGGTATATAATTTAGGCATAAGAAACAGTTGTTGAGTCCTTCCTTAAAATTAATACCTAATATTCTTTTAGATTATCATTCAACACTAGTAGGGGGCCATTTTAGATATCATAAAACCATCATGTATGAAAAAGTTTCTTTTGGCATGGGTTACAAATGCTTGTAAAAGATTGGATTTGAAATTGTAAAGTCTGTCAACATTTCAAATATAAGACATTATAACTCGTTAGTTTTCTCCAATCATTGCCAATTCTTAATTGTATTTGGACAGACATCTCTATGAATTTCATAAAAGGATTAGCCTTTTTAAATGATCATATAATGGTTTTAGCTATAATGTATTGTCTTTCTAAATACAACACTTCATTCCCTTGAAGCACTCGTTCATAATAACTTTAATTGCTAAAACTTTTATGAATTGTGTAATGAGTCTTTATGGAATGCCATCATCAATCATAAGTAATAAGGACAAGGTATTTGTCCCATCTCTAAGAGACATAATTTCAAATGAACTCTAACTACCATCCTCAAATTGATGGTTAAACTGTAGTAGTTAATCATACATTAAAGCAATATCTTTAAAGTTTTACTAGTAGTCAGCCTTCCAAATAGATGGAGTGGCTTGCTTGGGCAGAGTATAGTTATAACACCTTGGTGAATTCCACCACAAAAGTTTCTCCTTTTGAAACTGTATATGGGATGCCACTGCCAAACTTACATTTTTATGTTTTGAGAACCACTAAGGTTGTAGCCGTTGATATTTTTTTACATAACTCAAAATCAATTCTTTAAGATTTGAGGCACAACTTGCAAAAAGCTAACAATCGCATAAAGACTTTGGCGAACAAACATCAACAAGACATGAAATTTGATGTTGGAGTTCATATCCACCTTCGATTTCAACTAAACCTCTCAAAAATTAGCTCTTAGGTTTTTTAACCTTTTAAAATCTAGGAATGAATTAGTTTAATGACGTATTGATTAGAATCATCTTATGATTCCCAAATCCATAGCATGTTTTATGTCAGCCTTCTCAAAAAACATGTGGCATCTCCTCTACTAATTAATTCTAATTTATCGATAAATATTAATAATTTAGATGAGTCAAATCTTCTATAACCTACGGCCATACTAGCTAGCACAATAACTTAGAAAAAGAAATTTTATCCTGAAAAGAAAATTGTGGTTAAATAGGTTAGAACTCTTCCTGAAGATGCCACATGAGAAAATTACTAGTGTTTCTCACGTTTGTACCTTTCCTTTATCTTTGAGGACAAGGACATTTAAATAGGGGATGGAAATGATATGAGCATACATGCATTCTGTACATCTGTGTTATCCTTTGTCTTTGTTTTTATGTTTATGTGGCTTCATGTATAAAAAAAAAGGCATTGGACTTGGTTTGCTTATTTATTCTTTAGGCCTTCTTTGAATACAATAAGGAGGTTGTATTATTGGCTCTTCATTCATTAATTTGTTATGTTGTTTAACACCTTTTTTTCCTTAAATTTAGGATGTTAATTATATAAAAGGCTTATAAATAAACCTATTGAAGTAATAAATAAAAACAAAAAAGAAATACCATAATTTTTCTACTATTTCTACTTATATCTTTCTTTACTTCTGTTCTTTCTACTTCAACTACAAAATTCATACCATGGTTAATCATTGAGTGATGGCTAACTGTGGTCAATGGCAACAAATGGTGGAACTAGTGGTGGCCAAAGAAAGTTTTTATTTTTCAATTATTTATTAAAAATAATATTTATTAACATAAATACTATAATAAAAATTTAATAGAGCATTGTACCAAATAAAATATTTTATTAAATTTTATATATTTCAATCTACACTATAATCTATTTATTTTAGTATGGTCAAATACCTACTGTCAAACGTGCTAATAATATTTAACACCCAACATATAAATCAAAATATTCATTGTACAAGTTCTTTTATGTTTAAACTCACTAATATATTTTTTTAATATCTAGATAGTAATAAATACAAAATTATTTTTAAAAATACACACATACATATGTCAATATAATTAAGTAGTGACATGGATTTGAATATAAATATTCCTCTAATAGTAATATTATATGTATATATTACAAAAGAAATTACAAATACAAGTTGATGTGATATAATATGATCAAAAAATACATTTAAAATTTTTATTTATTATTTTAATTTTACCATTTCACTTATTAATTTCTCCTACTATGTGATAGTAAATAAAGGAATTAATCCATTTCTTTCTCTTATTCAGATGTTAGATATTATCTCAATAGATTAAATTATGTTCATTTATTCTTTCACTGATCGGTGATATTTTTTTCTCTTATTTTTTATTTGTAATAACACCCCACCTACTAATGTTTTTAATAACTACACTTTTAAAGTAACAAGTAAATAAATACAAATTGTAATTAATATTCATATGTATAAAATATTTAAGAAATGTTGACTATAATCAATTACTAAAAATTTGTGTTTCTTTTAAAAGCTGTGTACATAAAACATATAAAGTTTAATTTATAATAAGATTAGTATTAGTATTATATGAGAATAATTTTTAAAAGTTATATGGTTTGTAAATAATTGAAGTGTGGTTTAAAATAAAAGGTAAAAATATTACAGTTGCTTTCGTTTTAATCAATACTTTAGGTTATAAAGCCTTTTATAAATTTGGGTTGGACTTATTATGATACAACTTCTCTTTGTTTGTATATAAGAATAAGATAATAATATTTGGGTTTCTAATTTTATATATTTTATAAATAAAGAATAAGATAATAGCATTTGAAGTAGTATTTAGAAAAACAAAATGGCAAAAGGTAATAGATGAAGAAATTACAACCACCAAAAAGAACACTACTTGAGAGTATTCTACTTTTTTAAAAGAGCACAAAATAATTGGTTTCAAGTGGGTATATAAGATAAAGTTGAACAAGAATAGCAAATTTGACAAATTTAAGACTTGCTTCGTAGCTAAAGACTTTAATTGAGAATTTTATGTTAACTATAAAGAAGTATTTGCTCCTAGGATAAGGCATGATACAATACAATGAAGTGGGTTATTGATTGACAACATAATATTCATGGCCTATCTTTTTAGTTGGACGTAAAATTAGCTTTTTTACATAGAGAGTTGGAAGAACATGTCTTTATAGAATCAAACTCCCCATTGTGTGAAGATTAGAGATGAGCATAAGGTGTATAAATAAAAAAAAAATCATTGTGTGGACCAACTAACTTGTAAGAGCTTGGTATAATTGTTTAGATGCTTATTTCAATAAGGAAAAATTCAAAAAATGTACATATGAGCATATACTTTTTATAAAGACTAGAGTTGAAGTTAAACTGCTCATTACTTGTTTATATATGGATGATTTAATATACATTAAAAATGATAGTACTATAATTGAAAGTTTTAAGTAGTCTATGAAAGTTAAGTTGAAATGGTTGATCTTTTAAGGTACATTATTTTCTTAGTATTGAAGTAGTACAATCTAATGTTGAAATTTTCATGTCTCAGAAGAAATATATGCAAGAAATCTTAGACAAGTTCTAGATAAAGAATTGCAATTCTACGAGCACTCAACTAAATGTTGTTTGAAACTATTTAAAAATCCTAAAGAAAAGAAGGCGGACAACACTTTGTATAAGCAAATTGTGAGAAGCTTAATATATTTGACTATAACAAGACCTGAATAATGTACATTGTAAGTCTTATTAGACGATTTATGAAGAATTCAACAAAGATGGATCTTTTGATTGTCAAGAGAATATTTCATTATTTGTAAGATTTGTTAGTTTTAGATTGCTCTATAAGAAGGAAGAAAATTCATATTTGATGTGCTTTACTAATAGTGATTATTTTGGAGATCAAGATGATAGAAAAAGCAATTCAGGGTATTTCATTTATGTTGGGTTGAGGATTTATTTCATGATTATCAAAAAAGTAGCCAAAAATCACTTTGTCAACCATTGAAGCTGCATTTGTTTTGGCAGCATCATGTGCTCATCAAGCTTTATATTTGAAGAATATTCTTGAAAAACTTTAGTTCAAGCAACAAGGTCCTATTAATTTTTTTATTTTGTGACAATACCTCAAAAATCAAATTATCCAAGAATCTTGATTTACATGGAAGAAGCAAACAAATTGATGTAAAGTATCACTTCTTAAAAGAGCTCACGAATGATAGAATAATTGATCTTGTTTATTGTAGAAGTAAAGAACAACTTGTTGATATATTTACCAAATCCCTCAAGATTGCATCATTTCTAAAACTTGGAATTTTACGTGGTGTCTTGCACTTTGGAAGACCCAATTTAAGGGAGGGCTCTCGCAAGAATTGTATGTTAAACAAAGTGTTTGAAAACCTTAGTTCAAAAGAGGGATTATTGAAGCAAAGTTACTTTGTCACGTGTGTGGTCTATTTTTGTTTGTCCTACCCTGCAAGAAAAGTAAGAGCTAGTTTTATGTACTAGTCTTTAGGTGATCCACAATTGATGTCATAGATATAATTGATTTGTTACATTCTAAGTTCTCGACTTTGTCTGTTGTATATTTGCCTTTAAAAGACCCTTTACGTATAATAAATAATAGCTAGAGAATACTTTATTTTTACTTCAAGCATTTGTCACTTAAACTTTTGCGTTTTTGTTGTTGTTGTTTTCTTTTTTTTTTTAATTTGGCCTATTGTCTATTTGCCCTGTACTTTGCAACAAAATAATGTATACAAATTTTACAAGAGGAGGATTAGTCAATTAATAATTAAAGTGTAAAAGGATAAAAATGATTATTTTGAATTTTCTCACATTGAATCTAATTGTTCTATAATGATAAAATACTTTTAAACAAATTAAAGCACCAACATCTAGATTAATATATATATATATTAGAGATTAGAGATGTATCGGATAAATATTTGTTTGAATAAGTATAATCGAGCAAGGAACGGTTTTTAATTAAAAGAACTTCGGGACCAGACAGACTTGGGCCAAACACCTAATGCATTAAAGCTTAGCCCATAATATTAAGCTTTTATCCTTAATGGCCCTATGAAATTTTTGTTGGGTGTTAATATTGATTCTCATTTAAGTGAGATAACAAGACCTTTTTATCTTCTTTATTTTTTCTGAATTTTGTGTATATTCATTAAAAAAATATTAATAATAGACGACTTGTAATTCTGGTTAGAATAATTTTTTTGAAAAAATCAAATTAAAGTAACAAAACTACAAGTCTAGTTAAATTAGTTTTCTTTAGACTTTAGAAAATAAAATAGCAACAAAATGAGAGATGATCATTTAAACCAAGTTTCTACTTTCAGTCTCTCATAAAATAATTAATGAAACAATATATTTTTTTAATTTTTTTAGACATATCTATGATTAATATTACAAATAATAATAATAATAATATTAGTATGTTGTTGCTCTAAATTTTAATGAAAAGTCATCTAAAAAATTGATGTTAAGTTTTGAGTATTATATAACAATATTCATTAGACGACTTTTCAGAAACATCACTACTGTTTGAAAAAAAATATATTTTAATTTCACAATTTATGGAAAACTATTAGTTAGATTCTCAACAATTTAATCAATTTTTTTTTTTTTTAAAAAAAAAAGAAGGCTCTTTGATTGAACAACAATTAACACCCATTAACTTTTAACATTATAAAAAAGTTTACAATGCCTTTAAATAAAATGATATAATAATTTTTATATACAATAAAATAACAAAAAAATGATTTATTTTGTTCTTGGAATGACCAATGTGTCATTTTTAGTAACAAGAAATTTATCATTTTATGATTTGTTTTAAATGAATTTGTAAATTTTTTTTTAAAAAAAAAAGCTGAAATCAATTCTTATTTTTTATTTTTTATTTTTTTGATAATGCCAACAATAAAAACAATTTAATTTTTATAAAAGATATAATTTTTTTATTTTTTGTTATTGTGCTGTTAATTTTTCTTTTTAATTTTAAATTTCAGTTTTTTTTAAAGAAAATTACCTGAAATATTGATCTTTTGTGAGAATGAAAGGCCTCCTCCCTTTTTTGTGTAAATACATATTGAGAACGCTATAAGAAAATTTTAACTATCAAAATAATTTTATACCTTAATTTTTCAGTTCGCACATCTTACTTGTAACCCTTAATAAAATAAAAACAAATAGATTAAATTTATGCTTCTCCTAAACGACATAAATAAGAACATAAAGAATTTTTTGTTTTATTTTGTTTTGAATGTGAAAAATGATAATATTTGATTATTGTACAATATCTCTAAAAAAATTTTATTTTTATTTTTTTCAAGTGAGTGAATTTAAGTACTTATCTTAGTGCCATTTAAATGTTACATAGATGTTACCTGCAGTGGGCCAAAGAGTTTTATTACTATTATTAAAAAAAATATTGAGGACTTAAATAATTAATTTGCAAACTATGGAAGTGTGTTTATGAAAAATGAATAATAATTTATTAATTTTAAGATAAATGTACGCATGATAAAATTTTATTAAACGAGAATATTAATCACATCACTGGTAGAACTTTCTTCCTCAAGGGAGAGGATAACCATACAGATCAGTGGATGATTGAAGTGGAACGATGGTTGGATGTGCATGTGGTGGCTAAGACAAGTAGACGTGTCTCTTACATATTTTCATGTTCTGTTTTGCAAATGACATGCAATTACATACTAACATCATCTTCTGTATTCATCCATCCCTGATAAAGACACAACAGTCGGCTAAGATCACTCCCTCCCATTTTACAACTAGGTAACTTCAAACAAAGCTACCCCATGTTTTGTCCGGGTGACCCACTTTTTTTTTTTTTAAATCTTCACTTTGACATCGTTCGTCAATCGATCAAGTTATTTTCTGATGATCCATAGCTTGATATTGCAGTCTCTGGGATCTTTCAAACTTTCATGATATTCTTCCTCAATTCATCGCTTGATTTTTCGCTCATCAGACAGTTGATAATTCCCGCGACTTCTTCTTTTGTGATTGATTTCTTATCACAAAGATTGATTCCAATCCTCCAATCATCGACCACCAGCTTTCTACTGGTGAATTGATCAGTCAACAGAGGGAAGCATAGCAATGGAATACTACACCATATACTTTCCAATATCGAATTCCATCCACAATGAGTTCAGAAACCTCTGATTGCAGGATGTGAGATCACATCAATCTAGCAGCACCACGAAACTGCCAATCCTTCAATTTTTTCTTCAAATCCAACGGGCAGAAAGTTGGGTTCATCAGAACTGCCAAAATCAGGGCAAAGCAACCAAATAAAACTCACTTGACTAAGCCAAAAACCCAAAGCAATCTCCGCAATATCCTTCTTGCTACAATGAGCGTAGCTACCAATTGACAAGTACAAAACTGACCCACAAGGCTTTGTGTTGAGCCACTGGGTGCACTCCAACACCGACCACAGGCTAGTAGCCACGACGCTTTTGGTGAACCCAGTTGGGAAAATGGGACCAATCGCGTACGTCGGCTGCTTTCGATGTAAGGCTGAGATTGTTTCCAATTCAAGATCTTGTACTGTGTTGCAGATGATAAAATCAACTCGTTTTACGTCCGCAAAGGCTTTGCATAAGATACGATGGACTATCGTAGATGTATCCATGGCTTGAAGGTATGACATCAAGTACTTTGGTTCTATAGACCGAACGCCGGGTACATAATCGATGGTGTCCTCAAGATTATCTATTAACAACAATTTGAAATAAATAGTTAGCGTAGCTGTTAAGGTAGCATCTATTTTGGTACATTAAAATCATTTTTAAGCAATAAATAAAGTATAACCCAAATACTTTTGAACGAACACTTGACAGAAATTGTTCTAGAAAAAACATTTCGATTCAAAGAAAGCAAGTACTTTGTAAAAAAGCAATTGCAAACAACTTTTTTTCTGAAAGCATTTCCAGATATTATTGCAAACAATATAAACAGAAAGAGAGAGTGGGTACTGAGTACATACCAACAGAAGCAAAATGGCCATGAACTCTTAAAACTTGCGTGTGCTAATACAGAGTAAAAATCAAGGCTGGTTCAGACCAAAATGAGATATTAAAAAGATTATGCTTGTTTGCAATCATTGAAGACCAAACGTAAAAAGTATCGGCGATCAAGCAACTAATATCAACATGTGCTGAAATGGGGTGCAAAAGACCTTCCATGAACTGGTCATGGTTGAGAGATCTGTTGAACTGTCAAGGAAACCCATCGCTGACCCTCATGTAAAGTATGTCGAGATCGAATTAACATGCGTCGAAAAATATGTTATCGGCAACGATGGTGGGTTTTGTGAAGAAATAAGTGTGCAGTGGTAGCAGGAGAAGCTAGATCAAGTGGCTGGTTATTATGTGATCAAGATCATGCAATATAGATGATAGCAGGAGAAGCAATGAAGATCAAATGAAAGTGTTTGGATGTTCATGTTTTCCATATCTTCGACCTTATCAAAATTACAAATTTAATTTTTACTCCTTAAATGTATATTTCTTGGTTACAGTTCTCTTTATAAAGGCTATTAGTGTCTTCATCTATCAGGTAGAATATATATATATATATATATATAGTTAGGCATGTTTCCTTTAATAAGTTTGAATTTTCATATAAAAGTTTGTTTTCATCTTTCAGCCAATCATCAACATCTTCTTTTGAGTTTATTTCTTTATTTATTCCATATTATTATTAATGGTCCAAGCAACACTAAGCAACTATCTACATCATCACCAATAAGGAATAATGGTTGATCTTCCTTGTATCCTACTTCTGCTTTTATTTAATTAACTACCAATTCAACACCATCTATTTTTACTTCTTATATCTCTGATCAGATTCAGCTAAACATACAGCTTGATCCTACACCACATATAAATCATTATCCTATCTTTACTCGAGCCAAAGATAGTATTTAGAAATTAAAATTGTTTGTCAATGACCTATCATCTGATGAAATTGAATTATTTCTGCTACTGAAGCTTTAAAAGATATCAGGAGGAAATCTACTATGGACGAAGAATATAATGCCTTGATGAAGCAAAACACTTGGTCATTAGCTCTATTTTCAAAGGATTTGAAGTTGGTAGGAAATAAATGCATTTTCAAGATTAAAAGATATGCAGATGGTTCAATTCATAAGCTCAAGATTAGATTTGTTGTCAATGGATTTCATCAAGTCCCTGGTATTGATTTTGTGAAGACTTTTAACCCAGCTTTTAAGGCTTGTATAATTTAAAGTTCTCAATCTAACTATCATAAGAGGATGGATGATATGGCAAGTGGATGTTAACAATGCTTTTTTGAATGAGGACTTGACTAAAGATGTATATATAAAGCAGCCTAACAAGTTTGTTGATCCAAAGTTTCCAACACATGTCTACTAGTTTAATAAAACACTATACAACCTTAAACAGGTTTCCTAAGCTTGATATGACAAATAAAAGCAGTCAATATTGCAGTAAGAATTTATAAACTCAAAGGTATACTCTTTTCTATTTTTCAAATCTCGTTATTAGTGCTTATGTTTGTTAAATGATATACTTATTATTGGTTTAAATATCAACATTATAGAACAATTTATTCATAAATTTCACTCCACATTTGCTCTTAAGGATCTTGGACATTTGAACTATTTTCTAGGTATTGAAGTTACTTTTACAGCATCAGGTTTATATTTATGTTAATCCAAATACATTAATGACTTGCTAAAGAGAGCTAGAATATTGAATCGTAAAAAATATGATGTTTCAATGAATTTAACTGTCAAGCTAAGTAAGAATAATGCTAGTCTTTTTTCAAATCCTACTATGCACATAAGTTTCATTAGTGGCTTGCAATATGTAACACTCATAAGACCTGAGATTGCATATGCTATCAACCAATTTAGTTAGTTTCTTTCTTGCCCATCTAAGATGCATTGGAAGGCTTGTAAAAAGGTTGTCTGATACCTCAAGGCAACTCAAAGTTATGGTATTTAATTCTTCAAAAGTTTCCTCCTATCATCTGGTGTGATAATGTTAATGTGTAGTTTTGGCTAAAAATTCAGTGTTTCACTCTCGTACAGAGCATATCGAATTGCATGTGCATTTTATTTGTGACAAGATGTTAAACAAACAATTATAAGTTTAATATGTCTCTAATCATGATCAAGTGGCTAATGTTCTTACTAAATTTTTGCATTCTCTTAATTTCATTATTTCTGGTTTAAACTCAATGTTCTTCCCTGACCATTAAGTTTGAAAGGGGACATGAAGATATAAGTTTGAAGTGGTAATAGGAGAAGCAAGATCAAGTGACTACTTATTAATGTGATTAGGATCATGCAATGTAGATGATAGAGGAGAAGCAATGAAGATCAAATGGCTAGATATTGGTATGATCAGGATCATGCAAATGGAAATATTTGAGTCTAAGTTGTAGAAGATTTATTCTAGCTTGTGTTTGTATTATTTATTAATTAATTAGCTATTATTAATTAGTTATACAATTGTGAATTTGTTAGTAGTAATAGAGTGCCAAGTTGTTAATCAAATACGGCTATAATTTGAAGAATCAGTTACTTAGATTACTATATAAACACAATGTATAACTTGTAAGTAGTCTTGCGAATCAGTAATAAAAATAATTCATTCTCTTCCAAAAAACAATTTTTCTTCTTCATTCTATTAGCTGCCAAACACCTTAGTTTGTAAACTTTAAGTGATTTATGAGCTTTGGTTATTTGATGATGGATTGAAAAAGTGTTAACAAAGGTAATAGTGAAGCCATTTGCAGCAAGCTTCATGGCTAAATTGACAAAAAGGATTAAGTGACCTTGGAAAGGGTTAGCAATCATTATTGCATGTGGATTAGGGTTTTCGTGATTGCTCTTTAATTTTTTTTTTTTTTTCGAAGATTTGATTGAGAAAAAGTCAAAAAGATTGGATCTATGTTACGAAGAACATTGATTTATAACTTACTAGGTATATAGAGTGGATATGACATAATATTTGATTGGAGACTTGGAATTTCCTACACTTATGATATCTACTTATTCATATCTCAAGCCTCAATAACCGGTCTGCTCTCTTGACCTTTAGGAGCTAAGGAAATGAAAATCTAACAAAGATAATAACTAGGTATATATCTCAAAACTCAATATGTGATCATGTATTTTATATTAATTCTTAGTCTTTGTAATATTATAATTGGATGAACATAGACAAAATAGAGGACTTGTTACAAGACATATAACCTTTAGTACATAGAAATTAAGCTTTCTTTTTCTAATTAGTTGGCAATGTATAGAATTTTGAGTATTTTTTATGTCTAATATACTCATTTCTTAAATTTTTATTATATATTCTTTGAGTTTTATAAACGAGATATGTATATAATAATCTTTTAATATTACTTTAAAGTATGTAAGATTTTTGTTTGAAAGTATCTAAATTGTTCCATACAACGTCTAAATTATTAGAAATGGGTATTTTCATATATTTTTTCTTAGGTTTCATTAAATAATGTAAGTTTTATTAAAATTAATAGAAAATATTCATCAATAATAATAGTGCTATATTTAACCTTTAGTGACAAATAGTAACAATAAAGTAATTAAAATAATTTTATTTTAAAAAAATAAATAAATAAATAAATAAAATGATAAATCAAATCCACCCTTCTAAAATTTTGCAGAAGAATGACCAACTAATTTTGCATTTTAAAATTTGCCTGCTCGCGTAGAATTGGCTATCAATGGATGGCAAGGACCTGTTCTTCTTCTTCTTCTTCTTCTTGTAAAATTTTGCACTCTAAAATTTCCGTGCTAATGTAGAGTTGGCTATGCAATGAATGACAAGGACTTGCACCAAATGTGAAATTCCCTGCCCATGTAAAATATCAAAGCACGTATCATTCCCTTTAACTTCAAGCAATTATTACAAAGAGCATTCCTAAGACAGAGACCAAGCAAAATGGACAAGCAGGCTTCATACCCGACATTTCACTTCGCTGAGACAATTATAGACATTTGAAAAGCCAGGAACGACTTTACTATGTATAACTATCAAACAGTATAATACCCCAGGTAAAAAATTTCCATAATTGGGAAACGGGCTTACAACATTTATATGTTCCTATCTCTACGCCATGCTATTGTTGAAGTTGCAAGAAAGAGCTTCTCTGGTAATCTAAAAATTTAATGACATTGATAGCAGTCCTTCTGCTTGCTTGCACAGGAGAGGACGTGGCGATTTGTTTCCTCAAAGTGTATCTTGCAATTATTATTTCTTTGATAACTAAAGGAGGAGGAGGAGGAGGAGGGGCTTACCACATTTACATGTTCCTATTTCTAGGCAATGCTTTTCTTGAAATGACAAGAAGGAGCTTCTCTGCTCCTCTGTAAAGTCAACGACATTGATAACCGTCCTTCTGCTTGCTTGCAATGGTCAGGAGGTGGCGATTTGTCCTCGAAGTGCATCTTGCAAGTACTATTTCTTTGTAATCAGAGGAGAGGAGGAGGATTATTTATTCATTTATTAAAAAAAAAAGTAAAATCATTTTAATTATTTTATTATTAATATTCATCAACTAATTATCAAGAATAATAATTTTATTATTAATAAATATTGTTTGTTAATTAAAGAAAAACCTTATAATTATACATAATTTTATCAAATTTTAAAGAAAGTACGAAAAAATACTTATTATTTAAAATATAACAATGAAGATAAAAAATAAACAAAAAAATAAATAAATGAACGGTAAAATAATAAATCATATAATATGGCATATTCATGAATTTGACATTACACATGTTAGTTTTTTATTGTGTTTATTCTATTAGAATATTATTATTCTATTAAATAATAATGACTAATTGTGATGCTATTTTTCATTAATTATAAAATTAATATAACCAATCTATAATTGAAAAACATTAGGTATATCAAAATAAAGGTGCATGAATTATTTTATGTTTGTATTTTTGGAATAAAATTATGATATTTCAAAATCAAAAGTAAAAGTATTTAGAAGATATCAATCATAGAATTGTGGTGTTTTTTCACAACTTGCAATAAAATTTTCTTGTGTTGTAGATTGGTGGATGCATACCGATGCAATTAAACTCACCAAATGTAAGAAACAAAGTGCCCATTTCAATCAATAAATATGAGCCCATGATCAAAGATCAAGGATGGGAACAGGTACCATTTTTTTCTAGAGAATGAAAGCGACTTGACGTACCCACCCAAATAATGGACGTTACATTATACTATTCCAAACACATAGCAGCAAAACTATCAAATTTTGTGGAAATTTAGGCATAGGATGGAAAAATCGAGTACGGATTAAGTTTAAGAGTAAAACCTAAAACTTAATTCATTATCAAATTAAAATTTATTTCTGATTTACATTATTTAACCATAACGTAATTAGAAACCAAAGACAAATAGTAATACAATAGCAAATAGTTATGATTCCTATACGCAGGAGGAGGGGCACACTTCTCTCTCTCTCTCTCTCGTTTTATTTTTTCTTTCATTTTGTGTTGCACAAAATTACTTTGTGGGATGAATTGATTAGTCACTAATTCTTTTCATGACTTTTTTTTTTTTAATTGAATTATTTGATTTGATTGGTTGCTGAAGAAGTATGTGACAAAAGCAAACGACCTGGTACTCTCTAAGGTAAGAAACAATAATTCTGGCATCGTTGATTTGTGAAACCCAATTTCTTTTGAAATTTACTTTCGGACTTTGACGGTGCCAGTTCAACAATAAAATGACAATTAAAATGTAATTTTTTTTTTACAATAAATTTTATAAAAAAAAATACGCACTTCTCTCTTATTAATTATAAATTAATTAACTAAAAAATATATATACTCTAAATGAATGACACAATGAGAAAAAATTTTCCATCCCACTTTCTTGTTCAAGAATAAAATCATCCGTATTCTTGCTCCAATCCAGTCCATTTTCTCATTTGAAGACAAAATCATCCTCGATTTTTGCTTCCATCGAGTGAAGTCTGACCCTGATTTTTGCCCATACAAGCAATCAAAAAATATGAAGTGCAAACATTAATAGATATTTAAAGAAAAACATACAAGTATGTCATAAGTGTTAATTTATGTCTATTGGAGTACCAGTTTTTTTGTCTATCGGAGAAGCAGATTTGCTCACATAGGCGCTTAGAAAAAATATACAGCGAAGTAAAACATGAGTATTTTTCCATGTCCTTCTTTTTTTTTTTTTTCCTTTTATACAAACGAAGGAGAATCTTCGATCAGAGTATTTTTCATTACAACGCAAACCATACCCTGGCTTTGCGCCGGCCCCTGGTTGAGCACCCCTTTGGGTCAGCTGAACGTAGAAATATTTATAGATAGCTACATGATGATGATACCACCGATAAAGTTTTTGTGCATTCTAAGAAAGCTCAACCCTGACTGCCAATTTTAAAATCGGAAAGGGGGGCAGTTTCTCGAGCATCAACTGTAGGTGTCTGTTCTTTCTTGTCTAACCCAAAGAATGAGCAATTTTGAAATGCATCCAGACTGCTGGCTATCAGACGGCTTAACCCTCCCAGGCTATCACTAAGAATCAGATCTTCGCCCCGATATTTAGACGATGGTATATCCAAATCTAATGGTCCTAAAGAGTCAGGCTGCAGAAGGGACAGAACATGAAATAAGCTTACTTACCAATAAAATGCTGATCAAAAGATTCAAAACTTTGTATCGATTAGACTGACAAATTATGATTCCCTAACTAGTACTGTCAAAACAATTGGTCAGCTAAACAGCCATGCGTCTTACGTGAAAATAGAAGTTACAAGGTTAAAAGATAGTAAAATCATGACATAAATAGAAAACTGATGTAAGGATGAAAGAAATGATGTATACCCAAAATATATCAGTTAGCCCATTGAAATCCTTCACAGAATCATCCAGGGCATGCGGATGGGAGGCACACTCATCCATGGGGTCTTCATGAGTAGGATAATCAGCAGGCCCTTCAGCATCAGGTAACTCCTGCAGGGACAGTATAGTACTTATATATAATTCCACATTCTACGCAGGTGTTTCTTCTCCAGGGCAATTGCATTGCTTAAATAACACTCGATTATGAAAAGATACCTCAGCAAAGCCACTAGATGCCAATGAGCTTGTTCTTTTAATCTGCTTGACGTCTACTGCAGGAGGAAAGTCCAATAATCTAGTAACCTCTTGGCATAAAATTGGACTCTTTTGAAATGAGAAGGCATCACACGTTTCTTCAGCATCCCAGATGGAAGAAGTATGGGATGCCAAGTTTGAAACAGTTCCCATCTTGTTCTGATGTCTAGATATATGTGCAGCAATGGCAGCATCAAATGAATCACAACTGAATGCGATCTGCTGAAGGCACTGAGAACTTTCTGCCCGAGGTGGTGCATCCATATCATGAGGAACTTCTGAGAGTAGATCTCCAACACTTATGTTGGTGAGGCTATCTGCCCACTCCCCGGCTGATAGTGCAACACCATTGTTTAATCTCACATCAACCTAAAGCATACATGGAGTAATTTAAAAGTTCAGAAATGCCAGCAGTAGATCTGGAGTCATGACTAATAGGCTTTAAACTTCAACAGTAGCAATTGCTATACCTAGAACAACGGTATGAAATTTATTATATTGATATAAATGTAATCTCAATGAAAATTAGATGCTCTTGCATACATCTTCACAAAAACATATTCCCATTTGCAAGAAAACAAACATTTGACTATTTCAGAGAACCCTTTTCCCTTAATGTTTAAAAATAAGGTTCCATGATTCATAATAATGGCACTAACAGCAAAGACTTAAAGGTCCTCGGTGGTGCATGAATGGAGAACCATTAGTCGCCAGTGTACTAGAAGCATTAATTACATTTAAAAGCAAAGGAAGTAACAAAGACAGTTACCGCATCTTCCAATTGTCTTGTGATAGTCTCGCTGCCAGTCTCCTTCCCATGCCATGATAAATTTGCAGCAGGATCACAGGACTCTACAAGATTACTTTTTGAAACATCAACATACCTACTCATATCGTTTGGCACATTACTCAAGGAGGATGCAAATGTGTGGTTATCTTTAACTGAGGTTAGTTTATCATTACAGGAATCCACAAGTTTCTCAGACTGATCACTCGTTGATGGCACAGATGAGAGCACTGGATCCATTATCTGGCCCTTCCTATTTTCCACATTTATATTATGTACACCAGGAATACAGGCAGATGCTAAAGGAGCTTGGGATGCTAGAGACCCAAGTTCTGTATTCGAAAACCAACCATACCTTCAAATAGGGCATATCAATCAGTTAGCCAATTTAGTAATCTAGTACAAAAGCATTGCATTTAACTTAACAAAAATGAGAAAGCAACCTCAAGCGAAACAGTGGAGGGCTTCCAATTATCGCATAGACATCTGCCGCACTGGCAATTGAATCTTGGGTCCATCTCTGATAACCCACCAGGGTTTCCCTTTGAACACTGTAAGGGAAAAGAACAAGCTCTCCGGATGCTACACTTGAATTGCCCCATTTGCGATTTAGATGTTCCATTACTGATGATATCTTCTTCCGAGTACTAAGAGTGAGCTCCAGGTGTGGATTATGGTTATCCTGTGAACAGATGAAGATCCAATTATTTCCTGAACAATTGTGAGCTGCTATAACTTCATTCTATATCACCAAAATGATTTCTTCACTCACCCTTTCTAGGGCTCTTCGAGTAACATCATCAATTGGATATAGCTGGAGCTTAAGTTTTATAGGAGTGTGTACATTGCTCTCAGCAAAAGCATTTTGCGTAATAGTAGGCAAAGGGGGCAGAGCTTTATCAACATATTCAAGAGCTTGTTGCTCTGGAAATCAAAATGGAATGAATCATGATTAACAAATTTCATACATTCATTCTTAATTAAATTACAATGATAAACAATAAGTTTGGTGATATTTAACCTCAGATACTGTACCTTGGTCAAGTTCAACTTCTTTATCAATGGATGTTCGCTCTAAATGCTCAGCAGCATCAGCAACCAGAGAAACCCCAGCAATTGCAGCCTTTTCCCATTTTTTATATGCAGCTGATGAGACAGGGCCTGATAAGAATCAAGTAACAGGCAAACAGAAAAAGAAATATTAATTTGACGCAGAACAATAAAAACATGTATAAGCATCAAGAGAATTCTAATGCATATTTCTCCCAAGAATAGAAAAAATACACACAAAAGAAAACAGATCACCTGGTTTCCGTCTTTGCCTTGATGGTTTCATAATAGTTGAGTCTCCTTTGTTGTTACTGTGATTAACACCTACATTAGTATTGCGCTTCAATGATCCTTTTGCGGGTCCTAATTTTTGTATGTTTTGACTGTCGACAAGAACCAGTTTGACTGTGCAAGTATCCTGTCCAGATGCCCTACTATTATTAACAATGCTTGAAGTCGTAGGTGAACAGTTTTCCCCTTGGGAAGATCGTTTCCTAACACTCCTCTTCCTGTCTTTTAAGAGTTGGTGCTCCTTCATGGGAAAGATACATTCATCATCAGTTTCAGCTCATTCAGAAGATGTCAAGTTTCATACATGGAGAAACATTCAAGGATGAGTTACTGAAAATCTTGACTAACCAAGGCTTCTATAAATATCTTAAATCTCCGTGGCTTTAGGTGAAGCTTTGAGGCTTTGCAACTATACTTTTCGAGTAAAGCCCACCTGCAAAACAGGTCCTATTTGTTCAAAATTTATAAAAGAATATTTGACCTTTGATTATTCAAGATGAAGCACTTCAAAGAAGGAATATAATATGTTTAAAACCCTAAGCCTTGCCAAAGGATGATACTTTTGTCCAACAAGATACCTTTATTTATTTAACTAGCCCATACACGATGTAACAACTTAGTAGAAAGAAAATCCTTTCAACTGATGGCCAAAGGCTTCCTTCAGCAGAACAAATTTTCATACATGTATATTGTTCTAATACATCTAGATTGGCTAATAAAATCACCATTTTTGTAGATATTATCTTGCAAATGTGAATCCCAGTTTCATCATGTTCCTTCTCCCAGTGTAAACATCATGTAGATAAAGAATAGATCTAAAGACCATAAAAAACAACTAATTTGTCATAACATCACCATCGAAGCATTGCAGCATTGGTGTCTTTGGAGTTCTTCGCATCCAGACATAACCCTGGACCCAACAGCTTGTTCATCCGCCTCACAAGACGATAGTAATAATGTCGGACCTGAAAATAATGAACACAAAAATGAAGATCAAAATGTTGACCCAAAAAAAATAAAATAAACAGTCAAGAATAAGGAATCACCAAACAAGTACAGTCATATCTCATAGCAGTTCACCTGATCCTTGTTTTTACTTTGGACTCGATGAGTGATCTTCTCAAAATTCTACAATCAAGGAATAACAAAGTTATGGAAAATTAGGAAGAAGAGAAAATATATAAACACCAAAACAATTGCCAGCGATAACATGCCTTGCCAACTTGTCGTAGTGCAGTGAAAAAGCTTTCCTCCTCTTCCCGTGTCCAAGCAGCCCATTGTCGTGTTGGTTTTTTAGCTGCATTTCATATTATCAAAAGCAAATTCAAAAAGGCACACAGAGAGAGAAAAACAAAACCTAAAACCTACCAGCAGAAGAACATACCAGATTGTTGCAGCATAACATTATCAAGGGCGGATGAGGGTACACAAGGATCTCCATCCTGAACTGGAGCACTCCCGGGATGAAGACGTGCCTCAGAGTCCAAGGAAAACTGTGACTCCATTTGCATTTTGAAGACATCACAATCACAAGAACATGGAACAATCATTCCCTTGAATTTCCCACATCTGAACGATTACTCCCTTTGAGCTTAAACTTGATGGACGCTCGAAAGCACAACCTGGATGTAAAAATGAAATCCAAGCTTAACATCTAGACACGGCAACTAAAAAAAAATTAAAGAAAATACAAAATCAAGACAAATCAAATTATTGTGAAATAATATGCGTGCAAGCTCAAGATTATACATCTTGCATTCTAATAATGAATACATTCAAAACCGATTAGGCAATTGTGATGAAATGGAAAGAAAATCCTTAGAACAGATTCCACAACTAATACAAGCACCAAGATAAGTTAAACAGTCAAATTTACCAAAATAATGCAGGCAGCAAAAGAACAATTATGTACATCTCAACAAGAGATCTCGAGAACAAAAGACGCACAAGATTTTACCTACTTGACTCGATTGAATTGAATTTAATCCACCCTTTTCATAGAATTAACAAAGAAAACCTATCAGAATCGCATTCTTCAGCTTCAACCAATTTTCTAAGCAACGGAACAAGAACTAGGGTTTCGAAACATACAATTCTGATCGCCTGATCCCTTTTCTTTTAAACTAACTAAGATAAAAATTGAATCTGGAAAACAATTCGAATTAGAAGAAAAAGGAAAACAAAAAAACCTGAACGAGCAAACTCACCCTGGAATTGTACGCACGAGCTTTCTTCAGAGTTTCGAAAGCAAATTGAAACCGGACGGAATCTTCCGACAGACGTCTGTTCAGTTGGGGGAAGAAGAGAACCAAAGGAATTATTATTATTTTTAATTTTTAATTTTATTTTTTTACTTTGTTGGAAAATAAAAATAAAAATAAAAGGCGGAAAAAGGTACGTTATAAGTTAATTTCAAAGATTAAAAATGGGTATAAAGCAAATAAGGTATTTAAATATGACCCAGGCCTTCAAACCTAATCAAATTAATTAACTATTGAAGTGGCAAATAATAAAATTTTTAACCCTTTTAATTTTTAATTGTCCAAAGAACCCTCCAAATCCAAGTTTTTGGTATTATTTTGTTCATTGCAATTGGAAAGTTTACCATTCAGTCATTGACCATTTAAGGATTTTGAGTCCGTTGTGGGTTGAAACTGGTTCAACATTCAACTATTTTTTATTAAAATATTTTTGATAAATTGATGTATAAAAATAAAAATAAAATGGGCCATTTTTATCCTCGCATAAGGTCGGCAGCCTCTGCGTCGGTCATCAGATAAGAATAAATATATAAATAAAAGAAGAACATGTAGGCCATAAATATTATATTTCAGTGGCATTGGGGTATCAAAGGGAGAAACACTTCCCCTATCTCCTATTAGTGCAATGGCAATTCTAACCCTAAAAGAAAAAGGAAAATTAAAGCAAACAATAATTAGGAAGCGAAGCAGTGACCGAGAATCCATGATTGCTGAGTCTCTTTGCATGTCAAAAACCACCTCTCAGAATTATTTTACGAGAATTTCCTGTCAGTGCTGAGAAAGTTTCCGCAATCAGGGAGAAAGCTTTCTCGCCAAGAAAGGACAGTCAAAACTTGAACTTAAAAAGTCCCCTACTACAATTATTTGGCCCAATCCTTTGATCATTTCAAATTTTTTATTTAAATTTTAAACTTTTTATCGTAAAATTTATGTATTATTTTAAATTATTTATCACATATTTCTTTTAAATTTTATATTAAACTATATAACGTATATTATACATATCTTTACAATTCCCCAAGAAGATACATGAGTAGGAAAAGAGCATTGTGCTAGAAGATCAATCTTCAAAAGGAGAAGCATTTGTGTCATATGACATTTGCTTTCCCTTCTTAAAAACCTGTAATTTTGCCAAGATAATTACTAACTAGCCGGTTTTAAATAACCAAGCTGCTTGTTCACGGTATATGACATAGCCAGTTTTCACTCAAATTCTTCTGCCGGACACTGCTAGGCTTATAGAGCATTAATCTGTACATTGGGTCTCCACGATCTATCACATGTTGCTCCCAATCTGATCGAACTCCAAATGGGTTCTCCACAAGCCACATAACATGATTAGTTTTTGTATCACGTTGGTTTTGCACAAGGGCAAGTTTACCCTCGCTATATTGTAAGAATTGTTCTTTCATTCTCACAGTGACTTCTTCAATGTCAGATTGCAGAAACACCTGGAGAATGGAACAACATTAGTAAATAACCTAAGCAAGCCTGTTACTTGACCTTGTCGCCATTGCATATTGCAACATGAAATTGAAGGGGTATCTATATCACAAAATATGCTACAAATTGCATGATCTGAACCCATGAGTTATCATAAATTCATTTTTAAGAAACAGAAGTGCAATGTAACCATTTACCTTCCCATCTTGAACTAGGAGATCAGCCACTGCTGCAACTAATGACCTTTGCAGCATTCTCCATCTATGTTCTGGTTTGTTGAAATCAGGGTTCGGACACTGCACATGGATCCAAAGAGGAGAAAAGGAAAAGAAAAGGAAGCTTCAATTACAAATACTGACAATTGATGCAAAAGAAGGAAAGAAACAATAAGAAGCAAGCCATTGTCATCCAATTTCCAATCACTAAATCTACTGATCTACTCAATGCTATTTTGAGTTAAAAGGATAAGGTGTTACAAAAACCAACCATGTAAACAATTTTCTTAATTATTCAAACAAAACTAAGAACTCACAGGAGCAGTTTATGAAAACAATTATTCCATAAAATGCTGTTGATAGCAAAGGTGGTGATGGTATTATGAAAAATGTTGGTGGAGTAAATATGATCCTGCAGCAGTTTATCAAGTGACACTGTTGTTCATGGACAATTGATGATAATGTAGCCTCACAAGCAAAAGGGATGATGTCGAGTTTGTGATCATGGCAGCAATGATCATGATTTTATATCTTTAAGATGTATTAAGAAACGCAAACAAAATAATTCAAAATAAAGCTCAATGGAAGTGGGTAAAAAAGATTAAAAATAATATTGACCTGTATTGAAACAATAATCAATTTTCCCGGGTAACTAGCAACTATTGACCGGAATGTTGATGTAGCATCTGTTGCAATGAAGTACCTATTCAAACAGGAAGCAAAACACTAAGATCATGAAACAGAATATCCAGTTCACATGTTCAGTAACTTTTAAAAATCAAAAAGCAGTCATAAAAAAGTCTAATTAGAGAGTGATACCGATGAGCACCAGTCAGATGAATTTAATATAAAAGTTTCATTTTAACAAATTGTTTCATGCTCCAGATGCATGATTTAGTGCACTGCCAATAGCAATAGCCCATACCCATTTGTTATGCTGGATAGTCTGACAGAATCTAGACAACGCCTCACAAGCTGAAAAGTTGCAGAGATGTTAAAATTGATGAAGTTAAAAACTTAAGGAAGCAGTAAGCATCAAAATATTCAAAAAGAGAGTAGAAAACCTTTTCATTAATCTCTAAGCCAAGAAAATTCAAATCTTTCCTTTTCCCAGCCATTCCCAGAAGAAACAGTCCATTACCTGTTATTTAATATTCCAAAGGTAAGCAAGTCAACAGTGATTGCAGACTCTGTTCTATTTTTGTTTCTGAGAAATTAATTTTATTGTAAGAGCTCGCATGTATATCTTAGAATCAATATAGAACAAAGAACGTATGCAAAAAGGATACAAGCATTTGCTTTCGCATTTGGCTACTGTTAAAGAAAAACATTATTGAGTATGTTTCTATTATAAACATTCGTACGAATCTTGCACAACTTATTAAAAGGAAATATTAGACAAAAGATGGGAATAACGGAAGAAATACCACATCCAATATCAACTACCAGAGGTTGGGCTGGATCACAGTAGGCAGCATTCCAATCAATCTCAAATGGATATGCCTGCACAGCAAATTAAGTAGCAGCAATTAGAAGAATAACCCTATAAAAGAAAATGCAAAATTTAACCATATTTGCCTCATCCTTTTACCCCCTCAATCAAACAAGTCAAATTAATTTATGATTCCTGGGTGGATCCAAAGTCTAGCGAAGATATTAAGAATGTTGACTTACCAGCCCTTGCAGAAGCAAAAGTCTCACGAAATTAATTGGTTTCATTAGTGTATATATAACAGTTTAAGATTATCTAAAAGTCTCCAGTTTATGCATGTCAAGTTTTCAGATGTCTAATGATTGTTTGTAAGCCCCTGATGAAGATTGTCTCTATAGAACTGACTTTTGACAACCTAAAACATAAATCAAGTGGCCAGGATCATTGATACATATTGCCTTCTCCTCCTAAAAACCTGGAAGGAAAAGCATATCACATGATAAATCAAAACTAAAAAGGGCATGCCAATAGTGAAAAGTGACCGAAGGGCATCCTTATTTCATTCTATTGTCATTATTAAATGTTGTTATCTCAAGAATCCTGTTGCAACGTCAAAAAATCAACAGAGATGAAGTTTAGAAAATTACTCTATCTAAGGCCATAACTCCTGGAAGCTTTCTTCCTTTTAGAAACTCCCAGGCAGTTGAAGCACTCTCAACCATGTTAAAACCTGATCCAGAACTGGACTCTTTTGCAACAGCATTGCATGACATACTCCCAACAACAGTTACATTGCAAGTACCTTGACTTAGTTCAGAAAGCATTCTAGCCAATTTACTTGCTCCAAATGTGTATGGAGTAGATAACCTGAATTTCACTGGACCAATCCATAATATTTTCTGTGACACACTGAGAAATAGATCAGTGAGTCTGAGCAAGGCAATAGTAAAGTAAGTTATTGAGAATACATAATAAAGCAGCATACATGTCATGAACAACATGTCATCATCAAATATAACATGGACTAGCTCTCCAGCATTTCATCATTAAGTAACAAACAACAAATATCAATCAAAACATATCATCCCAGAGAAAATAATAGTCCATGGAATATTATTTTCTTAATCCAATTGTAGGATTTTCATTTACTTTGGCACTAAGTCTCACGAACCCATGGCAAACCTTTTTTTTATCTTGTTTTCAGTTTACCTTGCATTTTGTAATCATAGAGTTAATCTCTTCCACTGACCTTGGCCCAATATCAACAGGTTCCCAACCTAAAAGAGAAAAATGTTGCATATGAATAATTTAAAAATGATAGATGGAACTGCCATTAAACGACTTATTAGCAGGTTAATAGATCAATTCGGAATGGCATATACATCACACATTCTGGATCAAGTAAAGACTCTGGATTTCCAGAAACAACAGCGATAAATGATATAGTTGAAAGTTACAAGAAAAGAAACAAGAAGAAGATACACAATGGTGATATCCTAACTGATAGTTTACCTAACTCCACCAAGCATGGCTTGTTTCCTCGCATAATTTTTTGGATACACAAGACAGTTGTAATTCTATGCCCAACAACCTCCACTAACTGGTCAACTAACAGTTTGAGAAAAATTGGAAAACTAATATGATCAAGACCAATTTCTAGATACCAACAAGACGGGGGCCATAGTCCCCCAATCAATACATACTGACAACTTTGAAGGTTGCCAAATCACCACTGAGAAAATTTGAAAGTTTTCTATATAGGTGATACTGTGCTGGGCAAAGGGACACAGATTACAGTTAAGAAAATATTTAAGCGATGCAAGGACATTTATTTTCAGAAACTGAAAAAAAAAGTCAATTATGTTTAAACTAACCATATGGAATACCGTGAGCCGGAAATAACTTCAATTGCTTTGGTAGCTGATTCCTCATGCACCAAAAGTCTTTTGGATACACAATGGTTATGTCTTTATCTCCTGCAAATTGAATTAGATCCAATGCTGCCCCATTGGCCCCTTTTTCCACCAGATTTGAAGGCACAGACAACCGCAAAGCGTGCATGATTTGAAATGACATCATTCCTACAAAGACTAACCCATCACATTTAGAAGCTAAAAAATGCAATGCAGCTGCTTTGTTATAGAGATTGCCCCCTCCAATCTGCATCAAATAAACAAGAGGATGTTGGAAAAGAGAAAAGCAGAAATTGGTCAACTAAAGAGACAAATTCAAGTGTTAACACAGCAGTGGACGTACGATGGCAAAATATGGTTTCTTATCAAGTTTTGCAGCATTCCTTAGTTGCCATAGGCTTTCTTCAAAATGAAAACCAGCCAAACATGCATAACAAAAGCGAGAAATGCCAACAGTTGATGAAAGAATTTTATGAGACTGAGAAAAAGAATCATTAACAAAAATATCAACTCCTGATGATAACAATTCAGCAAACTCTGAACAGTTTGCAACTTCTTCTTTGAAATTAGAAAGATTCTCAAGAAGAAGAATATCAGCTTTCTCGAAGAGTTCCATGTCCACCGAAATCTTACAAGAAAGGCACCGTACAGCAACAACTTTGCATTGCAGAGCTGATGACAATACATCTGAAATATGAAGAATACCATCCATGAATGATAGCCTCAAGCTTTGACATTCTAATCACTTTCTTTTTCTGTGATATTGGTAATCTAATGAATGTTCCCAATGTTCTAATATAGATGCACAGGAAGAGAGGATTCTATTGGCACTAGAAATTCAATCAAGAGCTGGAATTCGCTGAACAATCATACCTGCAACATATTCAGGAGCAAGAACCTTTGAGTTAATTTTATTGCTCCAGTCACTCACAAGAATTACTTTAGCCCCAACTTCATGTAAATACTTGATGGTGAAAATTGCATTGAAAAATGATCGAGAACTCTGGTCTCCAAGCAAGATTGTAGAATCAAATCTGATGAGAACAACTTTTGCAACAAGCTCCTCCTTAGGAAATGTTCTAAGAGTTTGTATATGTGGCAAGATGTCTGATTCTATTACATAAGCCTGAGTGAAAATTATTTGTCATTAAAACCACTACCAAATTAAGAAAAACAAAGAAAGAAAAAATGAGTTTCTATTGAACTGCATGTGCATTGAGAGTCATCAAGGTATTTGCTTGAATCAGCTATGCATTTGAAAGTAGCTAAAGCCAAATTTAGGCTTCGTTTGAGACTCCTGTGGTTTTGAATGTGTTTTGAGATTTGAAAGTACATTAAATAAAGTATTTGGTAAAAACCAATTTTTAATGACCACTCACAGATAGTTAAAGCTTTAATCCCACAATTGCTTTAGCTTCAAAGCGACAGCACCTCAATCCCACGCAAAGCCTTAGTAAGAAAAACTGGAAACATTCAACTCAAATCCAAAACAGCACCAAATTATTTTTCAAGGAAAAATATTTGTAGTTTCTAAAGAACGCCAGAACTAAAAACCTCAAAATGTTCGATTTTTACATGAATCCCTCAACAATACATAACAATTCATAGTAGTACCTCGGATTCAGGTGAGCTTCTTTTAACATAATCAGCTACCTCCAAACAATCTGCCAAGAAGTAAGTCTCAAGCAAAATCAGAAGAAAGTAAATAAATATATTAATAAAAACAGTCATACGATTGCAGAACTAATAACCTGGTAAGAACGACTGTGCGCGACGGTGTATCTGAGATAAGGCATCATCGTTTCTTACGTAAGAACAGGATTTTTTAAGTTGAAGAAACTTGCTTGAGCAAGTGTAGAGGCTTAATTTGTTTAATGACGGAACTCCACAGTGTAGATTGAGTACTTGAGCCATATGCTTTCAGCTACCGTCGCAATTTGAAACCGCGGTGGAGTAGCCGAGGACCAACAAACGATCAACAAAACCAAACATAGAGAACAGAGATAATATGCACAAATGCATTCAGAGTTTGGGGGGTTTTTTTTTTTTAATATGGCCCAAGTTTTGGGCCCATCATAATTTTAGTCCATCCGACAACTCCTTGTTCTTTTACCAAAATTAAGTATTCTGGCCGAAAACTCCACGGGCCTCTTTGTTGTGCTATTTCCCTCTGTTAAACTTTTCAAATAAAACGTATGCATCAAAAAAAATTTTTCTTTTTTGTTTGTACTTAATTTAGACTTTTAGTTTATGAATGCAATTGGCCTAGAAACCAATTGAGGTTAGGTTTTTGGAATGCATATACGTTGGTTTTGTTAGTTTTGAACCATTATTGAGTCGAAGAAGAAGGAGATGAATAGTTCGAATTAGAAATTACAATGGTTTCCTTTGATAAAATTCATTAAGAAAAATTTGCATAATTTTGTCAAGGCCTAAACCAATTTAATCGAGACATGTTAGTGTAATTTGAGTTTGCATTTAAAGAATTCATTGAGATCATATTATGCATGATGGATGTCTCTTATAAATTTCATCAAAGGAGTTCAAGTATGATCGGGAAATATTGTCTTAGTTATTTTTAAATAATATAAAAAATTTTTAAAGAAAATATGTCATTATGATTATAAATTCAAAATATTTCTATATATTTCAAAATTAATAGTTTAAATAAAATATGCATTATTTAATAGTTGATAGCGAGATTGATTACTTACTTTGTCAAATCAAAGACTTTAATTTCACAGCATTTGACAACATTTCCTTCCATCAAGAACACATAAATATATAGAAGTCTTATGGATAGTCTTCTTGTCTTATAAATTCAAAATAAAAAAATAATAATAATTCAAAATAGCATCTTATCAAGAGATAATTATACTTATTTAGAAGAGCCACTTGTGTTAATTTTTAAATAGTAAAGATAACTTTCAATTTATGCATGTGTCCAACATATACACTTTTCAATTAGTATCTTAATTATTATGTCCTTAATTGGTAGAGACAGAGATAACCTTGAATTTTTTTAAATTTTTGAAGAGATTTTGGTAATTTTTTGAAGTGTGAGTCCTATATTGCATAATATTAAACTAATTGTAGACTATTTTGAGCCAATTTTGGAGCCCCCAACTGACCGCTTATGTCATTCGTCTCTCAGCTTATCTTTCATAGTAGAGATGGATTAATGAGTCACTTGTGGTATAGCCTGAAAAAAAAAAATCACTTGAAATGGGAAGGATTGTTCTAAAGAAAAAGAAAATATAGAGAAAGAAATGACAAAAATAAAAGAGTGATGAAAAAATACTTACAAAGAGAATAAAAATATATTATTTTGATAAGACTGATAAATTAACAATTACGTAACAAAATCTAAATAAAAAATAACGTTATTTTATAAAATACCTTTCATTAATTAAAAGATATAAAATATGTTATAAGTTAGGTAAAAAAATCAGAAGTTAATTCTAAAAGATGAGAAATATTGTAAACTAAATCCAAAACTCTAGAGAGTATTGTACTGTTGTTGATATTTGGCCAAACCTAATGGGTATGAAATGCAATGCTCTTTTTTTTTTTTATTTTGACATTTATCAATCATTTTCAAATTTTGTTTAATTGCAATTTCCGAAACTTGTCATGAAATTCTCAATACCATAATAAATATCTTTTCAAAAGCATTGTAAAATATAATCTTTTCCGAATTTCACAAACTTAATCGACAATTTACTCGGAAATAATTTTGTAATGTATTTTAGAAAATTAAGAAAATTCATAATAACTGTACCAAACTTTTTTTGAAAAACCAAAAAAACAAAACAACAGTCTTAAATTTGACGATTTTATATTACATAACAAATTTTTATCACTTTAAAAATAATTTACTTAATTTATTATTTAATTAATGAATAATAGAATATAAAAGATTAAAATAAATGCTGTAAATGTATAATATTATTCGCATAAAAGCAAAGTGACAAGGGGGTCTCGCGACAATGATTGGCGACTTTGGTGGCTGATGGGTTAGGCTGTTTGTTTCTTTGGTATGTTGCCTTGAAATTTATGGTTGTTTTTAACGAAATAGAATCCGAAAGAGATAACTCCTTTTTTTTTTTAATCTTATTTTATATTTCTTTCATCTAAATAATCACCTTCCATTTAATTTTATTAAAATAACTATTTTTTTTTTTTTTATTGATAAGTTCACCAATATGATAAGAATTTGCTTAGTCATACCTATCAAGTGAGTTGATATGATAAACATGTACACGCTTTAGTTAATCCATCTCGTTCAAAAATATTTGTCCGAACTAGTCATATACATACCATCCTTGCATTTTGCTTAAAAAAAATAATGCAATGTAAACTGATGGAATCATGATTCCTGAAGTAAAAAATAATTCTCATTACAAATCAACTTAAATCCTTAGGTAAACTTCTTTTTGTTTGCATATAATTTTTCAGTTGCTAATTAACTATCACTAGAACTAAATAATGTGTCGGATGACAAAGTAACTAGCATTGGAATTAAAAGATAAAGACTGCAGGGGGTCATAATCCATCCAATCTATCAAAAAAAAAAAAATTTCATGTTCATCAAAAAAAACTTTCTTTCATTTGTAACGTCGAAATTTCATATAAAATTTCTTTAAATTTATATTTTTATTAGTTAATTCATATATTTTTATCAATATTAAGTATTTACAATAGTTACAAACCTTTCATAGTAAAGTTGTTCTAAACAATTTATAATACTAAGAGAGTACAATTTAAAGAGAGAAAAAATGAGATTGGATTAAATTGT
>CP135576.1:671701-798372 GCA_032401905.1 Swietenia macrophylla | reverse complement strand
CAAAATGTTCTTCCATTAATTTGCCTCATGCATAACCAAATAACAATTTGGTGAAATGGAGCCAATTAGCTTTTAGTTTGTTTTTCACTTCATCTTTGTCTGTGCATGTTTTTTGTTACATGTGGAATTTTGTGGATGCAATAGTTGTTTAGCTTAAAATGTTAAGCCAGCAATATAGAGCATTAAACTTTTAAAGTTATATGTCACATTTGTAATTTTACATGTTTTAAGATCTACATATATAATATTGTTGTTTCGTTTGGGATTGTCGTGATTTTGATGTACTTTGAAAGTAAAATTAAAATGTTCTACCGTGGGCTTGGGGAACGTCTACTTGATGTAAATTATGTGAAGTGAATTGGGTTAATGTGGATATGCCTCCTTTAAGGTTTGGATCACGGATTATGTTGCGATATTATATATATGCATCGTAGATTAAAATGGTTGGCCGTGATTTTGAGGCTGCATATGCCAAAAGAATTTGCAAAAAAGATAAAATAATTAAATTACAATGTCCAAACTGTTTGTTAATTTGTTTACATTCTATTTATTCATTAGTGATTAGTGATTAGTGATTTTATCTCAAAATATTTGTGAATTACAAATTTCAGCATCTCATGTTCGATATATACTTGCTCTATCGCCTACTTACCAAATTACCTTTCATTATGAGATTTGACACTTCCAATTGATTTTCTAATCCGTTGAAATCTGTCAACTTTGAAACTTAGATGCTTCGAATTCACAAAGATATTTTATCATAAAAAAATTGGCTATAATCACCACGTATTAAGAAAGAAATTATCATTGATATTGGTTTAGATGGAGGTTGAGATTTGTCTTTATACAATAAAGAAAATTAAGAAAGTGACTAAAATATAAGAATGTGAGTGATATTTAATTTCTAAATGTTTTATAACACCTTAAAAAAATTCAATTAAATAAATCAACGCATATATATCCTTCAAAATAGTTTTTTTTCTCAACCATTGTTGAACATAATTTTTTTTTTTTTATATATTTTTATACAATCTTTTACAAAATTTAATTAATTGATTATATTTATTACATAAGCTTGGTCAAAATTTATTGAAATGTCGTGACAACCTATGAAGATAAGTGCATTGTAAAATAGTAAATTTTATTCCTAATTTAAGGAAAAGATTTATTATTTTTTTCATCTTTTAAACAAAATAAAAATTTTAACAATCACTTTTACATGAAGTTTTTGAATGATTTGAATTTTATAGATATAAAATGAGTACTTATTAGCTTGAAATATATATATATATTTTTCCCATATGGCCTAATTTATAGAATCATCATAAATTATTTTTATTTTTTGACGAAAAATTAGTGTATTGAACTAAAATACCTTTGATCTCTTTTTTTTTTTTTCAACTGTAAACTCATTAAAAAACATTTGTAAATAAAGAAAAAAAATGATCCTTAACACCAAAGCCAATCATCAAAGTTGTGATTACTGAATTTTGGTTACCATACTTTGAAGAGCTTATGATGGAGGGGATGAGAACTAGAGGTATTTAACGGGGTATTCAACCTGCCCCGTTTGAAAAAAAAAGGACGCTCGGCACTGCCCTTGAGCTTGACCCATGAGGGCTAGCTTGCTGGTCTAATGGGCTTCTCTTAAATTTTTTAAATAAAAAATTAATATATTTTGATTTTATTTATTTATAAAATATAAATTTATAATATAAAATATTATTAAAATATTAAAAAATAAGTCCACAGGTTGGTCCGAACTCAGCACGAGTCTTAATTCCTTAACCCGACCTAAGCCTGTGATGGTCTCTTATTTTAAAAAAAATGACAGTTTAAGATTCTAATTTTAAACTATTCAAAATAATTGAACTATCTTTGAATGTTTGATTTGGACTAAAGATGAGTTAAAATGAATTTCACATATTAAAGAGTTAAATCTATGTGTTGATCTAAGAATTTATGATTTTATTTTGTATATGTATTGAGATAGATGAATATTATGAAAGTTAAATATTAATAATATTAAATATATTTGTATTTAGGTTGATGCTATTGTGGATGAGATCTGAACTAATGGAAAAAAATTAATAAAGGAGTAAATACCTTATCTAAAAAGATGAGTGGGCTAATTTTGATATCAAATTATTTAAAATTTATATTTATTTGTTTAAGAAATGCTTTAGGACGGATGAAAGTTGTGGGGATATATAAATTGTTTTAACTAATTAGGCTAGCACGTTAATTTTAGATTATTTGTTGTTTATACGTGCATGATTTTAATTATGAAAGTAGCCTTTGAGGCATTGGTATTATTTATATATTTTGTTTATGAATTTAATATATTAGTGATATGGCTTGTAGGTCTGCGTGCGCATATACACACACACATATTAAATATTTTTATGACTAAAATATGTAGCCTATAATAGACTTTTGAGGCACATAGATGAGTGGAAGTTGAGTAGGATAAGAATGATAGATTGATAGATGTTAATGGACTCCCTTATTATATTTTACATTGATATGATTATTATGATTTGATATGGTCTTGAACTAGGTATTACAATAGTAGTCACGAGCATCACTATATAACTATTCGGGTTAGCACCAGTAATTTGGACAAATGATTTTATTAAAAATAATTTTTTATAAACTAATTTTTTTAACAAAATTTAAAATAATATTTAAAATTTTTACGTTGAAAATTTATTTTGCAGAATTAATTATTTTGTTAAAAAGTACTTACTAATAGTTTCAAGAATATCCCTTATTAGGGCAATAACTGAGAAATGAGCTAGTTCGAATTTGTGTTACAAAAGAAACTCCACAGATATAAATTCTTTATTGAAAAAATTTTCTTTTTATATAAAGTACGAGGTTAAATGATTATAGTATCTTAGAGTATTTTTCATAACTTTTATATTTTGTTAACTCACTCATTAAATATTCTTAATATTCATATCCTTCACTTTTCAATTTTATATTAGATAGTTGAGCAAATACGTGGTAGCAATTAAAGTTTGCTTTGATTCTTGATAATAGATAACTCAACTCGTGCTACATTCATTAGGACCATTGGAATTTATTGTTTTTGATGTTACACACACACACACACACACACACACATTGTATTTTAGTTGTTCTTTAAATTTTTATTTTTCCAACAATTAAGATATTGTAAGGATATTTGAGCAGAATTTAATATGTTTTAATTTGTAGTTGTTTGTAAAAAGTTTTTTATATTTTATATTTTTAAATTTTATTTAAGCCATGCAGACTTTCAAGGCGTGTTCCAAGTTAATGGAACAAAATTTGAGGGTATACGGTGATTATCATATGTCGATTTCTAGGATCAAGGCGTGACACGTCGACTAAATGAATATATACTCGATTAAATGTTTCTATATGCATAAGGTGTTATAAATATGTTAGGAATGAAAATATTATGTATCTAAGTAGTCTTGAGATTTTTTTTTTTTTTTTTTTTGCGGATTCTATAATAGTTTTCAAGCAAGTTCAGATTTTTTTTTGAAATATTCACATATTTTTATGTGAAAATATGTTTTTTATGTGATTTGTTTGATTATAAATGATTGATTAAAATTTTACAAATTGTATATTTTCTAAATATAATACTTTTACTTATATAATTTAATTTTAGTTAATATCATTTATCTATTTATAGAGTTTCATACTTATTTTTTTAAAAAATATTTTTAAATTTAATGCGTTATTAGAAAATTATCGATTTACATTCTCAAACAAAGAATTTGTGATTTGTAAATTATTGGTTGTTATTAGAGTTATATAATGTTTTTTATTATTATGTATGTATATATTTTTTACAAGAGATTGGAAAGGGTTTTTATGAAAATATTTGATTGTAGAATATTATATTTATAGTAATACATATTTATATTTTGGTATGTATATATTATGTAAATTAATTATATGAAATATTAAAAATCCTACATATTCATATTGGATACTAGTGGTAGGTGTACTTTACAACTGTACGGTAGTTGTTCATGTCAAATAGATATGTTTAATAAATTGATTATTTATTAATATTTTATATAATCAATAAATATTGTAATATTAGTTAAATAACTACATAATATTATAATTCATTACTAGTAATAATTTGCCTTATTAATTGTACAACCTAAAATTTATAGTATTCGTTAAAATTTTTATTTATTATTATAATACTTAATAATTATTAATTAATAGTTTATTAATAACTTATTAATATATTAATTAATTTATTATGTTATTTTATTTAATTTTAATTAATTATTTATCTTATTTATAATTTAATTTGTGGTTTCTATATACAATTTTTACTATTCATTAATTAATTACGTATAATAAAAGCTTAGCCTCAATTAAAGGTATTAGGAGAGGATTATTATCATGCCCCAACTTAGAGAACAATATGTGATAGCTGTTGTATACACTTAAGTTATACTCCATTAACATAAAATTTCTCGCAAGAGTCGTAAGGCTTTTAAGTATCATAAACTTTATTTGCAAATAAAAATCTCTCTCTTTCTCTCTCTCTCTCACACACACATGCACACGTACATACTCATTCAAATTCAAAATATTAATCATATTTAAAATTCATATATATAGCATGATTACTATAAAATTTGAAAAAAGATTTCAAATTTAAATAATATTTATAATATATATTAAAATATCAAAACATATCATAAAAATATTTCACTAATAAACCTTAATAAATATAGGATGAGTCGAGAATTTATACATGGAGTAATATAATAATAACTATACCCACCATTGCTGCAAAGAAACAATGTGAGACCTAACCCAAAAGTAATAAATTAGTGGGGGTTAGAAATGAAAAGTTGGTAATATAAAATTAATATGGATTAAAGGTCTTAGAATGCTAAAATAATTTTAAAATTATATTTATTTACTTGATCAATTTTATTGTTTCAAAACCAATATTGTACTTAAAAAATAAATTAGAAAACATATATATGCAAGTCTATATATATTTCTTTTATAAAAGATCCAGTTTACTTATTCTTTATCAAGTATTATCTTGATTAGGAATAATACCCAAGACTACCATTAATTATTTTTAATAAAATAATTATTTACAAAAAATATATTTTTAACAAAAATTTTTTAAATATCATTTTAAGTTTCATTTAGAAATTTAATCTATAAAAAAATATTTTTAATAAAATCATTTAACTGACTAATTAATGTTGGCCCGATTAATCATGTGTTGATAATTGTAACTGCCATCAAATCAATTTAATATTGGTTTATCTAATACTAATCACTAATCGATCTTTTGACAACTATTATCTCACTTAGTGCTTAATCCTCTAAGCTACCTCTCAACGTTTTCTTATAAGGTACTTGTAAATCCCAATCACTTAAGTGACCTTAATAGAGATTTGACCATAAGCTATCTATCAACTTGTAGTACTATAACAATATTGGCTCACTAGCGATATCATTAATATATCAAATTCATAAATAAAATAATAAATCAATATCAATGCTATAAGGGTTATTTTCATAAATCAAAGCTATACATGTATAAATAATAAGTAATTGAAAATCCACGACTAAATTATTTAAACCAATTTATGTATTTCAAGACTTCTATAAATTCTAAAAGATTTTTTAGAACAAATAAATATAATTTTTAAATAATTTAATAACAAAATTAATCTACTCATAATTGAAGGGAGAGTTTATGCTTTCTCACTAGTTCTTATATTGGCTTAAGTCTCTTTTTGAAGTGTCAACACCTAAAAAATACATATATGTTTCTATTAAATATTCAATTTTAATAAAATGCTTTTCTATTCAATATGTAATATGTTTGCATGAATAACATAAATTTTTAAGTTGACGTCTAGATTCAAATTCGAATATAAATTATTTATAGAAAATAATAAAATATTTAGTCAAAATTAACTTTTAAGGATAGTTTTATAATTTTAAAAATGTTAAGTTAAAATTTTAAAAGTATTTTCTTAAAAAAATAAACTAAACTTTCTAAATTTTCAATATTTTTTAAACTCAATTTGAAAGTTATTTAGCGATTTAAAAATAACTTATAAAATTAGGGAACAGATTGCTCAACCATGGTTTATTATAGTGACTTCTTACAATACTGTACTATAGCTACTTACGACATTAAATTTTGATTTTTTAAATAGTAAAATAATAAAAAAAAAGTATTGGGTGTTTTTGTCACAACACATAAACTTCAAATCTATCCCATAAGTGCTCATTGTAAAGGATTTTAGGAGTATTATAATTTTTATCTTTAATAAAGTTTATTCAAAAATATTTCTATTTTTCATAAAATAATGAAAACTATAAAGGAGTTAAAATTAGTGAACATTTATTTCATTTCACATTAATCTCAAATTTGACTTTTTTTAAATCAGTTCAAAATCAAAATTTAAGTTTGGCTTATAAACTTTAAAAAAAATCATTCTAAAGTTTAACTCAAGTTTTAAAATATAACCTAAATCAAAACTCTTTGAATATTAACAAAATTCTTATCATTTAACTGATTTTCATGCAACGAAATTATATAACAAAATCTTTTAATTCTCATTCACCTTATAATCAATTTGCAAATATCATAATTATGTCTAATGCTACAAATTAAATAATAATGCAAAAATAATCAATTTACAAAAAATATTATAAATTCTTAATTAAATTAAGATTGATGCAATTAGAAATTAGAAAATGCATAGTCAAGCTTTATCCAAGTGATGAAACCCAATTTTGATAGTAAAATTCCAGTGCTTGAAAATCTTTTTATTTTGACTTAAAGTTTTATAACTAAATTCAATGGTTTTCTTCAATCTCTTTAAGGATTTATAAAATTAAACGTTGAAAAATAATTTCATAAGATTGATTTCATAAAAATATAGTTTAATAATATTAAAATTTTAGAAAAAAACGGGAAGGAAAGACAAAAAAAGAAGAAGAAATGAAATGGATACACTCAAACAGTTGAAGAAAAAAAAGAAATGGGTGTTTCTTTTGAGCCACCATTTTTTAATTATACAAAATTTTTAACCCATTTTTCTACATTTATGTCCTTTTAATAAAATAAATAAAATAAAATAAAATAAAATAAAATTTAATATTTTCTTTATAAAATTTTAAAAATAATAAATTTTATATTTAACAAATAAATAAAAGAAAATTTTAAATTCATAAAAATAATTAATATGTCTGAATAATATTTAACTAGTTATGAAATATGTGCATGCATAAAAATGTAGTTTAAGTGCAAAAAAATTAAATTACCCTTAAAATATAAGGTATAGGTTCCATAATTACTTTTATTCAGAGTTAAGTTGTAAATCATACTTAGGGTGATAGATTATATAAGGCAAAAATTAACTCCACTCAAATCAAATAATTTAAACAAACTTGTTTTGGGTTTTTTTTGGGAATTTAAATAGTGCATCATCGATACCTTTTACTCCATTTTATGCTTCGTACATGAAATCCATGCGAATATTAGGGATAATGAGATATTGTCACACTCTAAATTAGAGTGAGTGATTGTTAAGTTTAAAAAATTTAAATTTTAATTTAAACACGTTAAAATTTTTGAAAAAAGTTAAAAAGTATGTTGAAATCTTAAATATATTTAAAAGTAATAATCAAAATAAATTTAATAAAATCTTACAAGAATATGCAAACTTAGGTTCCAGTTTAAAAACAAATAACTTAAACTAGTTTTATCCAAAAGTCTATATAATTAATTTAAAAATTTTACATGCCTAATTTTAATGAAATCTTCGATGATGTTAAAACTAAAAATTTACCTTTTATACAAAATATATATATAAATAAAATAAAAATAAATGTTATTAATTTAATTTAAATCAATTATTACAAAATACATTAAGAAGCACATCAATATCCATCTATCACTTCTATTTTACTCAATTTTCACTCACCTATATTTCTTAAAGGCTTGCTATAGACTATATATTATAATTACAAAAATATCCAATATATATATATATAATATTACATATTGGCTCAAGATCACATCGCCATTATAACCATATATAAGTAATATAAAATATTTAATCAAAATTTGGGCATCATAACGTCAAGAAATCAATAAAATCCATCTTGTATGCTACTCATCCCATCAAATTATATTTTTTTTATATATTTTCATATAATGTAGATAATACTAAGGTAAAATATTTAAATTAATACAAGTTTGATATGCTATAACTATAAGATGTGTCAATCAAATATTTTATTGTAAAAAATACATAATTAATTTCGACAATTTAAATTCAATGTCAAGTTATGATAATAGTTATAAACATATGAAAATATATATATCTAATTTAAATTTTTTAAAAAATAAACAACTAAGTGACAGAATCCTGAATTCAATCGCCTAAATTTACGTGTGTCTTGATTTAAAAAGTCATTTGAAAATTCTAAACTTATTGTTAAATTTTTCTTATTGAAACAAGTTTATCAGAATTTTTGGGATTGAAAATAATGTTCGAAAGGCCAAAAATGAAAGGGTTGATTGAAAGTTGACCATTGACCGTTGACCAACCATTTCACTCATCGGTTAATGACAAAAGCAATTCGAAATTTGGCGATTTGGGTAGTGCGTCCTTAAGAGTCTTATAATTTTTGATGTTTTGAATCAAATTGTGCAATATCAAGGATTTTTTTGATATCAAGGATTTTTTTGAAAAAAATTCGACAACTTTTAGATTTGAACTTTTTACATTTTTGTTCTACTTGTCAAGATGAGTTTACTTGTATATTTAATTTTTTTTTTTTTTTATAGAAACTTAGGATTGGCTAAAAAGTCGAGTTAAAAATTTTTTGAAATTTTAAACTAGATTTATCGTCTCGTTAGGGGTTGGATTGAGGTAAGGTTTAGGTTGTGGAACGATAACATCGAAAAAGTATATGGTCTGAAAATAAAATTAATTGGAGGTTAGGAATGGATTTTTCAGATAAGTGATCAAAAAGTAGGGAGAGAGAGAAAATTATTGATCTGAAAATACTAATAGAGTATTAATAGGAAATTTTTTTAAATATTATAGAATGACTAAATTTTTCTAAAATTATATTGGACCTTAAAGATTAAAAATTCATATAATTTCATTTAAATTTTCTTAGAATTTAGTCCTCATAAAAAATTACTAAATATTCACAGATTTTATAATATCCACGTATTTATTTGACCTTTTTTAGGGCATGGGCGTTTGCAAAATTTCACCCAAAAAATTTAGTTATTATGGATTTTATGCCTTGAAAATTGTCAACTAAATATGTAAATATTGTAATAAATGTTTATATTTTTGTAACATTTCAAGAAGGCTAAATTGTAAGAAAATTTGAACAAAATTATATGATTTTTTTTTATATTTATAATCTAAATATAATTTTGAAAGGATACGAGGTCATTCTATAAATTTAGCAAAATTTTTCTATAAATAGCTTAGCATTTTTATTATTTTCAAAAGAACTTTACTTCTTTCTTTCTCTATATTTTTCGATCACTGCTCTGACAAACTTTTTTCCAGTTCTCATTGTCACAATTTTTGGATCCTTCTAGGACTATCATTGAATGGCAAGTTGACTGGTCAATGGTCAACTTTTAATCAAATTTTTTATTTTATGTTTAAAATAATAATGATAAAATTTAATGTTGTATACTTATATGTATATAATTATTGTGATTTTATAAGTTCACATGTGCATAAAAATAGTTTTTAAGCACTTGCAAAATGTTCCAAGAAACATGCTTTTGAAATCTAAGATACATATTTAACAACTTATTTTAAAGTTGAAATATAGACCAATTTGTAAGATTTTAGAGACTAAAATGTAAGATTTTAAAGAACTTTGAAAACAGAATGCATGTAGCAACTAGCTTCCTTTTTCCTCCAACTAGCCTATGGCTTGAGATAATTAGCCCTTTAATTGTTTGAAAATTTTTTTACCATTTGTTTTAATAAATCGGTCGACCGATTCAAGGAAAATATCAACCGCTTGAGCACGAAATTTAAATTTTTATGTGTGTAAAGACTAGATTTTGAACCTTAACTATAAACACAAGTTTTACTTATGTTGAAATTAATTTTGGACATTCACTCAAGTATTCTAAAGTCTTACAAACATCTTTTGAGTTTTGAAATGGTTTTTGAGCTTACAAATTATTATAAACACATACTATACACTCATTTTCTTGTTAGAAAAATTTTTCAAGGTATAATCTTTATTTGTAAATTATTTACTTAAATACAAAAGAATGTTAAGGAAAGTTGTTATACTCTTGTAAAATTGTAAGGGAAATTAAAATATTCCTTAATTTTATTTGAGTGTCTTCAAGGTTGTATGATAAATATAGTAAAAAATCACGAAGTTGGAACAAGTGGATGTGGGCTATTGAGTTATCGAACCATTATAATCTTCTTGTGTTTCTCTTTTCCTCACTTGAATTTATATTAATTATTGTTAAATATTTTTGGGGTAAATTGTGTTGTAAAAATATTTTTTTTAAACCTAATTTACCTCTTTTTTGTGTTGCATACATAAATTTTATTAAGAATATATATGCTTGATGTAATATTTTTATATGCATAAAATATCATAACGTATTATAAACATATATGTAATGCATCTAAAAAAATTTTAAAAATTATATATGAATTCTACGCATTATAACAAATAAATAAATTAGTAATAATTATTAACAAAATATTACTTAATAGTAACAAATAATAATTAAAATCTAAATTGACCACAACTTAAGTAATATAATATCAGTTACAAATATAATTTGTAAAATATTATTACACGTGACTACCATAATTAGTGTGCAATAATTTTCCAGCAATTAAATAATTATGGTAATTATTACTAATCAAAATAATTACTGCAAAATTATTAGCTAAAACAAAGGTTGACTGATTTCAGCTTTATAAAATATTAATATATAATAAATAAATATATTTAATAAATAATTCAATTAAGTACTAATTATTTTGATTAGTATTATTAATTAATTAATTAATTAATTGGATTTTATTTCAAGTAATTTATTAAAATGATAAATTATTAAGTGATTTATTACTAATATTTAATTATAATTAAATAAATAAGCACTCAATTAAATATATTTATTTCACATTAACTTAACTATAATTTGTAAATAAATCATTCATAAACTATTAATTAAATAAATGTTACTTTATAAATATATTATTCATAAACTATTAATTGAATAAATGCTACTTTATAAATATATTATTCATAAACTATTAATCGAATAAATATTACTTAATAGAGATGTGGCAAAATTCTCCATGAGCTCAGAGTTTTACAGAGACTCACCTTAAACAAAAATAAATTCAGGTGAATTTATAAAGAATAAGGTGGGGAGTAGGAAAAAATTAATTCTCAATTTACTAATGGGACAGGGATTGATTTAGTTCTTTTCAATCTGTCTTCGCCCTATTTTTCATTAAAATATGAAATAATTATTTTATAAGTTATAAGTTAAATTTTATATATTTAAGCATAATTTTATATTATATTTTTTAAAATTTATATTATTATTAAATATAATTAATAATAAAAATTGAATATATATCTTAAAAGGAATTATCATGTTCAGACTCAAATTTAAGTTTAATATTAATGAACTAAGTTCTCTCTAAGTTTGTTTCTATCATTAGATTTGGCCTCGCGTTTAAATTCTTTAAAGAAAAAAACTAAATACCATACATGTTGTAAAGATTTACAAGAGATAAATTTAAAATATTATCTTAATTTTAATCATTCGTAACTATTTATAAAATATTATTTTAATTATTTTAATAATAAATTAAAATTTTTCTTAGATATTGTAAGTGTAAAATATCAATCTTATGTGATTTTGATAAAGGAAATCAAAGAATATAAATGAGTTAATAAAAAAAAAAGAAGTAATAGTATTGTAGCATTATATGACATTAAAACTTAAGATATTAGTTATTTTATTATTTTTTTATGATATTAATTATTAAACAATATTGCATGATTATTTTAATTTTTATTTAAAGATGTTATTTTAGTATCTAATAATAATTATTTTTATTTGAAATAATATTATAATATGTTCATGATTTTTTAAATTAATAAAATTATTTATTACTAAAATTAATTTATAAAATAATATAAAATGAGAAATTTATATAGGGATAGGAAGCTATGAAAATAATGCATTTTAAGAATAGTTTTTAGAAAAACTACGAGATACACTTGGACTTGTTTTAGATTTGGTATTTGTATCAAATTGATACGATTGCATATTAAGAAGGATAAAGACAATGTTTTCCAATTCATATCACAGTTATTGCTTTCATTTATTAAAGTAAATCTTAAATCGAAATATAATTTTAAAGACTATAATAAAGATGCTTTTCTAATGTGATTTTACGTTACTATCAAGGTATTTATATTTAGTGAATTTGAAAAATATATGGATAAGTTGAGGTTGATATATCTTGATGCTACAAACTATTTAGAAAATAAGTTGAGATTTTATAAATGGGTTAGATGTTATTTTTCAATTTGACAATATGATATAATGACCACTAACATTATAGAGAATTTCAATACATGATTAAAGATGCATGTATTTTTTCAATTATAGTTTTAGCAAATTGGTTGCAGTCAATGTTCTAGAGTTAATTTTATGAGAGAAGAGAGAAAACTGCTAAATGTGATGAATATCTTAATTAGAGTAGCAACTAATAAGATTCAAATGAAAGATTACACATCTTTATACTGTTAATCTCTCCCGTTTTTCGATTTGAATTCAAAGTTAAAGGCAGAGACAAAGTAGTTGTGGTCGATATGAACTCAAAGACATGTCAACATACGCGCTTTAACTTATAACAACTATTATATGTTTGCACCAAATATTCATCCTATTAGAGATATTAGTTTCTAAAAAGTTTCAAATAAGGTACGAGCCATTATTGTCAAACTATCAATAGGTCGTGTTCTATCTACTTGACCAACAAATGTACGAATTCCATCTACAGAAAAAAGGCAGTCATCTGAAAGTGTTCTTATTGCAAGCAATGTGTAAATAATCATGCAACATATAAGAACTTGTTATATTATAATCAAAATGAGTGATTGAATTTTAAAATTATTTACTTATATTGAATATAACTCTTTATTTTATTCAATATATTGTACTTTATGTGATTCATGTGACCATGTAATTTTATTGTACTTTATTTTAATAATTTATTATAGAGATGTTTTGCATTACTTATGAATTTTTTTATTATTTTTTTCACAAATATACACATGAATTATAATAATTTATATAGTGCATTAATTACAATATATGTAGAACAAAAATAATTTAAGTACAATTAATGTAATCGACCCATATATAAATCAAATGTTATTTTATATTAAAAAGTGATATACATTGAGAAGAAAAATCTTAACCTCGATCCAACATAATATATTTGACAAATTTATATATAAATGTTCTATAATCTGCGTTTTTCATGGTTTGTCGAGGCAACTCAAGCATTCAAACATATATAAATGCTATGTTTGTATCATGCATGTCTAACCTTACATCATAAAGCTTATATGTGCATATCATAATAAGCAATAACTCACACAAAAAGCTTCATAACCTCATCTATCTTCTGGTCAGAATGTACTAATTGCACTAAATTGTACACATATGTTATGTTTGTGCAAATCAATGGCACATATAACCCAATGTTTATTACAGATTAATGTAGATAGTAAAATAATATCAACATCGCTTTAAAGTTTTCGCACCTCGTTAGAGTCGCCTCTCACATATTACTCAATATCTAAACTCAGATGAAATGTATGCAAATCTATTACCTCACTGCTCATTTGCCCTTAAACATAAAATAATTTTGACTAACAATTTAAAAAATATTAGTATCAAACCAAAAAAAAAAAATTCTGATTGTATAATAATGTGGGATAATCATTAATTTTTTTAATCCAACTCGTGTGTGTGTGTGTGTGTGTGTGTGTGTGTGATGAAACGATACTAAAATTATGTGATATCATGTTGAGACACACTTCTTATTGATGCTTAATCAAATAAAAATACTAATCGATGTGCTGATAAAATAATAACACAAATGTTAAATTCTCTTATTAATATTATAAATAAGACAATAATAGAAAAAATACTTACAGTATCTTTTAGCTATGCATCTAGGGTCAAAAATATCACAAAGATATTGTGATATCAATGTAACCGAATATGTTTCTATAGAAGCATTTAGTTCTTCTAATCATTGAAAATACTCAGCATAGAAATCATTTGAATGAAGAGTTATAAGATCTATAATCAGGTAGGGAATAATAAGGTAATGACTTGCTAGAAAGGATCATAAGATTTCTTTTTAAAGGATTACTGTAAAAGCTTCTACCATGTGGGCCCTTTTTGTACATTTGCCAAACTGACTCTTACGTGGAATTGTGCAAGTTTGTGTTATTGATCTATCCGTAAATCATCTGAATGATCTTGTGGTTTTTTTGTCTCTGAAAGAATCAAATATGATCAATTAATTAACATAAAACCACTAAAAGGTGACAACATCGATCAAACATTTATAGACACTTCTAAATTTAACTATAATAACTTGAACAGGTAAGACATTAAATGACAACTACGAACAACTAAACATCTGCATCCATTCCCAAAAGTCTACTACTAATGCATCAATTCGGTCAATTATATTATGTTCGACCTTGTGAATATCCTTTTATATACCATGAATATCTACACTCAATGCCTTGATTTGGTCCATCACAACTTTTCTAAACTCATCATTGTAATATGGTGAGAGTATGGGGGAATAATGTGCTAATAGTGCGACCAAATAATATGGTGGTAGTACAAATGAATAATGTTATGGTAGCACAGGAGAATAATATTGTGGTTGCACAGGAGAATAATGTTGTGACGGTGTAGGTGAATAATGTAGTAGTGGTGCAGGAGAATAATTTTGTGTAAATGCAGGAGAATAATACAACGATGGCATGAGAGAATAATGCTCTAGGGGTACAGATGAATAATGAGACAATGGCATCAAAGAGTTATACAACGACATAAAAAGAAACATGAAGTGGTATTACGGGTGATTAATGAGACTATATATCTTATGACAAACGAATGTATATATGTTAGTTAAACAACAGTATATTTCGCTTTTAAAAAAATAATTAAATCACATCAATTTATAACTCTTATTTAGGTGGAATACAGTCTAGTGTCGTTTCCATTCATACAAAGGTTTTGGACTTCAGCACGTTTCTCAAAAGTCTTGTTCATTAGTAAATTACCCTCGTATGTGTCTTTTAGTTAAATTATCTAAAATAATTATATCGCATATGATAAATTTAGCTCAATAGGCTTAAATTATAACACAAGAAGTATATGCAATATTTGCAAAAAAACATAACAATAAATTTTCAAAACTGCGAGCACATAATAGTCAATTATATAATACATTAATTTGATGTCAAGTAAGTATTTATTATATATTACTCGAATAAGTGCTTATATATGGTCGTGTGATTCAAAGCTTATTTGAGATTCTTTCACCGCAAAATCTGTGAAATGACATTATTTACTATAGTTACAAAATGATTTTATAAACTAAGTACAAACTCATAGATCCATACTTATATAACAATAAATTATAAATCCTTCAAAGTGCTATACAATTAACAAGAATTACAACTTGAATAGTACTTTTTGTGATAAATATATGAAATGCAATGGGCATCCTAAAAATATTGTATTTTTCTTTGAAGTTCTTGCCCAAAGGAGTTGTTTATTCATGTTATTATGATACATTTTAGTGTTGTATTATAGTAGATACATTACATATTTGACCTTTTTTTGATAGAAAACACCGAGAAGATTTAATGGAAAAAAAAAAATGGAATGTACAAAAGTGGAGCATAATCAGCAGATACCTCAAGGCAGCAGCAGGTAAAGTGTTATGCGAAAACAAACTTAAAAATTGTGTAATCAATTCACAGTGAGCAAAGAAAGCAGCCCATGAGACCTGACTGCCAGCTTTATAAAATTAGGTTAGAACCCTTTCCCAGTTTTGCTGACATAATCATAATCCCACATGAATTAACAGCAGCACACACCTTTCTTTTAAATTTTGGTCATACAAGGTCTAAATGGCATCTGGGAATCCAAGTGTCGTATACTGGCATATTCCTTCAATCTGATATAAAATATGTTATGTTTTTAATGATGGGATCAGTTGAAGAACATGGACTAAGTTACTAAACACTGCATGGTTAGTTTGCAGGAGAGAAGACTTGCACTGGAGATTGTTGATCTTGAAAAGGATACTGGATTCAAGATAAGAGTTTTAGCCCAGATTATCCTGAACACCAGGTGTGCTTCTCTCTTTCGCTCTTTAAATGTTATTGCTCATTTAAGTTTCCTTCATTTTTCTTTTTAATTTGTCCTGTTCCCTTTTCTAAATTTTATATCTTTTTCTGTGAACTTTTTTGGGCTAAAGTTGATCACTCAATGTTTTGCAGGGTTGGCGGTTAAAGATTTCTGGCAAGTAGATGATAGAACCTTTGTCTTTGTTACCGACCCTACCTTTGGTAGATGATACAAACTTGCTCTCTCTCTCTCTCTCTCTCTCTCTCTCTCTCTCTCTCTCTCTCTCTTGAGTAACTCCACCCTGGATGGCTTATAGATGTTTCTTTGACCAGGCAATGTATTGAATTTTAATGTTGGGGCTTCAGTTGACCTTGCCATTCCACACAGCTTCTGGAGCCGTTTGCCAGCAAATATGGTAATAACTTCTGGAAAGAGAAGGGGAGGCTCCTTTCTTTTCCCTGTAGACTTTTAGTTTGTTGAAGATTTGTTGTGAACATACTTGAATTGATTATAAATAAGATCTAGTTTATCTGATGGCTGGAACAGGGGCAAGATGCATCCATTGAAGCTGCTACAATGGCAATATCTAATTGCTTGAGAGAACCCACGGGCCCAAATAATTGCTTTGAGGTAAAATAATGCAACCTTGTGTTTTAAGTGCGAGATTCATTCTTGGTTACAATTTGTGCACTCATGGTATTCTTTGGAGGGATATTTTCCAGTTAGGAGGGTATGCTATGTAATAGTAAGTACAATGTTGTACAGAAACATGATCTTATTTTCATTTGTATCAAGTTTGGTTTTTTATTGTGCTTCAAAAAGTTTTTTTCTCCTCCAAGAAGCTATATATTGTTTTCTGATTCAAATGAAAGAAAGTGCGGGCCAAAATGGGGCAGCAACTTGGAATTTTTAATAGTTGAAACAACCTAATCAGAAGATTTAGAAATTTGTTAAGGGAAATGGGCTTAACCAAGCAAATTTTCAGGTGCCTTCTGCCGTGTAAGCGTGTATTTGACATTTTAAAGGAGTGTCAGATCAAAGTTTCACTGTCAGAGGCCTAGCTACAAGCCTCATATTTGACTTTGAAGATAATACATGATATGGATTTATAATTTGCTCAACTCCAACCTAGATCTGAGTGTTAGGTGATAATTGGTTTTGCTGGTAATGCCTTTTGCGAGGCCATATTTCACGTTAAAAAATTTCCAGTTACGCAGAATTGGTTTAAACCTTGATATGTGCTGATCTTTTCGCGGATTCGAGGCAATCATCTATAACTCAATTCAGATCCCTTTTTTCTGAGAAAGATAAGCTCTTACTACTAATCTACAATGACTCAGAGTGACAAACGCACCCAAACACATGCTAATTCATGGAGATTAGACAAAATTAGTTGTTGTAGTGATAGCTTTGTCACTGTCAGTAACAAAATGCATGCATCCAGAAGAGAGTGAAACGCATGCCAAAAAATAGTTTTAGTTGCTGCTTTTGTCTTGTGTGGATGGTTGTGATCTGATATTTATTGTGAAACACCAACATGCTAGGGCTCACTGGTTTTCAGGTGACTGTATGCTTAAAGTTGGAATTTCTTGCCAAAAGAAGATTGGTATTTGTTTCCGCAGAAGTTTTATTGGCACTGAATTTTCTTAGCTATAATGCACATACATCCACATATGTTATGACGCGATAAGAAAGCATAAATTATTTCTTTGAAATAAAACATTTGGTCACTACTGAATGCTAAACAAACAAAAGAGAAGAAGGTTAGAGAATCAACTCTCTCTGCCCCAGAAGAACAAGTACTGACTAGGAGAAGCTACCTCTAAAAACTACATAGACGTCGGTTCTTTTTTGAAGAAAACGGCAGGTGCAATCTACCATTCAGCACTGATTCTTCGATTTCTCTTATACTGTAAAACTTTCTGTAATTCTTCAGGTGGGCACGGGATTGCAAGAACTCCCTTCTGTTGAAATCCATATTCCTCTTGAGTCTGCTCAAGTAAATTCAAGAATGCTGGGTTGCTCAGGTACCCTAATTCTACAACGAACCTCTTTGGTTCGCCACCCTTTACTGCAACAACTGCAAAATATCCTTCCTTGACATCGTTAGGAACCGCCCTTGCACCTTCAGTTTCCCCATCAGCAACATCTTTCTGATCTGTTCCTTGAGTAAAAAGACCACGCCGTATCTTGGTTATCAGCAGCTTAAGCTTCATTAAGCCTCTAATTCTCTCTTCCCTTAATCTATCCATGATTGTGTAAAACAGAGAAGTGTGATGGATTAATAGTCTGCTTGAAACCTATAACCAAATTTGGAGAACTAGTGATCAAATATATAACGGCTGGAGGAAACAATCTGAAAGTTCAGAGAAAATGGAATGGGGCCATTTCTTATTGATGGAACCATGTATCATTTAATGCAACATTTGATGGATCATCTACCATGTATTTCTCAGAATGGTGGGGACTCTAAAAACACGTTTTACTGTTTTTCTTTATTTCCCGGCTGCAAGACATTTTATCTGTCCAATTAATTATGTGTTTAATATTTTCAGTTGCTTCTGCAAAATAAACAGAATAGTTTCTTTCATATTATCTGCTAGCTGATAATATAATGCATTAACACTAGGAGTGCAATTTGGATTATGACACAAATAAATGCGTTCAACTCATTAAACGATATTAATTAATAATCTTATCCTGTTTGTATTTGAACTTTTGACTAGGCTTCATCATAGCTCTTAACTTAGAAAGACAAGTTGAATTTTCATTATCGAAGTACGAAAGTGTTTCATGATCAAAGTACGGGGAGGGAGCAAGAAGAATTAGTACTTGCAACCGACAGGAAATTTGTTGACTCATGGAGGTATGTTAGCGTCGGCTTGAAAGATATAGTTATTTTGTGGTGAACGCGGAGAGAACAGAGACCACCAAACATTTAGTGGCTTGTCTCTTTTTTGAGGCATGGAATTGCAAGGTGGTGTTTGATTGTGTTGCCTTTGTATTTGCCTTTGCTGTAAGTAGGATTTACCTTGGCAGAAAGTCATGGCAATTGCTGACAACTTAAGGGTCCTCAGTCGGCCAGAAATGAAGATATCGTTCATGTATATGACCAATGAGCAACAAGATGCTATCCATATCAGATATATTTGCAGATGCATGAAGTTTACTTCAATAATTTTCGAGTAAGGGAAGAAGTTAATTTTGTATATTCAATAAAATTTTTTTTTTTTTTCTATTATCTTCAAAAAATTAATTTTTTAAAATTATATTTAAGAGTATTTAAAAATTCTTGCATATAGTTCATCTATTTATAATTTTAACAAATTTCAAACATATCCATAATCTTCGATTTTGTTGAGATTTCAATATTGGTGATTAGATTCAAAGTGAGTTGTGAAGATGAATTTTGAGAATAACCCTGAGATACAAAATTAAAAGAATTAATACAAGTTTATTTGAAGCCACACGGTAACATTATTGATTATTTGTTGATGAGATAACAGTATCTGTTTCAATCATGAATGCGTACACTGTCACAATAAATGGAAGCCGAATGATGTCAGCGGGGAGGTTGAATACAACATGAGTTGTACCACCAAGTACAATAGTGGCTGAGAGTGATCGAGGCCACCTTCGACTTCATTGATTTGTGGAGCTGGGGCGAAAACGTCGCAGGTCTCTGTGTCACGCACTGCGATTTTCATATAAATATCAGCTAATTATCTATTTTTTTAGCTAAAATTAATAACAATAATGTCAAAATTCGTATTATTAGTATTTTTAAAAAATTATATTTAATTCTCGTATTTCTACATGCTATTTTAATTATTATTTATTAAACGTGATACTATTAATATGTATTTTTATTATTTTTACAATAAAAAAATTTTTAAATTTTTTTGTTACATTAAATGATATTGATATTTATACTTAATTAAAAAACTTATTATGGAATATATTTTATAAATAAAAATAAAGAAGAAAAATTGTGGAGTTCTATTTAGAAAAATATTCTTATAAATTAGAAAGATACTTTTTTTAAAAAAAATTTAGAAAACAAAAGCACACACAACTAGAGCTAGATTTGTGCTATATATATGTAACTTATTTGTTTTATTTATTTTCTTCTTTTGTGTTTTTCAAATTGTTTCATATTACTCTTGTAATTTAAAAAAAAATAACTTAAAAAATATTATATAAGTTTGTAATATTTAATTTTTAAAATTTAGAGAGTAACCTCTAAAGTATTGTTAAGATATTTTTTTATTATATTTTATAAAAAGGCACGTATTTATTCAATAATAATTAGCAAGAGAATCTTAATGAATTAAATCGAAAGAAATTCGATGCATTTAGGTGATAGAATTTTGCAAAACAAGTCCATTTAAAGAAAATTCAAGATTACAAGAATAAATATAAGATGGATTCTTTATTTTGTTTAAGTTCATTAATACTTGTAATCGTTATTTTTTTTAGTAGGTTATTTTTCTCTTGGCATAGTCTCGTGAATATAAAATTAAAAAAATACAAACTACGTTAAATATTTAGTGGTTTTCTTTATTTATATTCCTTTACTACTTACTTGAATTAATTAGTTAAAATTAATTAAATCTGGTAAAAAATTAATATAAATAAATCTTTTAATTGGTATCAAAATGGGTCACTAATTATTTGGTAAGATTCTTGGTGTTTTGATTTATTTTTAGGGCAAATATGGAAACTAAAAGAAAAGGTTTTATATCATGACTACCATTATTTGACAGCACAAGCTACTTCTATTGGAAAGCAAGGATACTAGCATTCATTAAATCTATAAATGAGAAGGCTTGGTTAGGTAATAACTCATAGTTGGAACTTATCTTACTATGATTGATGCTAATAATAATATAGTTCCTAAGCTAGAAACACTTGGACAAGCGTGAAAGCTAACATAACAACTTTCAAGCACTGCATGCAATCTTCAATGCAGTAAACCTGAATTATTCAAACTAATTTCAACCTATAGGTCTACAAAGAAAGTATAAGACATCTTTTAAGTTACCTGTGAGGGAACTTTAATAGTGAAATATTCTAAACTCTAAATAGTTATTTTTAGATTTAAAAGTTTGAGAATAGAAGATGATGAATTACTTGCTTGCTTTAATTCTAGATTAAATGATATTATTAATGAATCTTATATTTTAGGTGAAGGATACTAAAAAACTAAAGTTGTAAGAAAAATTTTGTACTTTCTTCTTAATAGATTTCAAGCCAAAGTAACGATAATTGAAGAAAACAAGGACATTGATTCAATGAAGGTTGAAGAATTAATGAGATTTTTAAGGACATTTGAGATGAATTTAAAATAGCAAAAGAAGGAGAAAAGTTTTGCTTTTTAAGCAGAAATAAGGAACTTGGAAGATGAAAAAGATGCAGAAAATGAAGATTCAAAAGTTATTACATTTCTTATTAAAACCTTCAACAAAATTCTAAAAGGAATAAGATAAAAGAAGAAATAGACTTCTAGATTTCTTCCAAGAGGTAAGTCTCCTATGAATTCTAGCAAAACTAATAAAAGATGATGTATTCAATGTAGGAAATATGAAGGTTTTAGTCATATACAAGCTAAATATTTAACATGCTCAAGAAGAAGTCTAAAGTTATGAGCATTATTTGGAGTGATGATGAATTAGAGGAGGAAATTTCAGAAAATATAAGTAATTATATTGCATTTAATATTTACTTATGTTCTGAAAAAGTTAAAAATACGTAGGTATTCAGTGATATTGCAATAGAACCAATTTTTATTTGTTACAACAAGTCAAAAAAAATGAGTGACTTAAAAATTGACTTCAATAAACTTGATTCTGATAAGAGTGAAGCGAAAAGCAAATTGAACATGGATACTATACAAGCCATTTACAAATTAATATTTAACAAGTGAGTAAAAGTGTGCAACCAAAATAAATATTTATAGAAGCAACCAAGTGGCTTTTTGAAAGAAGAATATGAAGCAAAGAGAATAAGGAGTTCAATAAAAATAATCATTGCTGAGAAAGATAAAAAGAATAAGTAAGGTGAAATAAAAACTTGACTACACTCAAAAATTTTTAAAAATGCTGAATTTAAATATGTCAAAACCTGATCATGTTTTACATTGGTTAAATATGATAATGATCATCAATGACTTTGGTATGCTAGAAAAAAGTTATCATGTTCTAAACTTGTGTTTGTAAAAGTTGCACCTACTGAAACTAAATCTTCTAGTATAATTAAGAGTAAATTTGTGGGTCATCATCATAGATTCAAAGATAAAATTAAAAATTCATTCTTATTTGTCAGTACTGTAATTTAAGATGTTGTATTCGATCTAATTGCTTTAACTTTCAAAAAGTTTTTGACAATTAAATCTAAGACTATTCCTAAGCTTAGAAAAATGTGGGTAAAGAAATTAAATGTTAACTGCTTGGTTGCTTATACTTCCTTGAAAGCATATGTTATTAACGCTTGGTATTTTGACAATGATTTTCTAAGTATATGATAGAAAAATGTGAAAGATTGATGGACTATAAAACATGTTTCAAGAGACATATAACATTTGGAAATGGTACCATTGGACAAATCATTGGAAAATGAACACGTAATGTAGAAGTATTTCCAAAATTGAAAAATATGCTTAATATTGAGAATCTAAAAGTAAATTTAATTAGGATTAGTCAAATTTGTAATAATAATTTTAGTGTAAAATCTATATATAAAAAGTATCAAGTATTTGATAAATTTGACAATTAGTTTTAGAAGGAAAAAGATCTTGTGATAATTGTTATATTTTTACACATTCACTCACATATTACAAAATTTATTATGATGATGTAGAAATATGGCATTAAAAACTTAGACATTTAAATTATAAAAATATAATCAAAATTGTGAATATATAGGTATCGTGTATCCAATTCCAAAACTCAATAAAAAGTAAACTAAAATATATGGTCTATGTTAACTCAAAAAATAACTAGAGTCGCAACATAAAATAGCGCAATATATTTTTACAACAAAGGTACTGCAATTACTACATATGGATTTGATGGATTTTGTTCAGGTAGAAAGTATAGAAAGTATAGAAAGTAAGAGATTTATTTTTGTATATGTAGATGATTTTATTATTTTAGACATACTTGGATTGATTTCTTTTGAGAAAAATTAGATGCATTTGATGCATCTAGAAATTGTTTAAACTAGTAAATGAGAAAGATTACAAAATTTTTTTAAAAAAATAGGAAGAATAAGAAGTGATCACAGCAAAGAATTTTAAAATACTATTTCTTTTCTAATTTTTATGACAAATATGAGATTTCATATGAATTTTTTACTCCTATAACTCTTTAACAAAATGGTGTTGCAGAAAAAAATAAAATAAAACTTTGCTAAAAAATGGCTTGAGTCATGTTAAATGCAAAGAAATTGACCGAGTGTGGGTTGAAGCGATAAGCACTTTAGACTATATAATAAACTGAGTGTACTTATGAAATTTATGCTCTATATTTGTAGGTTATTTGTTTTATGCAGCAACAAAAAAAGAGTCATACAAGATGCCTAAGGAAGAATGTGCGGTGTGATTTTTGTTTCCTTGTATTTTTCAAGTTGTTTTATATTTTTCTAGTGATTTGAAAATAAAAACAACTTGATAAATATTAGGAGACTATAGTATGTAATTCACAAACTTAGAAAGTGTTATCTTAAGTGTTGTTAACATATTTTCTTGTTGTTCTTTAGGAAAATACCTGTGCTTATTGAAGGAGTTCAATAGCAATTAGTAAGAGGATTTTGTTAAGTTGAAAGGAGTTAAATGTATTAATACGAGGAGATCTTGTAAAACAAGTCTATTTAAAAAAATTCATGGTTACAATAACAAATATAAAAAAAAAATTTTATTATGTTTTAAATCCATTAGTACTTATAATTATATTTTTTAATGGATTATTTTTCTTTGGGCTTAACTTCATGAATGTAAAATTGAAAAATTGGAACTATATTAAAATTTAATAGTATTCTCTATTTATTTTGTACTATCAGTTATATAAATAAATTAATTGATTAAAATTAATTAAAGTTGATAAATATTAACATAAATAAATCTTTCAAATAAGATCAAGAGTAATACTTGCTAAAAACATATAATTTAGATGTCCCATATATATATATATATATATATATGGATTTTATCATGTCATTTATGCAGTATTTTTTGAAAAATCTCTATCATTGAGATTCTTAAAAGAAATTCAAATGACCACTCATTGATGAGATTGAAGAACCACATGCAATTGACCCCATCTTATTTATTTATTTATTTTTCCTGAAATTCTCTAGCTATCGTTCTTATCTTTTTGGTTTTATCATGCATGTAAGGTGATTCAAGCAATGTAAAATCTTTTAATCATTTCGTTTTTAATATAATTTATTGAAAATATCATGAAGGTTCACCAGTCAGAGAGATTTGTTTACGAGCATTGTGATTGTTGGGTAATATAGGCTTCTAGGTAGGGCAAAAGGTGAGCGCTGCATTTATCATCCATTCGATAAGAGTGATACAGTCAGATCAATTTGCATTAAATACGATGTGTTATTACAATAACGAACAGCAGTACTGGCTTCACTCGTTGACACTTACAACTCCTCTTCTTCACTACTCGGTACAAATATAACCTTGCAGTCTGAATTCGGGCTCAGAAAAAGATCGATCAAGAAGAATCTTTACCTAATTTCTAAAATATCATTACGTCTAGCTATCAAGATGATCAAGAAAAACTACCCAAGGAATGAACGGAAGTAAAACAAGGCATCCATTTTGTCGTTGAATTTATGCTGCCGTGGGAAAATCCTAAATTATTTAGATTGCTGGAACATTCAGGCTGATTAGTATGGATTCAAAACAAAATGGAGATATCATAATCCCTTGTAGGACACAGGAGTTGCAGCAAATTCTTCAAGAATGCTGCAAGATTATTGCTAGCGCTAGAAACTGGGCTGAACGTTATTCTATCATCAAAATAGAGTTACTAATGATGAAATCATACCAGAATTCCATCGCCGATATTCATTCTTCGGTTGACTTTTGGTTTTTTCTTTTTTCAGGTCCTACCATCTTTGGGTAACTTAGCAACTGTAACACTCTTTTCATCTTTAATATCTATTATATATTTATATATAAATAATAAATTATATTTTTAGAGATATATATGTTATATAGAAAATAATTAAATATTTTAGTAATAAATTATAAATTTAGGGTTAAATAGATAAAAATAGTCATATTAAGGACTGAATTAATATTTTTACACTAGTATAAATAAAAGAGTTTACTTGTATTTAAAGTTTGATATATTGAGAGAAAAAAAGAAATAAGAGTAAAACACAAAAATTAGGAAAAAAATAAAAAAAATAGTAAGTTTTATTTTTCTTATTTTATATTAATTTTTTAAATTAATAATTTGCTAATAATAATAAGCGATTTTATTTTTTAAAATTTTTATAGAATATAATGATTCAATTTTGTAATTAGATTATGATGTTGGGGTTAAGTTTTTATGATTAAAAAATTAAAAAAATTTTATTTGTAAAGAGATAGTTAAAAATAAAATAAAATTTATGTAGAGATAATATTATGATAGTAGTTCAATTCATAAATTTTATAAAATTATATATTTTGAGTTTATCAAAATTATTTTAATTGAATAAATTAGATATCTTTATAATTGTTGTAAATTTTGTTTGATTAAAAATTATTATGTTTTTAATTTTTAATAATTTTTTGAATATGACTCTAGGATACAAAAAAAATTACTCGTTTTTGTATAATAATTGAATGACGAAATTATTTTGGTTAACTAAAATATATTAAAAAATTATAAACTTTTATATTTTGATTTTTAATTATGTTTAGTTTATATTCTGTAACGTCTCTAATTCAAAAGGATTAAATAATACGAAAATATTCACAAAATTTGTATGACTATGAAATTTTTTTTATAATTTATAAAAAAACTCGTAACAAATCAATTAGTCAAATATTTCTAATTATGAATAATTATAAGTTTATAAAACAAATTTTAAAATTAAAATAACAAACAAAACAAAATTTTCAGAAGTCTTAATGCCTAAGAAACCAAGTGACAGCAGAAACTCAACTAAATCCATCATTTAAGTACAAATCATTCAATCATCTGAAATTATAATAAACCATAGAGAATTTTAAACTCAATAAGTATACTAGTTTTTCACATATATAAAATATATACAAACCAATATACAATACACTTATATGCAATGCATGCACAAGATATGGCATGAGACAAAATTATGTTCGTTTCAAAAATTTCGTAACATTTAAATACTATATAAGTTTCTTTCAAATTTTCTAGAAATTTCTTCTTTTAATTACTTCTTAGTAGAACTTTATATATCACTTATTGCTAAATGAACCAATATTGCCCGTCAATGACATATCGTATATGAGGTAAGCGTAAATGAGATATATAATTTTTAATAAAAATAATAAACACTTATGCTCGAAGGTAAGAGCCACACTTTCACCCTAATCATCGATAAGTCTTCTCACATGTACAAATATTTTTTTACATAAATATAAAAACCATTATACCTAGGGATATCCCAAAGGTCTCTCCCATATCATACAGAATGATAAACAATAACAATAATATCAAATTCAAAAGAATAACCATATTAAATAATAAAAGCTTCGTATAATTTATAATTAATTACTAAAAAAGTAATGAAATTCAATATCTTAGTACATAAAACTTAACATTCATGAGTATTTTTCTTACAAAATTACTTCTTCACTACTTTAAATATAATATATATGTTCAAACTTAAATGTCAATGTATGTGATATAAAAGTAATTATAATAACACAATTATTAACAATTATAATCACAATAATACGTATATTATAAACAACTACATAAACATATAACAATATTAAAAATATAATTTTATAAAAATTTGTAATTAAAAAATATTTTCAAAATACATTCAAACATATACATATGTTTATTGTGATTTTTTTTAAAAGTCGAGTATACTTACCTCTTGATGATCATAATTAAGACTAATTTAAACATTTTAACCTATAATAAAAAAAATTAGCAATCATAAAACCTCTATACACTCTCATAGAGTACATATAATTTTATTAGATCTCAAATTTATTATAAAACTAAATTTTTTCATAGTTTAAATTTAATCACTTATCCTGATACTATTATGTCATATGTTAAGCAATCCCTAATTATTAATTTTTAAAAAATATAATACATTCTTAAATATCATAAAATTTTACAAAGATAATAAAAACATATAAACAATAAGTTATTATAATTTTTGAGTTTAAATTTATACTCTAACTATTCAAAATAAATTTTATTTTTAAATTATTAAATTCTACTAAATAGAAATCGTCACTGAACTATTTTCATTTAAAATTTCAAAACAAATCATAGATAGAGAATCTACCCTAAAATTTTAATATAATAAACTAAACATAATTAAAATTTAGAATATAAAATTTTATAATTTTTCAATATATTTTGATTAACCAAAATAATTTCGTTATTTAGTTATTATATAAAAACGAGTAATTTTTTGCATTTTAGAGTTAGATTCAAAAAGTTATAAAAAATTAAAAATATAATAATTTTTAATCAAAAAAAATTCCTAACAATCATAAAAATGTCTAGTTTATTTATAATATTATCAATTTTGACAAATTCAAAATATATAATTTTATAAAATTCATGAATTGAGTCATTGTCATAATATTATTTCTACAAATTTTTTTTTTCCTAACTATCGCTTCACAAATAAAAAATTTTCTAATTTCTTAATCATAAAAATAACCCCAATATCATCTGATTACAAGATTCAATTATTATATTTTTTAAAAATTCAAAGAAATAAAATCACTTATTGTTAATAGTAAATCATTAATTTAAAAACCAATATAAAATAAGAAAAATTAAACTTACTATATCTCCTTTGCATCTTCCCTATTTTTTGTCTCTTACTCTTATCTGTTTCTTTATCTCAATACGTTAAATCCTAAATACTAATAAGTCATTCTATTTATACTTATAAAAATATCAATTAATGCTTAATATGACTATTTCTATTTATTTGACTATAAACTTATAATTTATTACTAAAATATCTAATTATTTTCTATATAACATATATATCGTCGAAAATATAACTTATTATTTATATATAAATATATAACATTTATTAAAGACAAAGAGGGTGTTACAACTCTCCCCGTCATAAAAAAAGTTCATTCTCGAAATTTATACGTACCTTATATATTAAACAATTAAGGATATTTCTCTCATATTTTCTCTTCTTGTTCATAAGTTGCTTCTTCTATTGAGTGGTTTCACCATAAAACTTTCATAAAAGAAATCTTTCTATTACGCAATACTTGCTATTTATGGTCTAAAACTTCAATCGGTGTCTTCTCGTAGGTTAGATCATCTTTAAACTAGAGTGGTTCATAACTTAATACATTGTTAAGTCAGAAACATATTTGCATAATATAGAAACATGAAACATATCATGAACTCTAGATATTGATGGAGGAATAGCCAATTTGTAACTCGCATCTTCTATTTTCTTAAGTGTCTTAAAAGAACCAATAAATTTTAGACTTAACTTTTTTTTTTTTCTATCAAATCTTATAACCCCCTTCATTGAAGCAACTTTCAAAAATACCTTGTCACCTATAACTAATTCTAGGCTTTTTCTTTGATTATCTACATAACTCTTTTGTTTGTTTTGAGTTATTTTTATTCTTTCTTTTATTCTTTTAATTGCTTCACATGTTTGTTGAACTATCTCTGGTTTTATAAATTTTCTTTCTCTAACTTCATCCCATTGCATTGGAGATCTACATTTCCTTCCATTAAGAGTTTCATCAGGAGCCATACCAATTGTAGATTAGCAATTATTATTATACGCAAACTCCACAAATGATAAGTGTTTGTCCCAACTACCCTTGAAATCCGTTACATAAACTCGTAACATATCCTCAAGAATTTAAATGGCTTTTTCAGATTGTCTAACAAATTGTGGATGAAAAACAATACTAAAGTTTAACTTTATACTCATGACTTTGTGCAAGCTCCTTCAGAACATTAATGTAAACCTCAAATCTCTATTTAAGACAACAAAAATAGGAACTCCATGTAGTCTTACAATTTCATCAATATAAATTTATACATATCTATCTATGGTGTGAGTAGTTTACACAGGAATAAAATGTACTACTTTTATTAACTTGTCAATAACCACCCAAATGACATTAAAGCCCTTTTGTGCATTTAGTAACCTAACAACAAAGTTCATAGTTATGTGTTCTTATTTTTATTCTAGAATTAATCAAGGTTTCAACAATTCAGACGGTCTCTAATGCTTTGTTTTGACTTGCTGACATGTCAAATATTACTCAATAAATTGTGTAATTTTTTTTTCATATTATTCCTCTAATAAATAGCTCGTAAATTCTGATATAACTTCGTACTACTTAGGTATATGGTATATGGTGAGTTATAAGCTTCCAACAAAATTTCATGCTTTAAGTCATACTCATTGGGTACACAAAGCCTACCCTCAAAATGTAATTCTCCATCACCACCAATCATAAATCCATATCTTTTGCCTGTTGAAATTTTTTCCATAATCTTTTTCAAATATTTATCACCTTTTTGTGTTTCTTTAATTCTCTTTATCAAAGTGGGTTGTAAAGATAGTTGTGCATTAAATTCATGATTATTACTTTTTACCAATTCAATGTTAAATTTTTCAAAATCTAAAAGAATTTACCTTTGAGTGGTTACAAGTGCTGCCATATGTCCCATGAACTTTCTACTCAAAGCATCTACAACAACATTAGCCTTCCCTAGGTGATAATTTATTATACAATCATAATTTTTGACTAACTCAAACCATCGACATTGTCTCATATTTAACTCATTTTAGGTGAAGAAGTATTTAAAACTTTTATGATCTGTATATATCTCGCACCTTTCTCCATAAAAATAATGCCTCTAAATTTTGAATGCAAACACAACTGCTGTCAATTATAAGTCATGAGTAGGATAGTTTTGATCATAACTTTTCAATTACCGTGAAACATAAGCCACCATTTTTCTATTTTGCATCAATACACAACCGAGTTCTTTATGAGAAGTATCACTATAAATTACATATTCATAAGACCCAAAAAGAATAGTTAACACTAGAACAATCACCAATCACTTTTTAAGTTCTTCAAAACTTTTCTCACACTCTTTTGACCAATAAAACTTGACATTTTTTCTTGTTAGTTGTGTTAATTAGTTGGTTATCTTAGAAAAACTTTCAACGAAACGTATATAATATTCAGCTAATCCAAGAAAATTTCGAACTTCTCTAACACTAACTGGTCTAAGCCACTCCACCGCTACTTTTTATTTTACTTGAATCTACTGAGACTCCCTTTAAAGAGATAACATGCCCCAAAAAAATTATACGATCCAACCAAAATTCACACTTCTTGAATTTTTCATAAAGCTACTTCTGATTTAAAACTTGTAACACAACTTTTAAAAGTAAATGGATTGCATGTTAGTTTGCTGATAAAATCTTTTAAATTGATATAAGAATTTAATTATACCAAATTAAAAACTGAATTAAAGAGAGATGCAAATTGTAAATAAAAGTAAGTAAATAAATAAAATATTAATTTTTAAATAAAGATTTGAGTTCAAATATCTTAATAGGAGATTGAGTTAAGTTATAAAATAAAAATAAGTAAATCTCTCTACTCATGTTCACCTCCAACACTTCAAATAAAGAACTCGACAACAAGGAGTTGTCGAAACTTCTTTGGCAAGCCCACTCTGATTCTTAAGTTAGCAAATTGGAAAATTGCAAGTTTTTGGATTTTTTTTTCCTCCCAAAAAAGATGAGAAAGAAAATCTATTATGGAAAAGTAAAGTTGTGAGCTCGGGTAGAGTGTGAGAAAGTGAAAAAAAAAAGAGTTAAATATTAAAACAATTACTTGTATTTTATTATTTCAAGTGTACATGGTGCTCGAGATTTTCTATTTTTCCTTTAAGTGATTTTTTTTTTATTTCTATCTTAAGTCTGTTTTTCTCTAGTAAATCAAAGAGTAAATAAAGTTTAATTTCATCTAATATGTGTTATAATTTTGAATTTCATCTAATGTTTGCTATAATTTTGTTTGCATCCATTGAATTTTTTATTGTGCAAGTGATGAAAATCTATGGTAGATACCCAATTCTCTCAAAATTCCTTTAATTTGGCATTATCAAATAGTTTGTTATTATCAATGACTAAAATAGCTAGGATTTCAAACCTAAGTTTGATTGCCTTCAGCAGAAATATAATGGTATTTATTTCCGCAATAGTTGTCAAGGATTTTGCTTTAACCAATTTAGTGAAGTAGAGAATTGCAACAATAAAAAATTTTGTACTTCCTCTACTGGTTGGCATAGGTCTATTGGATCTACTCTCTATTGTGAAAATGCCAAGTACTCTTAAGATTTGTTATCTCTTTGGATCGTTATATTTGTAACTATGAAAAATTTCAACACCTGCTTCGTTCACTTATTTTCTTCGTCCTTTCACATTGTTGGCCAATAATATGCTAATCGTATTACTTGTAGGCTAATGCTCTTTCATTCAAATGACTTCCGCAAACTCTTTCAAGTAATTCGTCCAACACATACTTGGCTTCATTATCTGTCAAACACCTGAAAACACGGCAAGGAAAAACTTCGTTGGTATAAAATGTCGCCAATGATGGCATATCTTGCTATTGTATACTTGATTTTCCTTGCTTTCTTTTTGAAAGATTAGTTTTAGCTAATATTTACCAACTTTAATTAGGTTAATCAATTAATTGAATATCACAGAACTTAGAAAGTAAATAAAAAAGATTAAAAATTTTATTGTGATTTAAATTTTCTAATTCTACATCCATGAAACCACACTCAAAGAAAACAATTCACTAAAAATAAATAATTATAAATACAAATAGACTTATAAAAAATAAAAATTCCTACTTATTGTTGTTGCTATTGTATTGAATCTTTCTTAATAGTTTTGTTTAATAAGATCCCTTGCCTTGATGCATCGATATTTCTTCAAAAAATTTAGCAAGACCCCATTAACTGATATCATTGAACTACCTTCAACTAGTATAAATTCTATTTTCGAAGAACACTTAAGAGAACACTCTCACTTGAAAGTATAAAAGAAAAAAATTAACAACTTGGAACAGAAGAATGAAAACAAAAATCACATAAGGCTCTCTATTTAGCATGAATGAAGGAGTAGTTACACAATTGAAAATATAATCTATTTCTAATGAAACCCTAAATCTCTTTTAATAAATTTTTTTTCTAAATCTAAAAGGATTATATCTTTCTAAATAGAAAAAAAAAATCTTTTTTAATTAAAAATATTGTTTCCTCAATAATTCTTCTTTCCTTTGAGTTGCAAAACTTGCCACATAAATTTTGTAATTATGCTTAAAGTCAAACACTTTCTTATATAACTAGTCAATTTAAAATCCTTTTGTGTGAAGACACAAAATAGAATGAACAGAGAAAAATGCCTAGTTTGTCACCACAGAAATATTTAACAAAAATATTTTTCTAGAATAATACTAACTTAGCTTGGTCTTTCTAAACTGTAATATCTTTTGTCTTCGTAAAATTCATCATAACCTTTTTTCGTATCTTGATATTGACTGTCTAGACTAGCCTTGGCAATAAATCTACTTGATTATTCTTCTTGCCTTTGACTTGCTCACATCACTTCTGTGAAGTTTGACACGATTTCATTTACTGTATTCAAATAAGCTACCATGTCTTCTTTTGCTTGAAACTCTCCGTTAACTTGACTAACAAGTCACTTCGAACCAATAAAGATTTTAACCTTCTTAGCACACAACTTTGGAGAGTTTTAATATTGTGATCAATGCTTCATATTCTCTACCTCATTATTGGATGCTTCAAAACCAAAGCATAATTAATATGGTAGTTCAGTTGTTTCAAGACTCATTAGTTGACCCATTGATGTGAAAGATACATGTCTTGGTGTTGTCTTTCATTTTCGAAGATGACAGTGGTCGGCTTCCTTCCGCACACTTTTCTATCATGAATTTAATGATGAAGTATGCAATTGCTTATGCTTTTACTGTGGTTCAAAGTTTGAACTTAATATTAAACTGACTTAATTCCATAGACTAAATGATCAGTTGTCACACCATGTGACTCTTCTTTAGAATTTATCAAAATGGTAAATTAGTCAAAACGACTATCTTGTAAGCTTAGAAGTGTAGCCTTAGTTTTTGGGATGAAATTACTAAGGTAAAAGCTGTCTTATCTGCACTAGAGTATCTCTGTATTAGTACTTGTAAGTGTTTTATTTGTATACTAGATAGACCTTTGAATTATTCCTTCATCTTTAACCAACACTGAACTAACTATGATTTCTAACATTGCCAAGTATATAACGTGTTTCACCTCTAAGATGTTTGGTGAGGAGCGACAAGCTTGTTAAATAAAATTTGAGGTCTTGCAATGGTTTCTCACATTCTTCAGTGTACTGTATGATCTTTGTCCACTGTAATGCTTTAGAGATAGCTTGACCTTTATTTACGGCTCTCAAGATGAATCTGTGAAATTTTGCGATGTGCCTAGTTAACCTTTATACCTCTTTCACCATTCTTATAGATTTCATGTCTAATGTGACTTTCAACTTGTCTAGATTGGCTTGAATTCCATTTTGACTTACCAAGAGCACATTTCTCAGGATTAACTTCATATTATTTGTTCTAAGTATTTTAAAATTACTTCTTTAATGGTCTATGTGATTGACAACATATAAGGACTTTGATGAGAATTGACAACAATAAGTTTGCAAGAATTCTTTGTACTTGCTAATTTTGGACTAATTATAAAGGTAAGAGTGAAGAAAATCAAAGCTGTACTTAATGAATTGATTCAAAAAATATGGATTAAATAAGATTTAAAATTAACATTAAAGATAGAATTAAGTATAAAATTAATTTAAAAGAGTGTCAAAAGCTTGTTAACATTATCCAAGCATGGGGATAGAATTCTTTTTCTAATGTTTTTAGGAATACTATATAGATATATATTTTAATTAATTGTTATTTCTTATTGTTTTAAAATATTATTTTGTAATTCTTTTAAAATGTCATTGAGTCAAATTTTTTATCGTTTATTTTTAATTCTTTTAATTATTATATCAAAGTTATTTAATCTAAATTTTTGTTTTCTTGAAACTTGAATTCTAATCCAAGTTGTTGAATTTCAAGATTCATTCTTGAGCTTTCAAGATTAATTTTTAGAATTTTAAGATTGATATTCTTCATATTCACGATAGACTTTGTTAAGATGTCATTGACTTACACTTCCTTCGTGTTGCCAATGTAGTTCACCTTTCTTTGATAGGTAATCCGTGCATTCTTCAATATGAATAACATTACCTTTTAACATATAGATTTTTACCGGTGATGATTATTATGTTTTCTTGATCTGTTGTGTGCATCTTGATTTAATTATATCTGTAGACAGCATCCATAAAACTTAATTGTGTTTAGGATATCTTTGGGACATGGGCTAATTGATCTTTAGAATATACACACATTCACCATTTATCGTTTGTTTTCTTTATCATGACGATGTCGGCAGCCCAGTCTGCGTACTTGATTTTTGTGATAAAATTTTGAGATAAACCAAAATCAATTGCCTCTTATTAGTATTGATTGAATAAATTTCTCTTCCGCTAGATTGGTTATGTATTTGGGTTGATATTAAGTTTCTGTGATCTCAAACTTGGTGTGTACAGGCAAACACTTCGCTGAATTATCTCAATAAGTTTTCATGCTTTTCTTGAATTTACCCATTTAAGTATTTTTCTATTTTCACTATTTTCTCTATGTTTTCTTCTCTTACTTGTACGAAGACAAGTTCTTCTAATGACTTTGGTTTTCAATGCTGGATATTCTTAGATAAATATTAATCGTGTCATCGATGGAAGTAATTCGAGCATCAATCTGAGTAATTTGCATACTGTATTTTTAACGGGCCAAAAATAATTGCTTCTAGCTTCCATCTAGTTACCTCGAACAATCTCTAATGTGTCGCTTTTTAGGAGACATTATGAGATCCCATACTTCATACTGATCGAGAAAGGTATTCCAAGTATCATCTTACAAGGACTGTGGTCATCCACTACCAAGAATGTAGTTTTATGGATTACTTGGTTTTGTCCTTCTCCAAATATAAGAGTGATAACGATATAGCCACTACCAAATTCTTTCAATGGCAAGTTAGCTTTTTGATTAAAGAGTTAGCTTGAAAAAACTTTCAGAAAGTGAAGCCCCGTTTAATTTTGTACTATTTTTTAATATTTAGTATCCATTTATCAGTGTCAATTAGCTCTATTTAAGTACCTAATTAAAATAAATAAATACTTATCAATGTGTTTCATTATCAATTCTATATAAATACATACCAAATATAAGTAGTATTAGAGGTGATTTTTAAATTATTCTATAATTGTATACTAAAATAGTGCTTAAAGTACTTTACTAATAATTTAAGCATCTTAATCAATTTTCTTAGAAAGTATTCACAAAATACTTTAAAATTAATAAGCTCCTATCTATTTTAGTGCTTTTTTTTTGGTACTTTCAAACAGACAATTTTTATTTTTATAAGAAAAAATGACAAATCTTTCTATTTTTAAAGAAAAAATTATATCCAAATCAATGTTTTGCTCCAATGAACCTGCACATATGACTTCAATATATTTCATTTCTTTTTTTAATGTTCAATATTTTTATTATTTAAATTACTAAAATATCCTATACAATTATTATAATCATGGTTCAGAATTTTTATAACCTTTTAATTTAAAATTATTTTAACAAATAAAATTAATTATTGAAGCTATTGTACTAGCTGACATGCCAACCTTTTAACATATCATATGACAAAAGTATGGAAGAGTAATAAATAAGAGAAGGAGAAGGATCATTTGATTTAAGCATAATATATTTGATTGCTTTAAGTTTGACTAAACAATAGAGAAATATTTTGAAGTAGCAATTTTTTTTTCAAGTTGTTAATTCTTTTCATTTTTAAATTACCATATATTTTGCATGTAATTTTTAAATTATGTCATGGCAATGTAAGATTAAAGAAAAAAATGCAAGTTCAATTATCTAGGACAGTATAATATAACTAGAGGTATAATTTAAAAAAATATAATAAAATCTAGTTGAGGGTTAATCAATTTATCTAAAATAATATCAACTTTATAAAGCACCAGAATTTAAATTATAAAATTTATTGAAGGAACCAAAACATAGTATTATTTGACTTTAGAACAAAAAAAAATGTTATTTGAAATTTTGAATTTCTATTTTAGTGTTAAGTCAAGTCATTTGAGTAAATGTTCTTTGTTTTTGTTTTTGTTTTTTTTTTTTTTTTTTGAAGAACACTTAATGAGATTTTTTTAAATCACTTTTAGAATTTTGGTAATTTTTATATTTGAATTTGTAAAATAGTTATATATTTTTTGTGATCAATTTTATTTTATGGTAATGGATTTGATATATCATATAAACAATATTTTTTATTTTGAAATAATATTAAAAATTTATTAATTTAATTAGATATATTAGAAGTTTAAATTTGATTTTTTATAATAATACATGTGTAATTAAAAAATTAAAAATATATGCTAAAAACATGCAAATATCAGTGCTTGTTTAATAAATATTAAATATTTATTTAAGTAAATTTAGTAATGAAATATTAAAATTGCTATAATTTTTGCAGTTAATGCAGATGTAAATTTAGAAATATTCGGTTGTCATTCCTAACTAATGCAACTAGTTTCCTCCTCTAAGTGTATGTGCCGAGAATGAATTTTTATTTTGTTTTATCATTTTACTTTAAAAAAAAATGATATCACTGTTATGAAAGAAACAAAAACAAATCTCCACCTATAATATTTGGTGGGTTTGCGACAATATAATCAATGGAATTGGGCAAGCCAACGGTAATTTAATTAATATGCACAAATTATCATAATCCGATGCTTGTGAACAACATCAACTTCTGCCGCCCAACAACTATAAAATTGTCATAGATGACGAGGGCTTGATAGTCTCTATAGATTTTAAAATATTAACTTAATTTTCTGAATAAACTTTCTGTAAAAAGAAAAATTATTATTATAAAACATGTTTATACCACCCAATTTTCATCTAATTATTCCTTAATGACGCCAGTTCCAAAATTATGCTGTGTATTTGTAAATGCTCAAACCTCTACAAACATTAAACAATGCCAATCTTACAATTGTCACAAAATCAACCGCAAACAAGAATCACTGTCGGCTTCCACGGCCAATGACGACACGTGTTCTTGAATGTCTCGAGCACTGAGTTCAACTTAAATAATCGAAGCCCAATTTTAGTGGAACCACTTCCACTTTGAAAGAGCCAAGCTTGTTTCTTGCATGTAATAAAATTCATAACAAAAACGTTTTCCTTTCTTTCAAATTTCAGAAACTGCTGATTATTCTTGTATAAAATCTCTGTATCTCTAAGTTTGCACAAAAATATTCTGTCGATGATGAGCAATGGAAGGTGTAGGATCTCCGCCAGATCAAATTTCAGGTTCATTTTTTACTCCTCTTCTGATATCCATGGCTGGTATAGCATCCACAACTATTATAATAGTTGCATATCATCTCTTCGTCGTTCGATATTGCGTGAGACGGCGACAAGGGTCGACAAGTTCTGGCCTGGAAACGCTTCCGAATTTTGAATTTGGGCCTGGGATTGATCCAAAAGTGCTTCTTTCAATCCCCATTCTTTCTTACTCGACAAAGGATTGTAAGCTGTTCCGTGTTGATCAACGGGAGTGTGTTATTTGCTTGGTAGAACTAGAAAATGGGGAAATCGTACGTTTGTTGCCTAATTGCAGACATGCGTTTCATGTTCCATGCATTGATAATTGGTTTTTAGGGCACAGTAACTGCCCTGTTTGTAGATCATCCATAGTTCAAACAAAAACAAGAAGAACTTCTGATCATCAAGTTACTTCGCCTATACATGACGACAGAAATGAAGTAATGATTCCAAGATCAACACAGTTAAATTTAACTACAAGTGCTTCTGATGGAAGCACTTCGAGTTCAAGGATGGAATATGCGAGTGATTTTCTTAGACATAGCGTGTCAATAGTTTTGCCGATGGAAGGGAGGCAGCTTTCGGGGGCAGCAGCCTTGAAGAGGTCTTTATCTATGGATCAATTTTATTACAATCTTGTTAATGCACATCGTGAAAGCCGCAAACAAGAAGATCAAGAGTCTTCTTCTTCACCGTCGGGAACAATTTCAAGAGAAAGCACATCATATACAGCAAGATCTGTGAGTCAATTAGATCGTATGTCTGCTAGATTAGTAAGGTCTTTCTCAGAATTAAGGCTGAGCGCAAGCAGAAGCAGAAGCGGCGATCCAACAACTAATGGAAATATTCTTCCTTATTGAGATTGTTCGGATTTGGAATGCTTTTATTTTGCCGATTTTTAAATATGCTTACTCAGCAATTAATTAGCTTGAGTTCTTATTTTATTTGTGGAAATGAATATCAATTAGGACAAGTTATTCGAATGAAGCTTTAGTCCGATTTCTTTGGGTTTTCTTTTAACAATTTCTTCTTTACCAGTAATGTTCTTTATTACAATTATTAACATAATTAATAACATTTTCAGAGCGTAAATCACTGCCCTGTGGCGTCACCTGTTAAAAAAATTTAAATTTATTTGGTTTCATGTTATATTTATATCATATATAATTCTTAAAAAAGTTGGATATGCACAATCCTTATTTTTCTTGTTGTGTTGGGCTTTATTTTTTTAATTTTATTAATTATTTGTGATTTTGTATCCATACATGTATAATTTATTAAATTTTGTACTCATAAATTTGATAAGAACCAAGTTAAATTTTCACAGCTTATTGATACAATATATTTTTGGTGTGAATTTAAATTATTATACATACATACATACATATATATATATATATATTCAGAAACAATCAATTGATACCTTAAAATACAGATGTATTGAGATAACTTTATTACTAGATATCAAAAAAATCTCCATGATTTACTTAAAATATTATAGCAACAATTAGTCTATAAAATTTAATGATATTTACATGTAATCCTTTAAAAAAATACAAGTTTTAAATTTTAATTTTAACTTTTCAATGATAAATTTTTTTTATGTATAATATATCGATTTATGTAGCTTGTGAAGGATGATTTTGAAATTATAAAAATTTGTAAAACAAAATTTTAATTTTTTTAATAATGGTGTCCATAAAAAAATGTAGAATTCAAAAATAAGATAGTAAGGTGGATATTAGTTTAATGAGTTTAATATATATACTATTTGAAAAATAGTTATATTTTAATACCCATTATTTGATAAATAAGAGTGACAAATACTTTAATGGGCTAAAATATAGCCTCAATCTTTATTTTGTGTGGTGCTGTGATAGTTATCAATACATGAGAATGTTGATAATGTTAGTATAAAATACATTGAATATGCTTATAACGTACTTAATATAAGCATAAAATACATTCAATATACTTATAACATAATATATTAATAAAAAAATTAAATACAAAAAAAACACCCAAGATTTACACATTGTTCCACTGTCATTAATACCCCAGGATAAGGTATAGTACTTTTAAGTCTTAATTATCCTCAAATGATGTTGTATACACAGAACACGAATTTAAGGACATATACCATGTTTTTCCCTTTATTTATAGATTTTTTAAATCAAAAATTGTGCATAAGTTTTTGGGAAGTTACCAACCTCATTGGTTGTTGCTGAACATGTTCTAGGCTAGTGGGATGTTATGTAAAAGTGGACAGGACCATTTATGTTGTGAAAATAAGCAATATTCTCCCACTTGATTTATAAATTTCACAAATTCTCGTACTCAAAATATATAAATTATGGCGATAAATCCTCTAAAAATTAAATTTTATCTTTTATATATTACAGATATATTATGCCTCTCAATTTCCTGCATATACATAGTAATATAACTTAATAAATAAATTTTATATTTATTCTAGGTCCAACATTAGCAATTTTTTCTCAAATAAATGTGCATACAGTTATGAAAAATATTATATAAATAAAATTTCATTAAAATAGTATTTATCTATATATAAAAATTATATAATAGAACTAAGTCTCATTTCAATTACATGATCCCTAAAACTCATTGGTAGAATATTCTTTGTTTAATGATGAACAATCATTAATTCAATACTAATATGATTATTGACCTCTTTTTTTCCTTAATATGCTCCTTTATAGTTAAATAATTGATGTTCAACGAGTTTATTTGAACAATTACTTTTATTATTTTTAGCCATAAAAGTACCAACTGAATTATCACAATATATCTTTAATGATCTAGAAATAGAATATACAATTTTAAGCCTAGATATAAAACTCTTCAACTATACATTATGTGAGGTAATCTTAAAACAAAAAATGAACTCAACTACTATAATGGAAGTAGCAATCAAAGTTTACTTTGCACTCCTCTAAGATACAACTCTACTAGCAAACATAAAAACATATCTTGATATTGATTTTCTTAAATCAATACAACAACAGTCTTAATCTAAATAAAAATCACCTCTAGATTATCGATCCATCTATACATAAACATATAATTTTTAGTCCCTTAAAGGTACTTCATTACTTTCTTTGCAACTCTCTAATGGTTCATTCTTTAGTTACTTTGATAGCATCCTAAATTTCGACTACAAAAACAATGTTAGGCCTTATGCAAACCTGAGTATATATCAGGCTTCAATAGTTGAATCATATGAAATGTTCTTTATTTCTTCCCTTTCAAGATCAATTTTGAGACTTTATTTCAAATTGAGCCTATCAACTTTCACAATAGGTATCACATTTGGTGAACACTTTTTTATTTAAAATCTCTCTAAAATTTTTTAAATATAAGTTTTTCTGAAAATGTCTTGAAATTTGTCTCTATAGATTTTAAAACAAATGACATAAGATGACTTATTTATATTTTTTATGTTAAAATTTTAATAAAGAAATTATTTTACCTTACGTAAAAACCTATTATCATTTGTTACAAGCAGAATATCATTTATATATAGAACAATAAAACATATTTTACTCTCACTAATTTTTTGGTATATATATTGGTCTATGATATTCTTTATAAATTCGAACAAATAGATAATATAATGAAATTTTAAATACCACTGACAAGAGGCATGTTTCAATCCATATATGAATTTTCTAAATTTACAAACCAAATGTTTACTATTATTGGATGTGAATCTTTCTAGTGTTTTTATTTAAATCTCTTCCTCTAAGTCCCTATTAAGGAATGCATTTTCATATACATTTTATATAACTTCAAATCAAAATGAGCAACTAATATCATAATGACACGAAAAGTTAGATATAGGAGAAAAGATTTTTGTGTAATCAATACCTTCATTTTGAGTGAATCCTTTAATGACAAGTTTTGGCTTGTATTTTTCACTATTATCCACTAAGTCTTTTTTTACTTTAAAGACCCATTAGGTAACTTAATAAAATCCCAAACTTTATTATATTTCATAGAATTTATGTCTTTTTTTATGATATCATATCATAAATTAGACTTTTTAGAAATTATGACTTGTGAAAATATTTCTGGATCATTTTCGGCTTCAATATTATAGTCAAACTCTTATAGATACATAATGTAATCACTAGGAATCACTGGCTTCTTTGTTCTAGTATATTTTCTTAATGTTGTATTAACATTCTCTTGAAAAGTATGTTGTTCAACTCGTTACTCAACATTTTTAAACAATTCTTAAACAATCAAAGCTATTATAATACTAACTGCTTATGAAATTTCTTAATTGTTATTTGCATGTTCCCAAACTTTAAATGCTAGATGCTCAACACCTGTTTTAACTTAAAGGACATTATAAATGACAATCACCTTATTAGTTAAAGTAAAAAGATGACTATTTGAATAATCTTTCTGAGAAATTATGCTCTAAAATTGATCCCTTTCACTAAACAAGTTATTCTCAAGAAATTTTATATTTCTTGATTCCATAATCTTAGTTTGACATGATGGATAGTAAAACTTATATTCTTTAGATCTTTGAATATATCAAACAAAATACTAACTAACAATCTTTGGATCTAGTTTTTTCTCTTGTAGGTTACAAACACTTATTTCAAAAAGACATCCTTAAAACACTTGCATGTTGCAAATCAATTTTCAACCTTTCCTTAACTCAAAAGCCTTCTTTGTAATAACTTTCGTTAGAATCTAGTTTGATATATATATATATATATATATATAACTGTTTTAATAAGTTTCAGTCTATAAGGTTTAAGAAGGTTGTAGCTAGTTAGCATAATCTACACCATATCTAATAATATTTAATTTCTTCTTTTTATTATACTCTGCACTATTTATGCTCTTAAAGAAACTTCATAAATAGATCAAGTATTTGTCTATTTTTAATGTATCCACTATAGTATTCTCTATCCCCATCTGATCTTACAATTTTTGTTTGTTTATTGCCTTATTTCTCTACTTCAACTTTGAATATTTTAAAAGTATTTAATGCATCATTCTTATTACTTAACAAATAAAGATACATGTATCGTGAGTAATCATCTATGAAAGTGATAAAATACTTCTGAGCATATAAGTCCAAATTAGGATTAGAAATATCTATATGTAAGGTCTTTAATATGTTTGGGCACTTTTTGGTACCTTTCTTTAACGTGGTTTGCTTATCTTTTATATAGTTTATGCAAGTATCAAAATTAGTAAAATCTAAAAGATCAAATACTTTATCATTTAATAATCATTTAATTCTCTTTATTAAAATATGTCTTAATATTTGATGTTACAATATAAAAAAAACTTCAATCATAACATACCATTTAATGCCAACATAAAAACGCATTATATTATAACAAGTATTATTTTGTAAATCAATATGAAAGAGACCATCAGACAATGTATCATTTTCAATAAGATCAAAGTTGTAAAATATATTTAAAAATGTATTTAAAAAAATTAAAGAAATAACCCAAAGGTACAAGTCTTGAAATCAAAATCAAATTTATGAAAAAGATTGAAATGTAAAATGTCTTTTCTAATCTTAAAATAAAATCATTATTAAGGATTAAACTATTTGTCTCAATAGCCTTCACATGTAAACACATCTTATTTTTAGGAAAGATCCTTTACTTACTTTCCATTGGCTTTCTAAGATTTTGCAAATCCTACAACACATTTGTAATATGCATTGTAAAACCAAAATCAATTCACTATATATTATGACAAACATCATCTTTTTTCTTAAACACGTGAAATTTAGGACAATCTTTCTTCATTTGCTATTTTTTCTTGCAAAAGAAGTACTTAAATTTCTTCTTAATGTTAACTTAGGTAGGTATTTTACCCTGGCTCTTCTGCTTGGCTTGATTTTTATTCTTTCATTGTATTGCTAGATGTACACTCTACAAATTTTCTCTTGATTTTGTTCATAGCTCTCTTCTTCTTAAACACACGGTCATTAATTCATTAATAAACTATTTGTCATTATGTTTGTTGTAAGAAATTTTAACAGATCTTTATTCATGTAAAAGATAATTTAGTATATAATGTGCTAAAAAAGACTCAAACATCTCAACTTCAAAAGTTTTTAATTGAGCCATAATATTTCTCATTTGCATGATGTGCTTAGGAAAAACTTCATAAATGAAAACTTGATAATTAAAGTGATTGCAAATGTTTTGTCCAAAAGCACCAATTATTCATCTATAACATTCAATAATGTAAGAACATTATTATATTAATTGACAGAATTACGAATGCCAATAGAGATTTCTATTTTTATGAACTGAAGTGACTAGATCACTCCCAACATTCATAAATGACAATATTACCTTGAGTGGTAACTTCAGTAATAGCAAGTGATTTTTATTATATTAAATACGATTAATTACAACTAATATCATTAAACTTTATGTGATCCTAAACATTTAAAACATAATTTTGCTTAATTAAAGATGTTATGGCTAATCTCTAATTAAAATTACATAGATCACTTAACATTTTCAATTCAATGCTAAAACATATATATATATATAGACACACACACACACACACATATTTCATGCATCAATCCATAACAAAACAATGATTTACAAAAATAAATATACATTAAATTGAAGCATATAACATAAATACCAAAATTTTAATTTAATTTACTTATTTTCAGATAATATAACTATTTATATTTGTAAAATTACCAAAAAAAATTCTAAATTCTGCAAAATTCCTTTTTTTGCTTTTTATAAAACTACATGTCATTTATTTCTAAAGAAATTGTATGACATGTCATACCCGGTAAAAAATCAACATGTCATCTGCATTTTACTAATAAAAATGACATGTCAATTTTAACAGCAACAATATAACATATGAAGTAACCAACATGTCATTTTCAACATTCCTTATAAATTGACATGTTGTTTTCTTTCCTATCATCTTTAATCTCTAGTTGGGGAATAGACTCAAATTCAACTCAATTTACAGACACAATGGTTTTTAAGCCATTTCAACACCAAAATTTGATAATTTAAGTTGCCAAATGTTTGAAATTCAATATATCAATGATTTCTAACATCATTTAACACCAAAAAATTGTTTAAAATAATTTCAAAAAAATTTTTCTAAATCAACCATTTTTACACAAAAAGCAAAACTTCATAAAATAGATCAAACTTATCAAGGTAGAGATCTAAACTTATTCAGATGCCAAATATAAACATAAATACATTAAGTAGGCTTATCACAAAATTAATGTAAGCATAAAATAAATTAAATATGCTTATCACATAATTATATTTATAAAAGAAAACTAAATGTGAAAAAAATAACGCAAGATTTACATATTAACCTCCCCTCGTTGATATGCCACAACAAGGTATAGTACTTTTAAGCTTTAATTATTCTTAAATGATAGTGTATGCAGACAACACAAGCTTAAAGATGTATACCATGTTTTTCTCTTTATTTACAGTTCTTTCCATCAACAAAATGTCCATCAATTTTTTGGAAGCTACCAACATCATCGCAGCTGTAAAACAAGTTCTACTCTAGTGAGAAGATACCTAGAAGCGGATAGGACCATTTATGTTGCAAAAATAAATAGATGATACATTGAAAATAAATTAAGTTTGATCTGCTCACATTATTCATAAAGATTAGTTCAATTTTTTTAATAAAATTAGAAATATAAATTTCATTCAAACACTATTTATATAAATGAATATAATAATATTATATTAATGTCACATATTTCAAGTTATTTCATTTCTTTTATTCATTTGACCATATGAGATAAATTTTGTACAAATAATATTTTGTAATTGTTATATAATAACAATACTCTTAATTTATATTTATGACTAGGAATAGAATTAAGGGTGACAATTTATAACAAAATTTGTGAATTTGACATAAAAATGGACACCAACTTAGCGTATATGGATTAAATGAAAATAACACAATTATTATGAGTGATAAATATGCAACACAATTAACAATTATGCCAAATTCATATTTAAAAGATCTTAATTCATAAAGTCCATCTGTGATATGTTTAATTATTTATAAACATAGTTTGTTAACTAATTTTTAATTTAATAAATTTATTTTATTTTTTTTACACTTGAAAATATTTATTAGTATTTTTATATTTTTTTTAAAAAATATACTTAGTTGTATTTAGAATATAAATATTTTAAAAAATATATTAAAATATAAAAAATATGCTAAGCTAAAGATGTGATGATAACCTACTTAACTAATTTAATAATCGTGTCAATTATATTTTTCAATTCTTAACAAGATTATTAAATGGATAAAGTTTATAAAAGCCTAAAATATATTATAATTTTATTTTATACGATATAAATAAAACACGCTAACTCAAATTACCACCACCCTAGATGGAATGATGTTGAGCACATGATTAAAAATATAATATTATATATATACTATATGAAATATGGTTTACCTAAATAAAATTGTTATAATAGTTTGTCTGTGTAACAGTACTCTTAATTTATATTTATGTTTAGGGATGGAATGGAATGGAGTCTATTCTTCACAATTAAACTAAAAAATCATAATCCAAGGAGTTAAGAATAATATATATATATATATATATATATATATTAAAATAAAAAAATAAATAATAAAGATAATGACTCAAATTTTAAAATAATACACTTTTTTAAATTGGGAGTCAAAGTATAAAAAAATTATCTTATAATTTAAGTCATAAACATTTTATATATATATATATATATAATTTAAATCATTCTGTGAATCTAGAGCCGTGCTAAGTGAGAACATTTGATGGCCGTTAGAGGCCTATATATTTATTTAGTAAATTTTTATTTTATATATATTTATTTTAAAATTAATTAATTATGATAATTTTTTGATATTTTATTAATTATAAAAAAAATAAATCAACATCCTCTCGTGCGCGAGTGAGCAAAATTTGAACGGTAGAAAAAAATAGTAATGATGACAAATTATAAAATACCTATCATATTTTTACTATACCATGTCACCATCTAATTCTTTGTGCATTATCATACACTTGCCTGCCAGTGTGGTCTTTATCGCTAAGGCACCCTCGATAAAAAGACTGCAATAATAGTTGTCGCATCAAATTGTTTTGTGAAAAATAATATGTTTAAGTAAAACGACAAACGACATTAAAAGGAAGAGGATCCGCAATTTATTCATTGAAGTTTTCAATTACAATTTACAAAAACAATAATAGACAGCTGATTTTGCCCCGTTGCAATATTACATTACATGTGTTAAGCAATTAAAAAGTTGTTTGTTCTTTATGCAATCCGCCCATGTGGTTTGTGGACCCCCCACCAAAACCACAAATCGGACACCACGAAGACTTAACTTTAATTTCTTAATTACGTGTACAACTTGCAACGCTCAATAAAGGTTGTTCATCATTGTTAATTAACAGTAGCGAATTTGTGATATGGGTTCCAAATCTTAAAAACTATACCTACCAACCCTATTGTTTTTTGCCCACAGAAAAAGGATGCCCTACACCCTCTTTTACACAGGACATAAAGCACTAAAATAGGAATAAAATTTATATACTTTGGTTTTAAGGGCACTAATTATTTGTTATGACCCAAAGGGTGCTCTATGAGGAATGCCTTTTCTTCTACTCTTACGAGAGGTGGAGGGGTAAATTACTTTTCGATGTGGACCTTCATGCAATTCTCCTTCCTCTCTTGAAATTCCTTCTCTTCTTTCCATTAGTATCACATTGGTTTCCAAGATAAAGCTTGCATTCCCATTTCTCTTTATTCCTGCAAGCTAAGTAATTCATTGGAAACAAAGGGAAAACTTGTAAATTTAATCCAATCCAGTTGACCCAATTGTGTAATTTTATTACAAATATTCAATAATATTGATTTTGATTACGAAGATTACGATGACATTGATGCACATTGTTGGGGTAGCTATGATGAATGGCGGGTGGTTGTGATGGTGTTGGTTTAAGGATGTGGGTCATGCATGATTAAAGGTTGACCATATGATTGTTTGGGCAAGTAAACTGATGATCATGATCATTGATCCATCGATGAGAACAATGCGAGGGATATGCAAAGGAAATGAAATGCTAACCTTACAACCCAATGAACAGAAACGAAATGGTTCCAAAAGGCTTCTTCCACAGATTTCACAAATGTGAGCAACTCCTTTACTATTTCTTGGCTGACGCCTCTCATTCAGAAACAAAACTCTCGCGCTGTTTATCACATATGTCTGTACTCCACTTATATCCAATACCTTTTCAATCTCTGCCACTCTCACTACATCATGATATGAAGATCGTCTTATCTACAAATCATATTATAAACCAATGGAAAAATAAATCATCTGTCGAAGGAAAAAAAAAAACCATTACAAATAATGCCCTAGAAATGTGAAATGTTCATACCTGAATTACTGGGTGATCTTTGTGTTTCGAAGAACGGCAGTAAAAGCAAAATGCGTCACCATGACAATCTAAACAATACATGTTGCATTCACTCCTCGCTGCATCTCCATGCGTATGGCAGACTGTGAAAAACGCTGTCGTTAGCAATGACTCTAGCCATGGTGGCACCGACGATGTCTCCTGTAACTAATTGCGTAAGCAGAAAGAAAGGAAACAGAAATCAGCAGAAAAGTGAGAGCAAAATGATCGACATTACCATTAATTTAAAAGCTGGGAATTGCAGTGATGTGATGTTGATGAAGCAATGAGAGAGATGGGTAAATGATCAACCTGCAACTTTTGGAATTCAATAACAAAGCAACGGCTGGACTAAGGAAACTAGAATGATTAAAAAAATGAGGTAATGCTTTTAAAATTCAATGATTCAGATCAACTGTGGTGGCTGAAGTTGATCAACAGTCGTTGGATTCATAGACAAGGATAGGTGACTTGTGGTGCTTACGCTACTTTGGATCTTCTTTGCGTCTCTCTACGTAGGAACTAGGTCGACATTGGACACTTGGCTATGTTCACACACAAATCAGCCTTTTCACAACTTTGTGACACATTTGCTAAACTTACACGTGGGGGGATCAGGAAGGTTTTGATTTTTTATATTGGGACCCGCATTCGGTTTCTTGCCGTGGATGTTCAAGATTGAGAGAAATTGGGTATTAGTGATACCCTTTTCACAATTTCCCCGTCATGTCACGCCATTGCAAGTATTTGGAAATATGAGTAATATATGATAGAAAAAGATACAATAAATAGCTTCTACTTTTGAATGAATCTTCACTTATATTTTATATTTTAAAGTTTTAGAGAAAAAAATTATAATTAGTTTAATTTTCTTTTCCATACACGAATACAAATTAATCAAATTGGGTCTTTTATACTTGTCATTTATTGTAATTTTCAAAATATATTTATATTGGATAAATTTTTATTAAATTGTTACGTGGATGACATGTAAGAACAAATGTAATTCCCTTAATTTGGTCTGTTAAAAGCAAAATTTAACTTAACGAACTTGAAATAATTTCCCTAATTGGAAAGAGGAAATAGTATTGAATAAATAATTACATCATTCAAATTAAAGAGGGTTAATTTTCAGACATTGCACTCAAATTTAGGCAGCATGTCTTTGTCAAAATGTATTTAAGCTAATTTTCGGTTAAATAAAATATATCATAGGCGGAGTCGTCGTCGGATAAAATAGACTCTGGCTGTACATTTTATACTCACTCGTATATCACAAATAATATTGAGCTGTTTACCTTAATAAAATTGTACATCTTCAGCCGTCACCATTTATATAAATATATGGTTGTTGAGTTGGTGGGTTCCAGCTCGACCCAGCTAAGACAGAAATCATCCCTTCGATCATGACAAATCTTATTAGTTCATATATGTTACGTTCCATTAAGATATATATTAGAGGAAATTATAGTAATTAATTAATTAGGTTACAAGGATTCAACTTTCTCCTAATCACGAGATGCCTTTATTTAAATATTTTAATTATTACAGGTTTTACATGGAAAATAAAAATTTTATGATTGCAATTAAGTTCAGTACTTTTAAATAGATGCTAGTAATTTTTTAAAATACGGCTCAATAATCTTTTGAATTTAGAATGTATTTAGTAATAAAAAAAAAAAAGGTAATTCCGCCTTGCGGCCAGCGGCAAGGAATCAGCTAACCCTAAGAAAGTGGGGGGTTTTTACATTATTGGGAGATTACATTATTTTAGAGCGGACACAATTTAGTTGTAATATTTACGTTGTGTTGTTAATTGGGTGTACATTATAGCAGTTTGTTAAAGAGGGGCCTACGTTTTAACAACTTTTTTGGAAGATGCCAAAGGACTTGGGAGACAAAGGAGAAAGAAAAGACCCAACCTCGGTTTTGTCCAATTTCCTATAAAAGCAATTTTCCCGTGAAATTGAAGTTGGAAGGAGAAAAGATTATGACTATTATATGAATGAAACGGATAACAAAACATTGAATTTCCCAAATAAAAGAAGCATAGAGATAAATTTAATTTTTGAGAAAACAAAGAGAGTATATATTAGTAAGGTACTTCCTTCCTAATTAACTCATGTCTATACATCATTTACTGAAAATCATAAAATCCCCAAAAAAAAATTATTGTAAATTTTTTATTTTTAAGTTAAAAATTAGCCAAAAAGATCAGAATTAATAATCCCATATACTTGTTGTGCATGTTGCATATAATATGATTACATTTTAAACTATATACTTACTTTTAAAAAGTAATAATTGTCCTCAAAATTTAAGGAAATGCAAAAAATTTCTACATCATAAGAATTTGTTATTTTTATTACGAATATTTAAAACTTAAATAGACTCACATGATAAAATTATTTAAAATGATAATTAATTAATTATATTATATTATATTATTGTTAGTCTATTTATTTTTAAATTTTTAAATAAAAATAATAAAATTATATTTTAATGAAATATTGTGAAATCATCTTATTCAAACATTTTCATAGTTAATAATTTAAAATAATTACACTTTTGATTACTTTTTACTAGTTGTAAAATGGTCTTATTTTGTGGCTCCATTTAGTTTTTAAATTTGTTATAGTACTTTCAAGTATATGTCTTCAAATATCTATACAATAAGTAGAGTTTTAAATCTTTCTTTCTTTTTTTTTTTTTTTAAGATTGTTTGATTATCAATCATAATTTTTAACAAAGATGGTTGTCAATGGTAGCTTTTTCTAAGTTTATATTGGAAGAATGAAGTAAAATTGTGACATAACAGTTTAAAAAACTCAAAAATATCCAAAATTTGAACTTGTCTCAATAGCGATAAAATAATAATTTTTAAATCGTTAATAATTTCTTTTTTTTTTACAATCAATTGACAAAAATTATAAAATATAAAATATATTTTTAGCATTATAAAGCTATTTGAGCCCATGGTAAGGCCATGCAAGACGGGACATAAATAAAAATAATGATATTTATTTATATTGATTATTTCCCACATATCAATAAGTCTTTCTAATATTAATTTTTAAATAAAATTGAATAAAAACAACATAATTTTATTTCAATTAATTGTTATAAATTGTAAAATAGTTTCTTCTATTATTTTTTTAATTTTTACATAAAGTAATGATATTTTAGGGTTAGAGAGTTTTTCATTTTTAAAAAAAAAAAAAAAAAGAAGATGTTGAAAAAAAAATTGAAAAGCATATCAACTAAAATTTATTTACATCAAAAGACATAATGTGTATGAAATCATCCTTGACTTTAATTAATTTTATTATCATCCTTTGGTTTCAAAAAAATATATGATATATTTTATTTTATTTTATTTTATTTTATTTTAAGGATAGTGTAAGGTAATATTTTAGAAGTGAAGTGTTTAAATTAATATCAAAATGAGTTTAAAAGAGTACGAGTAATCATCCCAAATCGAATAGTCATGAACTAAACCAAGCAAACATATAGAAATTTAATTATTAAAAAAATATTTCAAAAATAAAAAAGCAAAATTAAAATGATTTAGGATTTGAGAGTTTAGATGAATGATGGCAACATGGGAACGTAATTCATATCCAACTTTTAGTTGCAAGTCAACTCAAGATCCAATCTTTATAGCTAATTGATACCATCACTTGCTCTCTAATGATATATGTTGCCACGTCGGGATTTCTTTCTTGTAACTGTAATTTCTTTCTTTCTTTTTTCAATAATTTCTTTAGTAACACCAAGTTATTTTTTATTTTAATATTAATAGAAAAGTTTTATAATTAATAATTATACGTTAAATAAATTTATTTTGAATGATCGTCAAGAATAAACTATTTCATTTATTCATTGATTTGTCCTTGATTATGATATATTTTTAGGATGCAAATTAACCTATATTTTATATCTATACATTTGAATTTATTTTAATTTGAATTAAATTCAATATTAGTAAAATTATTATTTTAACTATAGTAATTTGAACACCCAATTGTGATGCCATTCAATCATCAATAATTTAAAGAAAAAAAAAAGAGTTTTTTTTTTATTTAATTCGACTACCATTCAATAATGTCTTCATTCGTTTTCAGCTTTTTCTATTATTTTTCAACCACCTTCTCTACTTATTGTACTTGTATAACAAATATATCATTTTGTCTTCTGTACAATAAATGAATAATTTAACCTTTTTATATTTAATGGTCCATTCAGATTTAATTTAGGTCAATCCAATTCTATTTCTTTTTTAAACTTTTATTTTTTTTAATCTTTAATTACTCCCTAACCTCGCTCCATTCAGAAAAGCAAAAATAATAATAATAATAATTATCATTATTATTATAAAATAAAAATTTTTATTAATTGATTAGACGTTGTAAGTCTTGTCTAAAGACGGGGTAAACCAGATACTTGCTCTGCGGTTTGGGAAAATCACAACCAGATGAAAAGTTAGCCCTTGAACACACTTGTCCAATGGACCTAATTATAAAATGAATTAATCACCAAATTTATAGTTGGCTTTCATAAATTATTGAAAATATCCTTAAAGTACAAAAATAAATAAATTAAATTTCTAATTTTGAATCCTAGGTTTTAATCTAACTATTAATGTTAAAAATTTTTGCCTCAATAACCCTAATTCAAACAAAATCAGCCTACTAAGTTAAAGAATCTTAAGCCCTAATTCATACAAATAAATCAACATACAAAATGTGAAAGACTTAGTATTCAAATTTTCAATTGCTAATATCAAATCTGTAGGAGGTGAAGAGAGTGCGGTTGGTTAGCAAGCAACGACCTAGGCGTGTGACGACTTGAAGAGCCGTCGGCGAGGGCAAACCGACGACAAATGGAGAGTGAACAGGTAGGCAAGGGACGGCTTGGGAGTGTTGAGTGATGGCGAAAGCGGCAGGCGACGAGTAACACATGGTCAGCGAGTGTGGTTTGTTTGGGATAGTTCGAGTTGCCAGGGCTGTTAGTTATAGATTTTGAATGAAAGTTAGAGATTATAAATCAAAGTTAGATTTTACAGTTTAGAAGGTTACAATATTATCCTTAACGGTAAGTGTCAACATATAAAAAAAATATATATTCTGTTAGGCTAGGAGGCAAATGTGATTAAGGACAAACCTTACATCTCGTTATGATTTTTTCAAACCGTGATTTATCCTTTAAAGATAATATTAATGAGATTATTAATACATCCTAAACTCACTCCATTCACATAACAAGAATAAAAAAAAAATAACTATGCTCCATGATTAAATTAACACAAATGAATTAGTTATAGAAAAGCCATAAAATAATATGAAGAAGATTTGCTTTTCCAAATGAATGTGCTGTATCTCTTTAAAGATTAAAATTTGGTATAGGATTTTTAATAAAAGGCATTAAATTTTCGTCTCCGAACCTTGAGAACACAACAAATCAATGCATGTTTATTTTATTTTCACACTTTCATCCCTGCCTTTAATTATCTTTAGCCACCATTATGAAAATGAATGGTTAAATTGGTCTTTGCTCAATGAACACTCAAACACAAAATGAAGGGTTTGGATTGGTGAATTTAGCCAATATCATAGCAAGCAAAGAACAATTGTCGATGGGAAAGTGTATAAAGGGCAGGAATACTACGGGAAAAGAGAGAAGAGAAGCTAGCATGTTTAGGTTAGTCAATTTCGATAATGAAAAAAGACAGACTTTAGAATGCAAAATATAGAGATTATAAGAAAAAATAGAGTGACTATCACAAATAAAAAAAATAGGATTGAAGATATATTTTTTTATTTGTTTTAACACATAGCAACTAAGTTAGTGATCGTATAAAAAATATGATACATAAAAATTGAGAGGTTTTTTTTTTTTTTGTTAATTCCACAATAAATGGTCTATTTGTTCAAGACTAATAAAATATTTTAGAATTAGATTAAAAGAAAAAAAAAATCTGCAGTTTCTATTTGAGAAGTCTACAAAATTCTAATGAAACTGTTGATTCCAGCCTAAAGACACTTACTTTCAATATCTCACCTTTAAGTTTTCTCCATTCCAAAGTGGCAACCATAAAACAAAGCCCCATAGTGCATTACAACCATCAACAACAAGGATTTAAATCTAAATTTCTCCATTACTGGATACAAGAATACGTCCGTGGGTGTCCGTACATACATCCACGCGCCGACACACACAAATGTATATTATATATACGAGTTTTGGGTTTGAATTGAATTTGGATTTGTGAAGGAGATTGATGAATTTGAGAGCAATGGGAAAGTTTTAAGAAACATTTTTGGCATTGTAAGTGAAAGAGATTTTTTTTTTATTTTAAGTTCTTATTTGTTAAAAAAAATAAAAAAAATACAGGAAATTATTTTATGTGGTATTATTTAATATGATGGGGCAAATACGTAATTGCAAAGAATTTTACTAATTGTTATTGACTAATTTGTTAAAACTAAACAAAAAAAAAATCCTAATTTATTGTTTTGCCAAAGTTGGAGGACTAAGTTATTAATACTACAATAAATGAAGATTCGGTTTCATTTTTATAAGCTATTGTATTTGACAATTTTACTAAATTCATCAGTTGAAACCAATGGAACAAAATTAAGTTTGAAAATTTGTTCAATTGCCTGAAGGATATAATGAATTGGTTGTAAAATCAAGCTATTTTAAGTATTAGTGTTTAACGATGTAAAGCCAAATTTGTATCTAAAGGTTTCACTTATATATTTTCACCTGTCTCTAAAAATAACTCACTTAATATTATCATGGCATTTCTTAGTCCTAAAGTTGCATCAAATAGATACGAAAAAAGCTTTTCTTAATGGAGTTTAGAAGAGAATGTTTACATGGGAACAAGATGAAAGATTTCTACTAAAAAAATAGTCACATGATCTTTATAAACTCAAAAAGCCAATATATAAATTCAAACAGGCATTTCGAAAATGGTATTTTAAGTTCAATGATACTAGAATTTTCTTTGAATTAAAAAAAAAAAATCATTGCTTAGTGAACATAAATGAGTAAGTTTAGATTTTTTTATTTTATTTGTTGTCTACTTGCTAATATGATTTTGATTTCTATACCGGACCAATAATTTTCTCTCTAAAAATTTTAAAAGAAAGGTAGAAGGCCACTTACATTATAGAAATTGAATTTTTTTGGTTTAGATTGGGTAAACAATGGTTTAGCGAGTGTTAACCAACGTAGAAACTAGACAAAATTTAATTTTAAGCAATATCCAAAAAATGGATTAGAACATAAGAAAATAGAAAGATTTTTGTTTACATCTATTGACTTGTTGGGAAGATATCAATGTAACCTAGGATCTGATCGCTGGAAAGCCATAAACATAAGTACTAAGGTACCTACAAGAAACAAATAATTATCTGTTTACATTTAAACAAAAAAGAAAAAAAAGTTCAATCATTTGAAGGTAATAGGTTTTCAGATTTAGATTTTGATGGATGACTTGATGGTAGAAAGTTCACTTTTGGTTGCTTATTTCAATTGGCTTAACAAGCAAACATTGTGGAAACATAAAAAACAAAACTATCATGATCTAGTCCACTACAGAGGCTAAGTTTATGTTCTTCTATAAGATTATAATTCATAGATTATGGCTGCGAAACTTTATCTCCTTACTTTGGGTATCAACTCTATTGTCAAGCCACTAAGAAAAATTTACTGTTAAACATTGAAGATACGAGTTTACCAGCCAATACGTCGATATTTATGACACAACATGAACTATCTTACTGTCAAGGGTTAAGATATGACTGAGGTATTCAAAAACTATTATCTTAGCTACAAGAAACTAATGCACATTATATATATGATTTCTAATAGTGGGAATAATCTTTAATTTTCACGTTCTTCTTTGTAGCCAAATAAGCTCTTTTTTCCTCAGAGTTTTAGGAGGGAAGATATTGTTGTGTAGCTGAAAGAAACACAAGGCTTTGATTGTTACGTGCACCTTTAAAAAAATATTTTAAGGTGACGTGTGGTAAAAATAATAGTTTTGAGAGAGAAATTGCCGAAGGAAGAAGGAAGAGAATTTTTTTTCTATTTCTAATTGTGGTAAAATGTGGGCCGAATGCATATATCTACGTAAAAGGTAATAATGAAACAATTCCACAAAAGTAAAATCAAAAATTACAAAATAATTGGATTAGATCGGTTTGTCACGGGTTTGAAAGACACTTAAACCAAAAATTGAACAAATAATTTTCGATTTTATCCAAGTAAATTGAAACAAATCCAATTATCTTAGCCTTGATTAGCTCAGATAAATCTATACTTAAATAAGTAAATTATGTTAAGATCCTCAATTGCATTGTGTGAGAACAAAACTTTCATTTAAAGATTAAGGACACGTATAAAATGACCAAGTTGTTCTAATATTTAAAACATTTCCATTGCTTCTTCGCTAGAATTCCAAAGAATGATGTGGGTTACACAGTTGATGGGAGAATATTTTTGCTGAGTGGATTATCGTGGGTTGGTTTATTATTACAAAATAATTGCTCGCAAAATCAACCGCTTTGCTTTACTAATCCCCATACTTCTTTTTACTTCTTTTTATTTACAATGACTAATATGATGGACCATTATAACTTTGTTACCGTTAGATTTAATGTCAGTTGGTAGCTGTTAAGGGGTGAGCTTGAATGTTTTCCTTAATATCAAAATTGGACCGATAATTGTTCAACTCTGTTCAGAATTGGCTTCGCAATTCTTTCTTTCTCGGCTACAGCAACCAATCTCTGAGCTTGGCCTTTCAAGAACTTACAAAAATACCAAATGGACAACAAAAACAGTAACAATCTTAATGAAAGAATTTAACCAAACCATGAAGAAGCAACATAGATCATGACGTGGTTCAGCCAAAGAACTTGGCCTACATCTATAACAAGAACAATCACACAGTTTCTTTTCTTAATGGGCACGTAAAACCACAAGTAAAACCAAAACTTACAAAGGAAAAATTCAGAAGAACGAGAAAAAAAAAAAGCTTTTGCATTCCCAGACTCCTTCACTCAAATTTTTCTCTCAGTTTTTGGTTTCTCACTTACTTGGAGAATTACCATGATGGATTCTAAAATACAATCTTCAGAGAAGCTTAAGGATTAAACTCTGTCATCTCCCAACAGCCCCTGTTTGCTAAGTTCTTTTAGCCTTATTTCACCTATGTATGTTAGTGTTAGATGCGACAATCTGCCCTTAGCAAGGTCAGTTTTTAATCCTACTAAAACAATGCCTATTGTAGTAAAACCATCCAACATATATAGGCCATTACTCCTATGACCTTTCATGATGAACACAGATCCTCTAACTACTTTCGAAAAAACATTTTCAGCCTTAAACATGCTACCAAATTGAACAAGCATTCATAAGGATATCAATTTCTTTTTCAGTTAAGGCATATGCCTGACATTATTTAAGTCTTTAATAGTGTTACATTTCATGTTATGTTGTTTTCTATCAAGAATTTACAAGATTCGTAAGAAACAAAAGATTGCCCTTCTGTCTTCTTTTCAGTTGCAATAAAAAAGTTGTTAAAATGTAGTCATCTTTAGCTGGCTTAAAACTTTCTTCAGATACTACTGCTTCATCTTCATCCTTTTCTTTCTTCCCCTTTTCCTGAAATGGGCCCTTTTTGTGGCATTCAAAGCACTTAAAGACTTTGTTCTAGGATTTTGATATGATTTTTACCTCCTTTGTTGTTCCTTTTCTTTGATATGTCCCTTGCAGAAAAATTTTTTGCATGGCCGACATCTCTTACTTTTGACTTCTTCTTTAACCTTTTAGAATTCAATACATATTTCACTTCCTGCATTGAAAAATATTCTCTTCCTAGATTTAAAGTAACTATGAAATGTTTATTTGAGTTAGATAAAGAGCTGAGGAGTATCATGGCTTAGTCTTCATCGCTAATCTTAACATCAGTGTTTTCCAAATCCAATGTTATTCTATTAAACTCATCCAAGTGGTCCTTGATTGAACGTCCTCCCTGTAAAGCAAATGTGTATAATCTCCTCTTCATGTACAGTCTGTTAGCCAAGCTTTTTGCCATAATTTATCCTCTAATTTCTAAACAAGCTTGGTGCTATATTTCCGTTTGAACCTCCCTGAGAACTTCATCTCCAAGACTCAAAACAATGGCACTGTGTGTTTTATTCTAAATTTACTTCTTCTCATTGTCTGTTAAAGGTTCTAGCATTTTTTATTCTCCTAGAAAAGCATCTTTGAGTCCTTGATGAACGAGAAGAGCTTTCACCTTAATTCTCCAAAGGTTGAAATCATTGTCTCCTGTAAACTTTAAAAAGATCGAATTTCGTTTGAGCCATTCTTGAACTGAGGTTAAATCTCTTACTCAAAATTCAATTGTAACACCTATTGAGTTTAATTTCCCTATAACAAAGCAATCAAACCATAAAATTATGAACTACATTAATAGTATTGAAAACCAAATAAGCCAAAAAATAATCCAGAAACTATTAAATAATAACCACAACATAGTAATTTACATAGGCTTTTTAGTATACATCCACCTCAATAAATACTAAAAATATCCTCTTATTTACAAGTAAATATTACCAATCCCACTTCTGGCATTGTGCAGAGCCCAAGAACGCTAAGAATCGTGATCTACTACTCGCCTAATCAAACCAACTTGTACACTCGTTTAACATCCTTCTTACATTCTGTTTCTAATTATGAACTAACTTTTAACAACCTTAAGTACATCACTACAAACTTTTGAATGCATCTATAAAAATTTCCACCTTGCCTATTGAAGCATCTTCTAATATTGATTCCATCTCTTTTGCATTACCAAGTTTCAACATGAACAAAGCTCCAGCAAAACTTGAAGTTAGTTGTTGAGCGCAGTTATGTCAGTACATCTGCAGAATAGTTATCCGTATGAATTTTCTCAAGTTTAACAACTCCTTCAGCAATCTCATCCCATGTGAAATAGTGTTTTTTATTGATGTACTTAGTCCTTTTGTGGTAGACTTGATTCTTAATCAAGTGCAGAACATTCAGATTGTCATAAAACACAGTTATTGATTATTGTTCTAACAATAGCTAACAATAATTCTTCTGAGGCAAAAACTTCCTTCAAAGCTTCTATTGTTGCTATAAACTCAGCTTTAATTAAGTATAAAGCTATACTTAATTGTAATACAATATTCTGACTAACAAGAGATTTTCTTAAAGTAAACATATAACTGGCAATTGACCTTTTTCTTTTTAAGTCCCCATCAAATTCTTAACCAATATATAACTCTACTTCATTCTCACTTAAGTTTTATTTTTTATAAATCAATCAATAAATTGAAGTACCTTTAAGATACTAGAGGATCTACTTAACAATAAGCCAACATACCCTATCTGGATTACTCATAAGCCTACTTAGAACACTGACAGCAAAAGCTATGTTTGGTGTTGAGTATATCATAGCATACATTAGACTTCTCCCAGCCTGAGCATAAGAGATCTTGGCCATGCATGCCTTATTTTGGTCTGTTTTTGATAATTGAGAGTAAATAAGGCTTAAATGTGTTGCTAATATTATTTGCACAAGTATACAGTCAGTCATCTCATACCTACTAAGCACCTTGTTCCTATCTCTCTTGTGATAAGAAAAAGAAGCATTTTGTTTCTCACAGTTTTCATACTAGAATCCTACTTTCACAACCCAAATTTGTTAATTCAAACTCTTCATTGAGAATTCTTTTTAGTTTATCAACATTGTTTTCATATTTGCAGGCTATCACAACACATCATCGACTTATATAAGTAGAAAAATAACTTCTACTTGGTTCAGATTCGGATAGTATGCACAACTATGATATTTACTCCTTTAATAAATTTTTTGGTTATCAATTCATCAAATCTCACATGTTATCACTTAGGATATTGTTTTAAGCCATAAAGTGACTTCTTCAACAAACAAACATGATTTTCTTTACCTCTTACTTTAAAAACTCTCAGGCTAATTCATTAATGTTTAATAGATTAATAGAATCGAATACCAAAGAAACAAAATATGAAAACAAAAACTATCAAAGAAGAACTAAAACACAGTAATTTAAGTAGTTCAATGTTTCTGCCTACATCCATGAAAGTCAACACCAGAAAATAGGTTGATCAGTAATGAATCTTTTGAAATTGTCAACTAGCTATAATGGTGTATCAATGATAGGAATTTATGTTTGTGTGTGTGTGTGCGTGTGTGTGTGTTAAATAAATGCAAGTAATAGCCTCAAAAAATCCGCTCAAAACTAAACATTTTATAAATAAAACATTACATGTCAATAAAATTATAAAGTTAAATACCAGTAAGACTATCCATTTACTTGTTATATTTATTTTAATTGTTAATAAAATTAATTGATTAATTATATTTATATGTATATTATTGTTAAATTATCATATAGATGATAAAATACTTCTAATACATTTTAAACTTCCTCAGTTGAAAAAGAAAAAATAATCAATATTGACAAAGAAAAAAAGATTATGTGGACATTGGTTTTTTGCCTGGGTGTTAACATCAAATTCCTTTAGCTTTAGCATGAATTCTAATTTATTTGAGTGATTTTCTTCATTAAGTCTCTCCAATCCTTAGTTTACTATAAAACAAACACTGGTTAAGGTGGTGTGTTGCAGCGACACTCCCTCTGATACATAAATCAATAAAAACTTTTAATAATATGTAAATTAAAAGAGTAAAAGAAAAATAAAAAAAATCCCCTTATCAGAATTTTAGTATATTTTTAATTTCTTATCTCCACAGTACAAAGACCTCGATCTCTTTTTCCTTTTTCTTGAATTAGCTTCTTCCATTCTTTTAAGAGTACAAGTCCTAAGTAGTTACAAATGCTGGTAACCCCCCTTAATCGTGAATAAGTACCTTTAATCACAGGCAATTTTTCTTTAGAGATAACTACTGCAATCATTGAAAATTTCTAAGAACTATGGCATTAATGAAACACTTTGACATTTGAATTGTTTAATGATGTTGACAATTTTCATAAGTTATCGAATACAATGCAATAGAAGTTAAAGGGAATAAAAAAGGAGAACTTGAATTTATAAGAGACATGAAAATAAGCTATGATTATGTTTGTTTTTGAACTTATGTTTTTGGTTAGATATATACTAAAGTCTATCGTCATCTAGTTTATAGAAAATAATTTCAATTTTCAAAGTGAACTAACATTGATGGAAGAGATGGAAGCTACTCACTCAAAGTTTAGGTGTTGTTTTTGAACATAATCATTAAGTCTTTATTCAAAGTGCAATCCTTCTATTGTGCTTTAAAAATAAATTTGAAAAGTGTCAATAATATTAAACTAGTTAAAACTATTCATTTTTCTACTATATTTGATATTTAATACTTTTATATTGCGACTATAATTTAATAGTCACCAAATGCCAAACAATTGCCAAATATATCTATAGTTAAACTATATTTATCTAATAATATCATTATGAACTAAAAGTTTAAACTTTTTACACATTTTTAAAAAATTTGTATTATACTTTTTTAATATTTTAAATATTTCACTTGCATGATTTATATAAACAATATTTGAAATACAAACTCTTAACACGTGGCAATTTGTATAAGAATAATATCTTTAGCATTATTGTATATACAGTAAAAACCACTTTATAGTCATACTCTATACAGAAATAACTTCTACGTAGTCATATAAAATTTTAATCATAATTTGGACCAATTATAAATAAGAATAAACTGTAAATTATAATTAGTTATAATTTTTTAAGATTCTATCTTAAAATACTTGCTTCTATATGATAATAATCATATGTATGTTACAAAAAATTTATGCTATATTACATTAACAAAAGAAAAATATTTGTTAAAATTATTTGGGGCAATAATTTATTCTTTAGAGTTATTCTCGTATCTTTGAACTTAAAAGTATGCAATAACTCGTAAGTATAGATACTTTCATGTTGAAGTAAAAATGTTTTTAACTTCTCATGCATGTTTAAAATTTTTTCACATAAACATTTTGTATTTCTATACTATCATCCTTAAAATTATCTCTTTTTTCTTGTCTAATTGTAGCAATGATCTTTTCTTCTGTTAAAACATACACAACTTATTGCACATTTGGATGATTAACGAAAATATTGAAATATATTCAATTAGTGTAGTAAAATTATTAAATATAATCATTCAATTCTATCATAACTCTTTGATTTTTCTTTTCTACTTCATTTGTAAGTTATAATTCATTGACATTAAGAGTCCTAATTTTATAATGCATAAAATAGTTAGCAATTGCGTGTAGCTTCACATCAATTTCCACAAAAAAATTACATTTAAAATTTCATCAAAAAAACTTATATTTGTTAATTTTAAGACATAATCTTTTATCAATTTTAAAAGTAAACAATTAAAATATTAATAATAATAATTTTTTACATTTGTAGTGATACTAGCATCACATGATTAGATATTAGATGTACTATTTGATAAGAATAGATCACTTGTATGATAATATTTCTATCCAAATAGCTATCAAACAACTTAAGTCAGTACATAAAAATCAAAGATGTCATCTATACATTTGAATTCACTCGATATTTACAGTTAAGATTATCACGATTAACATTCTTATAGTGTCTTCGATCAAGAGACTTACTAATAACCCAAGTAGAAGTTTGTTCAAGTCATCACCATTCAACAAATAATAAAATCTTCTCTTTATTTTGCTTTTGACCGTCCAACCACTTTATTACAAGAGACTTATTGGCTTGTATTTGACAAAATAAGTAAGTTTCACCCATATTATAAATGTCCTTCCAAGCATGTTTGCCTAATTCCTCTCTTACAAGTGACAAATAATTTCAATTTTGTCCATATTAATTGAGCCACTCTCATTAAAATGATAAAATGAATGAATTGCATGTTGTTACTTAAACTTTCTTGACTGACTATTTCAAAATTAAAAGGAGGCAACTTCAGGATCGGGTTGCCTTACAAAAAATTTTTCTTTTTCTATTGGAAATTCACCACTTATATTAACATGCTCTTGATGGCATATAAATCATTCATAAAGGGTAAATTTTACTGTTAGATACTGATGCAAATCCCAAAAATATCAATCTTAATATCTAACAACTTGAATTGAAATTTAAATTCCAAAGTAGTTAAAATTTAGATTAAAAAACTCTGACTCAATGATTAAAACAACCAAGAATCAATAGTAAAAATTTTGACCAATGATTCACTAAGTTATATCTCATATAAATCATTCATAAAAGTTATATCTCAAATAAGTTATTTTTCATCTCGTCCTTATAATAAGTTTAATTGGTACATTAAAAAAATTATTGTGAACTTGATATGAGAATCGGAGGCAAATGCTGCTTCAAAGGGTGCTTGGTTGTTAAGGTTTGCAATATTAATATCTTTTGAAAAATTATTTTTATTAATTGTTTTGTTAAAATATGTTATATTAGTTACTACTAATTAAATAAGATATTATTCATCCATCTTTTTATGAATTTTACAATGAGAGCATTTTTAAATTTTTTATTTATATTAGATAACATTGATATTTATGCTTCATTAAGAAACTTATTATGGGATATATTTTACAAATGAAAGAAAAGAAAAAGAATTAAGAAAATATAATTCTATTTAAGAAAAACTTCTTCTTAATTAGAAAATTACATTTTTTGTTTTAAAAAATAAAATTGCATACAATTACAGGTAGATTTTTCTTTTTTATATGTGTGTTGTTTGTTTTATTATGTAGCGGTGCAAAATGCCAAAAAGAGAAAAGTATCACATGTTTTATTTCTTGTATTTTCTTTGTTTTCTAAATTGTTTTATACTACTCTTGTGATATGAAATGAAGAATAACTTAATAAAAATTATGAATATGTAATCTTTAATTTCATAATTAGAAAGTATTCTTTTCAGTATTCTCAAGATGTTTTATTATTGTTCTTTAAGTGAAGACTTATATTTATTAAAGGGAGCTCAACAGCAAGTAACAACTAACAAGGGGATATTTGTTGAGTTAAATCAAAAAAATTTTGATACATTAAAATGAGGATATTTCGTTGAATAAATTCACCTAAAAAAATTTAAAACTACGATTACAATTATAAGAAAAAATATTTATTTTATTTAAATTTATTAGTGTTTGTAATTGTTAATTTTGTTATCGAATTTTTTTTTTGGGCATTGCCTTGTAAACATAAGATCGAAAAAGTTTAAACCATGTTAAAAATAGGTTGCTTTTTCATTTAATATGTGTTGTGCTTACTTTTAATTAATTGGTTAAAATTAATTAAAGTTTGTATGAAATTAAATAAAACAAATCTATCGGTGACAAGTAGCAATAAATATAAATACCCAATCAGTACAAGCCTCTTGTAGTAGCATCGACATTAAAGAGACAGTAAGTCCCTGCTTCTGCATTCAAGCTAAGGCAAGCTACGTGACAAATCATGACAGTTAATTTTGCATGTTTAACCTGCCCGCCTTTGTTATTACATGCTTGTATCGTTGGCCTCTTCCTAACTAGCAGCTAGCATGAACCAAAAACATTAAAAATTGGATCTACAACTACTAGTATTCGCCAATTTTGCATGCTGAAATAGGGTTGCTATAAAAGAAATTCATTGGCTATCAAGTAGAAGCGTAGTCTTGAAACTTTCCATAATCATGAAATAAATTGCCAATAATCGGGGCTAACATTTGGATAGTTTGTATATAGCCTGTGAGTAGTTTGTCATGTCCATGGGATAAGAACATAATTGCAGTCACTCTTTTCATTTTTTGTTATCTTGTTTAATTTTCCATTTACCCAATCCCAGTTGAGAATATTGTTTAAATTGGCACATTTGGGCATAAGGAAGCGTAATGCCATTGTAACAGATGATAATGATTGGCACGAGGAAACTTTCAGAATGTTTAAATTTGAAAACATCTATCACGACGCCTACATATTACTTGCATATTTTCTTCCTTCCCTTGGCCAAGAATTAATACAACCAAATTTGTAGAGAATAAACCACAAACCAAAAAAGGCTCATAGAAGAAGAAGAAGAAGACAGTACAGGATGAAGATAAGCTAAGAAATCGTTAAATTTGCATTATTGATCTACATATATGGCCACCATCAATAAAAGTTTCCTCACACTTAGAATTTTCTGCAGCTCATCTGGTCAGCAAGGATCTGCCAGGGCTCCCTTGTGAGAAAACCCGAATTCTTCCTCTGCCAACTTCAACAATTTCAGGAACTCCGGATGATGAAGATAACCCAATTCTATGATGAACCTTTTCGGTTCCCAACCTTCAGTTGCTATTACCACAAAGTGACCTTCCCTCATCTTCAGTATTGGAAGACTGGTTAACAGCTTTTCTACCATAAACCTCAGCATTCCAATGCTTACTTTCCCCAATCCTTCAAAAGTTCTAGCCTTAGCCATTGTTAAATATAATGCCAAGTTACCACAATCACTTGAGTTTCTTCTATAAGCAAACATGCAACATATATAGCAGCTAGAGCATGAAATAAGATGGCAGATGGGACGACAATACTGAAAAAATGTAATAATGGGACCATTACATGTGATGGTTCATCAACAGTCATTTTAGTGGCTCCCTTTCCACTTGATCAAATTTAGTCATTGCATTTTCTAATACCTGATCACATGGGGTCTACAGAAACACTATATACAGATGACAGAACAAAAAGTACCAAGGAAGAAGGTGGAGTTATTTCATGTCTTCTCATCTCCAGGTTGAGATGGAAATAGTAAGTAGTAAGATTTGATTCCTACTCTTTTAAGTATAAATTATTGCAACCAAAATTTTCAGAATCCAGGTCTATTACGAACCCTCAGTGATTCGAAAAATTCGAGTATCAAATAGTAAGTAGTATAAGAACTGCCTTACCACCTACTACTTGGCAATTGAATAACCGCACCAAGGACAATAATCCATGTGCAGCATATTCCCTCCCTTGAATATGATGGTGTCCGGAGCTGGTAAAAATATGCTAAGGACTAATGAGTGAGGACCATGCATGTGGGTGGGAGCATTTCTTATCATTTAGCTGTGTCTTTGACAGCTCAAGAATCCAGTGGTCCACAACTACTATGTGCAGTTAAGAGAATGCTATCTTCATCAGAAACCTGCATTTGGTGAAAATATTGTACAAGAAATAAAAGGCAGAGCTATAGACAAGAATGACAAGACATCAGCACCAACAATATATAAATTTCAACATGGTACCTAACATAGCACGTCACAGCTACACAAAAATACATATGACTAAGAGGAATTTCTACCCCTTTTTTTTGGATAGATAACTTACAGTGATAACAGTTCTAACAATAAAGAAACTAGCACAAGCTTAGTACTTGACAGAATGTTAAAATATATTTTATAGATTAACTCTAGCTGTTTATATTCATGACAATAACTCCCAAATAAACGGCATCATAAGGAGTAACCATCATTAGATCCATCTTTCCTGTTCTCAAGGATTCTCAGGAGCTCATAGGGCCCACAAGGGATGGCAAGAACTCCTGTTTGTTTAAACCCAAATTCCTCCTCAGCCCGCTTCAACAACTTCAAGAACCCTGGGTGAGCTAAATAATCCAGTTCAACGATAAACCTTTTCAGCTCACCATCATCAAAGGTGTGAACCACAAAATGTCCCTCTTTCACATCCTCTGGCAATTCGTCAGATAATAGAAGCAAATCATCATCAACAGCAGCAGTTACAATAAAATTTGATCTTCTTAGTGACGTTAAGATTCGCATCAGGACCTTCCTAACAAGCCTCAGCATCACCAAGCTTCCTCTCATCATTCTTGCTATCTAGGATAAACAACTAAATAAGCTTAATGAGAATATTAAGTTCTTCTTGCATAAATCATCCAGCAAGGTATAATTTATACAGAAATCCTAGATATCAAGAGGCATGACCGAAATTCCGAAAGAAGTAAACTAGACAAGTGCACGTGGGTTCACCATAATGTATTTACCGTAACTTTGATGTATCATTATCAGTGCTTCTATTATAGTACAGAGATTCATTACTTATATTCCTGGCCATCGTGGCACATCATGAGCGCTAAGTCTTCATTCTAAAATCAATTATTTGAAGGGTTCAAATTCAAATGCACTTTGGAAAACTATAAAACAAATATATGTCCTCCATGTGATAATTCGTAACTAACAGATGAATTAGCACACATCTGGTTTAGTGGTGAAATGAAGAGCGTGGTCTGATGCAGTTGCCATGATCAACTGCACACCACAGAAAAGGTCTAGCTGGCAAGTAGATAATGAGGACTCTCAAACTTCTCAGTTGAGTTCATACTATATAAGAAAAATGACACCAAAGGCATACTAACTTGCTAATCTGTGCATAAACTTTCTCATATTTGGAGAAAGCTAGTGTTGTTAAGTGCAATCATCATCTTTATCAATAATTTAAGATCCTATCAGCTGACAATAATTGAAGAAACATTTCTTCATTATACCTTTAAGTTCAAGAAAGTATTTAACATTGTTAGGTGGTAAATATGAAGGAAAATGTACAAATTGACATAATTTAAGAAGAAATTGTCAAGTTCCAGGTCAAGAAACATTAAAGCAGGAATTGCAATAATCCTAACAGAAAACATCTCAGATGTTGATTGAAATTCGGTGGACTCTAAACTGAAGGCTCACTCTGAAAATTCTGCTTCATAGTTTAGTCCAAAACCAGGAAAACTCATGGCATAACTAATTTTGACATAAGAATCAACCAACAACCAAAAAATTCCTATATTTATTTCATGAAATTCAAGGGCCAGCTCCTCAGTCAGACTCATCCATGAAAGTCCAGTTTACAGATCATCCAGATTCAAACAAACTATGCAAGCAAATATACTAAACTAGTCACATGTTCAAAACTCATCCCTAAAAGAGAAGCTCTATTCTTAGAATGAATCAACTCCTATTCTTTACAACAAATTTGCAATAATGATCACCCAAACCTGTACCATATCTAGTCCGAGTCTGAGTCAAAGGAGGGCATGCTATATCCAGTTAAAGGGACAGAAATCCTCTTCCTTCATCCTTCAAGCCTACCTTAATCTTGCCAAGTAATGAAAGGCTTAAAATTGAAGTCCCCAATAACTAATTTTAACCTCAGGTTAAGGAAAGATCATAAAATATCTTAATTTATGTGAACTTTGTGAGAACAGTCATCGTCCCCTACTAGACAAAGTCTTATCTCCAAGCACCAGAAAACAAAACATCGGGGTTTCCATGACCCAATTGGAAATAAATATCAATAAACACACTGAAAACTACAAAAATATATTAGCAATGACCCCAAAAATAAATAATAAACAAGTAAACAAATAAATAAACAGTCTTTGAAGATTGCCAGCTAAATCCTAGTGAACAGTCTACACCATGTTCAAGTTTTGATGATTCAGCTTAATGCAGATTCTGGTTCTCCTGAATCAGTCTAGAACTACTTCCAGTCTAGTCCAGGAAGGAACATTTTCTCCCAAAGTTCCACCACACCCCCCCCCCCTCCCCCCCCCGGGGGGGGGGATAAAGTCTCAGATTCATTATTTTTTTCTAACCTTTAACTGGAGGCCTGAAAGGAGCTTGCCAAACTAGCCCAAGGATGATGGTAGTAAATACTGCAAGGCGTGGCACATCAGATGGATCCTAATTCCCAGCAGGGAATTCCCCACAAAGCAGAAGACAATACAGCAGTGATTGGGTAGAAATGGCCTGACTGTTCCAATGAGAATCTCAGCCCATAGGGGTAAAGAGCTACTTTTTGGGAGAGAAAAGAAGAGCACAGTCCCTATTGATTCATTTCAGCCAACTAATTTGCAGCTATTTCTGCATCATGAAACCTTGGTAGGAGACTTCAGACATCACATTAAAAACCAGGCCTTAGAAGGCATTTACTAATCTAAAACTAGAAAAATAATTTAACCTCCATCTACATTTTCAAACCATTAGTTTGTTTATTTATTTTTAATTAATGTTATTGTTTGGTCAGATGACAGTAGCATAGCATAGATGGCATACTCAGATAGGTTTTATCCCAACATAACTAGATAATAGCCATATCTCTTGACATCAAACAGAAGTGAAAGGCCAAAAGAAGTGCCCTACATGAAATTGCAGAATGTAACTAGAAAAAGAAATGACTCAATGCATTATTGGTTTTTAAGAAGGACCCTGCATCATAATTTAAATGGCCAGCAAAACAGTGACATCAAGATACCTGATGAATTGCAATAAATATTCAAAAGCCCAGACACTATACACACAAACACTCACAACCTAAAAGAATCATCATATAAGCTTGATCCAGCCAAAGGTCGTCATAGTGCTTAGTTTGCATTGAGACATAAATTACAAAAACTAATCAAAGCCTAGTAAATTGACTTTTTCAGTACTTGCCAAAAAAAAAAAAAAAACCCCACATTACACTTCATTTGATTCTGCAGAACCAGGCCCACAATTTGCTTGACTTTAACCCAATAATTTATGTACCATCTGTTATAAAGCAATCGCTCACATTCTTACACAGCTTCTTCCAGTAAACTACTTTTTATAAAAGCATAACTCATTTCAAAGGCAAAGGTTTATTACTAAAATTCATCAAAATCACGTTATACTAAAAGAAGTCTCTAGTGGAATATAATTTCATAGCAGAAGCTCTTTAATGAGCAAAGAATGGTAGAATCAGCATATTCTCTAAATCATCACGCAATGCCATTGAATTTAAATAACAGATAAATCATTAGGCAGATAAGTGATGACCTTGACAAGCACATCTTTAGTCTGGATTCATTACTATCTATGTGGATGCTCAATAGACAGAAAATTCATCCAACAAGCAATATTTTTAATTAACACAGGAATTCAAGAACCAATAACATATTATTTGTGTAACAATTCATTGGGGCACATTTTTCAACAAGATAAAAAGTGATCATGAGTACATAAGATACAATTCTCAAGAGAGTTTAAGTTCAACTTATATAGGGGAAAGCACTATACATGATCAAAGCAGAAATCAGCAATCTCTCCACGTAAATTGATCAAACAGTTGGCTTGCGCTCGAACCCCATACCAGGATCATCATTTGATGGAAAGACATCAAGCCCTGTAACCATGGCATCTGGTGGGCCACGGCGACACCTCTGCTCCATCTCCCGGACAGAATCTGGTTTGCCAGAAAACAGAGCTTCTACAGAACCATCCCTCCTGTTCCGCACCCAACCTTTTAATCCTAATTGAGAAGCATTCTCTATGGTCCAGTTTCTATAGAACACGGCCTGCACCCTCCCTTTTACAATAACCCTCACCTGCAAATCCAAAACCTCAAATTCATCACTCACACACGACTTGCATACAGTACACTAATTTGCAATGGTAGAGCCTCTTATAACATGAAACAAAAAGTTAGAGGGACTAGAGAGGCTCAGTAATCAAAACCTAATTGCTGCAGATAAAGCTAATATCAAATGAGATTGATAGCCACAGACAGGCCCTTTTGTTCGGAGTTCTTGTTTGTACAGATAGAGGCTACTGTCACACAGAGATCGATAATCAATTATCTACACACATACCCAACAATCAAAATTCTGACTTGAACCCATTATCGAACCGAATTGATTATCACTGAAACATTACTGAAATATCTAAAAAGAGACAATCAAAGCTTCTCACTAATAAGACTTGATAAATCAAGAGAAACTCAATTCAGCACCAATTCTACACTGTTTCATCTCCATCTAAGACCCCGTTTGATTAATTGAATCAAACAATAAATAAATATCACAGTAGCACAGAAAATGAAATAAAATCAAAAGAAAGAAAGACAAACCAACACGCACCGTTTTAGTGGAAGGTGATTGAGGTGGGTTTGCATCAGCAGCGTGTGGAGAGGTCATGGAGTAGAGAGAAGACCGAAGAGAAGGTGGACAAGGTCTGAGCAGAGGAGAAAAAGAAGTAAGAGAAAGAGGAAGACAAGAGCGAACCGAAAGAGGACAATGAAGAGTATGAGAGCAAGAATGAGTGAGAATGGTGATTCTACGAGTATTAATAGCATCGCTCAAATTCGATACTCTCTCCTGGCCCAGAGCCAGAAGCTTATTGCTGCCAGATTTCAGGAATCTCGTTGTTCTCTGCTGTGGGATTGAAATTGATGAAGCCATTTTATTCAACTATCTTTACTAGATATCGCCGTTGGGTCTAATGGCTGACTTCCGAGATTCCTATTGATAGTCAAATTTTGAGAACCTTTAATTTTATTTTAGCTAAAAAATAATTATTATAATTATTATTATTATTATTATAGTTATACAGTATAATGGAAATATTTTGCCATGTTATTTTACTATCTATTTACATAAAACAAAATCGTCAAATTTTTGTAATTATAGAGAATTTTTTTAATCCCATTTCTATGATGATTTAAAATTATGCTATATTTGTGGATCATTTACTGTTTAATAACTTTACATCACAATGGAATTTATTTTTAATTTTCTAGGAACATCCGTCCTCCTAATCAGCAAATAATACTGCTAATTATATTGACATTTTTGTAGCTGTACAAGTCTTACATATTGCTTGTAATCTGGATGGTATTATTGGTATATCTATACAGTAACAGAGAATTCTGTTCAAAATTAAGAATAATAACAATCCTATTCTTAATAACTCTTGAGATTTTGTTTTGGATGGAGAGAGGTGGCTTCCACGCAGGTGGTAGGGTGGCCTAAAAGCAACGGTTGCTTGGAGGAAGAAGAAGAAGAAGAAGAAACTGGGAGAGTCCCAGATGACAACTTTTATTCAGATTCTGACGTATGGTATTGAATATCTCATTTAGATAAAACTCCCTGGAGCTTCTGGATGGACTACTAGCATCTGCATGCGGTATTGCACATCTCATTAGATAAAACATTTTATTCAGATTCTGATGTAAGCGTAGTCAGATAGATATTTGAGCTACATTTATGTATGCACCTATGTATGTACTTATTGCACAATATTCTTCAGGTTCTAAAACCCTCTCGTGCCTTATCAGACACATTGAATTGGCATCTTTGAGGGTTCTCCATGTGGTCTAAATAAAAATGTAAACGATCAGGATATACATTGGTCCTTAACAGCAAATTATTACGGGGGGAGTATCTATTTCCCAATTAAGTCTTATATTTTAGAAAACGGTTGAAAAGGAAACAAAAAAAGAATAAAAAAAAAAAACACAAAACATTTTCACTCTCATAGCATCACTAAAAACAATATTTTGTGTTAGTAGTTTTAAAAATGGGATAACATTTCTGTCTCTGAAATTTACTGAAATAACAAATCATGATAACATTTGACAAATTTGAACAATTTTGCCCCTCGTTGTTATCCTCCGAATTAAAATCATTTTAATCACTGAAATACCCTCATCTTTAAATTTTGAATAACAAGTTTGATCCTGCGTTTCAGCCTTCAACAAAATTATCTCTGTTGAAAGGACAAAAAATAGAAATTATAAAACAATCTCTAATAGTCCCTGCAATACCATTATTCACATGACATTTCATCAACTTAAAAAAAAAAAAAAAAAACTGGAATTAAACTGAAAAATCCTAAATGCACTTATATTGTTGAGCTTGATTCTTGAAATATCGCTACTGATAACTCATAATTACAACATATAACCCCACAAAGGACACATACTCATTTTGCTATTTCCATGGCAAATGCTGCCAGCTGAAAACCAAAGAGTAGTCAGTAATCCTGGCATGATTTCTCAATTACCTTATCCGTATATTCCTTTTGGGATTTCATGAATGCGTTAAAAATACCAAATTGCCCTCAATGATATTTGATGGAATGTCACGACAGGGACGAAAATATTAAAAGTTGACAAGCTTTATCCTGATTTATTATTTATCAAACCTCAAGGACAAAAATGTTGTTATCCCTTACAAAAACACGAACATAAACCTATGTCCTTATTTAATTCCATCAATTTTGATGACGATAAATGTAATACTGTATATTAAACATTAAAATGACACCTCGTATAGTCTGATTTTTTTTTTTTTAATTTAATTTTTTATTAACAATTATTTAATAAGAAAAACAGTAAAAAATAAATAATAACCATTGTTATTGGTGACCGAACTTCAAATTTATCGATCTATGTTATTATGGCAGAGTTATTTTTTTTTTTTTCACAGCAAAAGAGAAGTACCTTAAAATAATAATAAAGGTAATGACCTTATGGCAACGTTAAGAGGTGGCGAGTGACAATGCACACCAAAACTATCAGAAATCACTGGCTCATGATTTATTTGGCAATAGTATATAGACCATAAATTACTACAATGGACACTTTGGGATGCATAAACTTGAGCAAACAAAAGAAATTAGTTAGTTATATAAAACAAAAGGATAGAGAATTCTTATTGCAAGAATACTCGTTTAGAATGAGAAACAGGTATCCTAATAATATTAAAGGGACTCATAATTCACAAATAAGACATATAACAAGTTATATTATTTAAAAAAAAATAAACATATATATTTATTTAATAATACGTCAAGTTAAATTTCTAACCAGTACTATAAAATTACCCAATTGTATTCTCTCTATTTGAAGGGTCATAGAATTTTTAATTTATTTAAAATTTGACATATTAATTTTACTTTTTTTTTTTTTTTCCATATTTCAATACCATGAGTGTTTGTTGAAGAGTTTGGAAAGGCAGACATTTTCTATAAGTACCAAATAGATAAACGTCTGATACCATGTAAAAATCTAACACAAGTCTGAGCCAAAGGATAAATTCATTTTCCCTTGATTTGAATTGAGTACATCATCTGTATTTTATAATACAACCAAGAGTAACAAACTGCACAATATGCAATTACAAAATTAAAAATTCAGAACTATAAGAGTCGTTTAACAACTATAGCTACAAATCTAAGGTTTTAAGCTGCTCATTCTCTTTTGTACAGCATACGACCTGAATCCACAGTATCAGCATCAGACTCAAGTTGAACATTTTGACTTGTTCCAATACAAGTCAAAAGCACGGGGGTTTATGAGAAATTTGGATGTTATATCAGCTTTCCGAAGAACTTTAGAAGCATATAGACTAACAAATACGGGGTTTACAAGAGTTTCTTTCCCTTGGTCTAAGAGACGATTTGATGGGGACATTATACAGTAGAGGCTTGATAGTTTTATATGCTCTTGGGACTGATGGCAACATAGTTATCATCGTGATCCTATAATATCCTTCTTGAACAAGATCAGGGACCCTACAGAAGAGCTAAAGATATTGGAAAGGCCAGAAATTTGTTTCTATTTCAGAAAGAAATGAAATTTCAACTCGACAATCTTTATGGGCTGAAATCAGCCTAACCAAATTTATGAACACTGACGCCATTAAATAAAATATTGCAAGAGATGAGGAAACGTAGTGCCAGCAGAGATCCGAAGCTACTTGACTACGCAAGGGTGATAAAAATACTAAATACTTTCATGCGAAGGCAACTCAAAGAAAATGTAAAAATAAGATTAAAGGAATTTAGACAATAGATGTCGATGGCTAAAAGATCCTAATGACATAGTGAATTTACTTCATCTATATTTTGTCTCAAAATTTTTGTGCGTATTATTTTTATAAAAAATAAAAAAAATCGATTTAATATAACTTCATGAGTTTATGAAATTTGTATTGTTGAATCTAAATTTTTTTTTATTTTTTTAATAAATAAAAATTATTAATATATGATTAATTTTATTTTTTTAACTAATTATTATTGGAGTACGTATTGCTATACTCGAATTTGTATTCACTCTTGTATTATGTGAATTGATTATTTTTTATGTTGAACTCATGCGAATCAGCCTCATTTGAGACCTATAATCACCCATAAATCTTCTGTTTTCAATCTCTTCTAATCTCTCTTGTATCTTTTGCACCAAAAACATCACCGCTTCAATCTCAAAAGACAACCGCCATTCTTCCCAAAATTATTTATATATATATATATATTCCATGAGATATTAAATTTTTTCCAAATATTCACTGCATTAAAATACATATTAATTAGTCCAAATTTCAAATATTTAGTGTGTGTGTGTGTGTATAGAAGCATCCTTATATAAAGGATTGTCCCATATCAAAGTGTGTGTGTGTGTGTATATATATATATATATATATATAAAATTTTCGTCGTGGAAATATATATTATTTTACGTCATATAATGGAACAAGCATTCGGATTCTCGTCGCTGAATATCTGAGGACCCCGCATCATCTGCACTGTCATAAACCGCATGTATTCCTGGGTACTCTCCACCGGATAATAAGAAAATCCGTCGTACAACTCCAAGTAGTGCTCCTTCTGCTTGCTCCCATCCACCTTTAATATTGCACCACCACCCTCTTCTTCCCTGTTACCAGCTCTGCCGCCACTATCAATATTGCCTTGTTTGCATTTCTTGTCTCCGCCGCCTCTTGCTGCCGTCGTACCAGAGATATCTTTGACTTTCATCTCTCCGCCGCCGTTGTCGCGGCCATCTTTATCTTTCTTAACGGGAACCACCTCCACGTTCCTCTTCAGCTTCTCTGTGAGGTAAGTTACTAATTCTTGCACATTCATTGTGCCATTCACCGTTACTAGATCTTTGCTCTCATCTATTGACACCATTTCAACTCCTGCAAGCATGTTGCAGATTAATACGAAACAGTTAGTAATAAAATTCCTTTTTTTTTTTTTTTTTTTAATGATCTGATGACCAATAATACACATTTAATGGTAGGTACCTTTGAATTTGGAGATAACCCTCCGGATTTTTTTAACGCAACCCTCACAATGCAATCTGATCTTCAAAACGGCAGTATTCTGGAACACACAATGAAGTTATGATCACAGTTGCATGGAAACCTACCTTGTGTGTTACATAGTTATAGTGTTAGGTATGTTGACCTTGCATAGGATGCTAACTAAAATTTATTTTTTTTATTAATAAATAATTTTTTTTAAAATTAAATAATTCTAATACGTTATTGTTATTGTAGTATCCAGTGCCACCTAATACTTTTTCTTCCAACAAACCCATTTATTTAATTTCATCCATGCGAAGAGAAGAGAGATAAAATATATGAACTTGAAAAATAAAAAATAAAAATAAAAAAAAAGTAAAATTAAAGAATATAAAATTAACAAATTTTTCTTTTTATTAATTAAATAATTCTAATATATTACTGTAATAATACGGTGCCACCTAATACTTTTTCTTACAACAAATCTAATTGTTTAATTTCATGGAGATAAGAAGAGAGAACCTGTAAATGAACCTGAGAAATTAAAAGAACATAAAATCAAAGAACAAGAACAAGAGGCACCTCGTCCGTGTGCTTAGGACTGACTCTGATCAACGCCGTGTCGTCTGTGTCTTGGAATAATCCGTTGCAAAGTAAAACCATATTTCACTGCAGAAAACAAACACTGGTATAATGGTATCACCGTTCATTTCTCATATTTCAACTTTAAGCACAAGAAATAAAAAATCTGAAAACAAATATTATAACTGTAGTGTTACGAAGGAGGATCGGAGGTAGAGATTGCAAGATTGTCGAAGGAGATCAATTGAGAGATTATGAGGGAGTTGCACAGGAAATTGAAGCAGGCAGCAGGCTTGCAGTTGCAGAGCATATTTCCGATGCACTTTCGTGTCATATATGTTTATATGGTTGGGGAATTTCGTGGTGAGAAGGCATGCTTGTAGCTCTAGGAAATGGAAGATTTTTGACCGAAATTTCCTCGTGAATGCTTGAGGGGTCTTGTCACCGTCGCATTCCTGTAATTTTCTCAGAAGAAGCACGAAGTGGTTTGGTCTTTGATTTCCTCTTCATTTTGTTAATACACACTAGTTCATACACAGAAGACAGGTAATATCTCGAGGGCTGGCTCAGAGATATCGTTCGAAGATAGGTAATTAGCACGTAAGGACACAAAAAATTGTTTAATCGCGCGAAATTCAGGAGGTGTTCCCAATGCAATTAAAAATTCCCATGTAGCTTGAAGATTTGACAAATTCAAAGGACTTTAAATTATCATTTTTCCATCAAAGAATGAGTAGATAACGGACACTACCAAGACAATTTGATTCACCATTTGTGTTTTCTTTTCTTTTTTCAGCTACATCGTTTGAGTTGCCAAAGAATACGAGGGCAAAAGACTTTGGAATCATGCCATTGCCGCGCAATCTTAATAATATTTTAATAAAGCATCATATGCTATTACATATATATATCAGCACATAAACTTGTAGTGTTGTAATCACAGACTATGAATCTTTGCTTTATGGTTTGACTCAAAAATTTAAAATATATAAGCTAAGGGGGTCAAACATTATGATAAATATCAAGCTTAGCACCAATGATAAATTGATAACACCCCCATGTCCAAGTTCTCCTTCTACCACCTCTTTCATCAGCACCACAATATGCTTTGTGTTTTATACCCCAGTCCTGTAATCAAAGAGTTGGACTTTGATGAAGTTACTCTCACCCTTTACTCTTGCTACACCTGCATCAGCCATACGTCAAGGCATATTTAGATTACAGTTAACTGTCAAAAGAGCTTAAATTACACATTCAACAGCAAGTAAGAAACATTAGAAACCAAATTATCAGAAAATTAAAAGCAGAAAAGAAACCGAATGGGCTTATTATTATTAACAGAATCAACAGACGCTATATATACCATGGAATAACACTCACTGATTTGGTGTTTAATCCAAATCTATTTCCTGTTGGAATATTACAATAATGATGCAAGCTACAAACCAGGATTGCACAACAAACACAGCAGCAAGAGCATAACAACAAACTAGGAGCAGTAATAACTCAGCAACCGATGGAACACCTTGCAGGCGAAGAGTCAAACATGATTCATATACAATATAATGAAAGCAAGCAGAAGTTGTCTTCATTAATATAATGCTTCACATATGATATAATGATTCACCTTGCAGAAGTTGATTTTCCAGAGAGGACCTTGCCCACCAAGGTCAATGTAAACTTTCTTTCTCCGGGAACTCTAACGCTGCCAGCAATGGTACCTATATCACTGTCTTTGTCAGAAAGGGAAAAGGAGATGTAGAACTTTGTAAACTCTTCTGTATACTTACTAATCAGTACCTATAGCAGTTATGGTTAGCTAGTTATGTTTTAGGAGAATGTGTTTCAAACTAAGGTTTAGATACAGCAGCAAAGAAAGGTGAGCACTCCAAAATGAATGGAAAAATCGCATGGTCAAGGAACTTCTACGGCCAAGCCAGGATGTTCGTGAGAAGATATCACAAACTATTTGATGGAAAAACCATACCTTATGTAATCCAATTACAGTTATCACTCTACAGGGAAACATATTGCTTCATAAATAGGAAAAGTTATCACTCTATAGGGAATCATATTTGATTCACAAATAGGACAACAAACGAAAACAAGGAAGGACTCGCCATATAGACAAAGCTTTATATCATTCAAATATTGCAATTTGCTAAGCTAAAAGCTAACATCAAGAAAGCATACAAATTTGATAGTAAAAGGTGTTGTATTTAGCTGCACAAAAAAATAAAACACTGCAATATTCAGCTCTGAAAAAAGAGAGGAACTGAACAAAAAAACCATAATATACATACTTAGACAAGGAAGAATAATATTTTGTCTGAAAAAAAGTTGACACCAACCTATACTCCTTTGTAATCATCATAACCAGCTTTTACGACTTTTTGATATTGAACTGAACAAAAAAACCATAATATACATACTTAGACAAGGAAGAATAATATTTTGTCTGAAAAAAAGTTGAAACCAACTTATACTCCTTTGTAATCATCATAACCAGCTTTTTCGACTTTTTGATATTGTATCCAAGAGCTGAGCTGCAATTATTCAAATAATTCTCATAAAACATTCCTAATTTGCTTTTGCTTCTCCTTTATAATTCACATTATATGACAGGAACGTGGATTCTCATCACTAAACAATTCATAAGGCCAATCCAAGTCCTTCACTGCAGGCAAATCACGCCAGCCATCATACACATGATTATCGCCCCTATAGTATATCTCAGCATTCATGTACCTCATACCATTACGATCCTCATCTTTCTTGTTGCTGCCACTGCCTTTACCTCTACCTCTTTCTTCACCAGCGCCATTAACACGAAATACTTTGGGTTTTGTCTCTCTTCCACCATTTTTATCTTTCTCACTGTTGATGAAATCATGTTTGCCTTTGGCTTCCTCTCTATCTCCTCTGTATTTCATATTAAATGCAGCAGTGCTGCACTTGTCTTTCTTGTTGGTAGCTTCATTATCTCTTTCTTTTTTGGTGGCAATGCCAGCTTCGTCTTCTCTCTTGTTGGCAGCACTGTTTACTCTCATGGAAGGAATCTCTACCTCAACAGGAAAAATGATTTCAACATCCTTCTTTAGCTCATCTTTGAAGTAAGATCTAAGTTCAGTCATCCCCACTGCGCTTCTTATTGTTACTAAACTCCTTTCTACATCCAATGTTACCGTCTCTAATCCTGTATAGCAAAGTTAGTTAAACAACACTAATATGCCATTATGCAACAAAATAATTGAGATTCTATGTCAGAATAAGGTTGTACTCTGGTATATTTTATTTGCATTTCAAAGAACAAGGAATAGTTTCATTCCTATCTCACCTTTCATCTCCAAGTTCTTTTTGAGTTTCTGATTGCATGAATCACAGCACAATCGGATCTTCAAAACAAACATGCTCTGAATCACGAATGACAAATCACTATTAGTCATAAAATTTTTATCTAATTAACAAAGACTTGATGCTAATGAAAAATGACCAACACTCAATCTGAAGCATAATCAGTAGGTCTAAACTCGTCAAATACCTCACATACTTTTGTATGTGAGGAAGGTACACACAAAAGAGTCCAATCTAATCTGACAAAAGAGTACAATCTAATCTGGTATTGACCTAATGTAAATAGCAAGGCAATTAAGTAGGTACCAGTTTAGTTTTCTTGTTGGCAATTATATTTTTGTGCATCATCTTCTTTTGCTCCTTCAATTTCTCTTCAGTACCTTGGTTCTCATCTCTATGTCTTCTGACCTGAGCTGAAGGGAAAAAGAGTTCTACTTTCCTTTTTGTCTCATGCTCAACCAGCTCTTGAATCTTGAAGGGGTCTACCTTCCCTTTAACCTCTAATTTGATGGCATTACAGTACTCACCCTTTACCCTTTCTACACCTGCATCAGCCATCAATTATATCCAAATTATTAGAAAACTTCCAAAAGAGATTAAAGTGCTTATTCCATGGCTGACAAGAAACATGAAAAACCAAATTACCTGGAAAAAGTAGAAGAAAAGGAACAAAATGGATAATAGCTAAAATTAAATCAATATACCATAAAATCCCACAACTTATAGCAACTTAGACCACATGGACATATTATAATTTACAAAATCAGCTGACTCTATCATGGAAAGCTATTTCATTGGGTTGCAGAAATATTAAACATCATCAGCGTAGTAGGATGATGGTAGGTCTGGAAATATTGGTAGGCTAATCTTTGCAAGACTTATAAGTTTACATCAGATGCTGGGTAAATTATGTAGAGAATCAAGGTTATCCAAGTTGGACTTAGAGGTGTCTAATTTGGAAATTATTTTGGAATTTGAGGGATCAACATTATCTAGGAAATTAAAATGTCTTCTGTAGTTATCCATCTTAGATTTGGCTAATCAAAGGTTGGGATTTTTAATTCTATACTGTTCATTCTTAAGCCTATAATTGTAACTAATGTTTTAGCAGACTAGATTCATTATTGAAGCAATGGAAAGGATTTTTCTTCCCTATTCTTTATGCTTCTCTCATATTTCTCTATAATTATCCCTCCTTTCTGTCTTCCTCTCTGTTCCTTCATTCATCTATTCTATGGTATTCCTACACTAAGTAGTCTACAAAATTTAGACTCAATCAAAAGCAGTCCAGGAATTAAGCAATGTCTTAAATAGTTGCAATAACTGCTCAGAAATTAACATAAATAGCCTAGTATAGTGTACAGGCAGTTTTTGTTCAGAAAGGCAAATAATGTTTTGTATAGGCAAATGTTTATACCATCAATTTGCTTAACAAACAGCTTCACTCCATTGACATAGCTATATCCATGAATTATCAAGGTGAAACTGATCATCATTTGGTTGCCTGTCTTTTTCCCAGTGGCTTCCTGCAATGATAGAAGGAACTTTCAGATGAAGGCAAACTCGATAAAAGAAGATAACATTGATTACTCTTGCTAAGGTGGTTGCATCTCTTAATGGCCATATAATAGTTCTGCAAATCAAATCTCATTCAAACCAAGGCTGTGGTTTAGCATATTAGGGTAAGGAAAATAATGAGAATAAGAACAACGATAAGAACATTGATCGCTCTGGTTAAGCGGGCCGGATCTCTTGTGGTTGGTCTTGAAATCAAATTGCACCCAAGACCAAGATTGAGAGCTTGGTGCAGTGGTGATGATGATAATGTCAAATAAAATTGCTCTTTAAGACTTGAACAATGAAAAAAAAAAAAAAAGAGTCAACCGGTAAGTAGAAAAATATTTAGCAGCAGTACTAGATAATTGTATTCCTTTCTATGGTCTTGTATATCTCTTTTCTTAGTTCTTTTTCTCTCACAACTAACCAATGTAACAACTTGCAGTTGCAGAGTCAAACATGATCCAGATACGACAGAATGAAAGCAAGCCAAGGCAATAGAAAGGGTTAATGTAAGATGATTTTTGAAATCAGACGTTCAATGGTTAATGGTGAATGTAAGAAAAGGCAAATTTGCAAACTCAGATAACCTGTGGATAGGTGTATGCAAACAAAGGAAAATTATATATGACAGACTCTGATTGTTAATTTTGTAAAGGAGGTAAAATGCTTCAAATGTTGTAGCTTGGCATATTTGACCCACATTCCGTAAACAACATTTTTGTAGAGGCTTTTTCTATCTTCTACTTGGCTTACAAAGCCTGACAAACAAAGTAGAAATTTGTGTATTAGGAAACCAACCGTTATTGTCAAAAGAATCTTGAGCAGAAATGTCATTCATTAGTGCTGTAGTAACATATAACCTATACAATCAAAAAGACTTGTGCTCCCTTAATTTCAATTTTTGGGTGTTCCAGCACTAAAATTACAAATATGAAGTAACTTTATTTCCCTAAAATCACCAGAAAAAGTTAGTATGAATAAATCTACAGTTAACTTCAATTGTGAATTAATAAAAACCAGTGACTTTTCTTTCTGGGTATGGTCTTTCTTTATATCATCAAAAAACAACCAAGAAAAAGGAAAAATCCAACATTATTCAAATTACCTGAGCCGGGTTACTATTTTCGAGGAAGTTCAAGGGAGTTCCCGCCGCTGCTTCAGTGACCATGACTCTGTTGAAGTCTAGTATTTCTTGAGGTAAACCTTTGCAGAGTAACACCATTTTTCCTATAAACAACATATTAAAATCACAAATCAAATATATATATATATATATATAAAGAAAGAGCTATGAATAATGTATGCATAACGAAAGACCTGATTACTATGATAAAAGCGTTGCTGACTGCGATTGAAAAGAGCTTGGCAAGTTCTTAATCTCCTTTGAGAGGAAAATGTTCAGCTCTTGCTCTTGAAACAGGAAGGCTTAAACTAAGACAGACGCGTAAAGGGTGACTGCAAGTGCTGGGTGAGCGTAAGATATTTCTGGGAAATGTTGTTTCGGAAAGGGGAACTTTCCCAGAAGATATATACATTTCCAGTAGATGGCCAAAGAAAATGGAACCCACCGCTGCAATTCTCTGTAGCGCCTACTTTTCCTCCTGGATTTTTTTTTTATTTTTGTAGCCTAGTCTAATTTTTAAACTTATTTATATTTATGGTTAAATTTACAAAATTTTTATATTTAAAATTAAAATTTTGTTTATTTTTTTGATAAAATTTATTTTTTTTATAAAATTTATTAAAAAAATATTTTTAAATTAGACCCCTTCAACAAAAGTCACAGAATATATGATCATTTTTATACTAATTTTTTTCTATAAAATTTATCTTTTTTTGTAAATTTTAATCTTAGTAAAAAATTTAAAAAATTAAGAATATTTTTTTATTTAAATATTAAATATTTAATTTTAAACATAAAAATTTAAAATTTAAACTATAAATATAAGTAAATTTAAATTTTTAATTATTTTAATCAAAAACCCTTGTTTTCTCTTGTTTGAATTTCATACGAGGAAAATATACACTTAACCCGAATGTAGCTTTTGTGCGGAGATCATGCACATCCACAGATTTCATCCAGCATAGGACCAGGTGCCAACGGTTTCAAATCGTATAGGCAGCAGTGAAGTAGCTGAAGGCAGGATTTCTTGCAGCGACGGAAAACTCCAGTGGCTAGCCAGCAGAGTTCATGCGCTGAAATAGGACGGCATAGTCCGCATGTGCGTTGAACAGAGAATTTTATTGCGGGTACACTTGTGTCTTCTCTCTCTTTTGCCAACTGGGACATTAAAATTATTTACTTAAATCATTCAATATAATAGTGATAAAAAATATTTATTTAGTAACTAAACATTACTGAATTAAATAACATATTTTTAAATACATTTTAAATATAAATAGATGATCAAATAACACATGGTATTCATTTTAAACATAAATTAGATGATTAAACGACAAAACATTTTTAACTAAATGCTGTACGAATTAGAATTTTCCTGACTTGAGGACAAATTTCAACTTACATTTCAAGGGGTAAAGTTCAAACTTTCCTTCCCCTACAAGAGGGAGGTTCAATTCTCCATGTAATAGGGAACAAAATTTTCCCAATTTGGGAGTAAATATGTACCTGAAAATTAATACCTCATCCAAATATATACATAAACAAACAACATAAATTTCAAAAGAGATTGAGGCCTCCTATTGACCAATGCATACCATTCAGAACAAAAGATTTAAGAATTTGGCTATTTTACATCACATGTACAAGAATTCGTCCACCCAATCAACAACACAGTGTCACATCCGCGTACCAAACTCTTGGATATTCAATCATGTGTCTCGTTGTCTTTAGCTTAAGCTGTAAGTATCTAAAGAAATATCATACAAACTGCATAAATCATCAGAGCATTACAACTGTTAACATGTTATCTTTAAAAAATATATAACCACAGCTTTGACTATAACAAGTTGTTCACACAAGTATTTAAAAGAAAAAAGAACACACAAACTAGAGGATTTTTAGCTGATTGAGGTCAGGCAAGCTAAGAACGGTCCAAAATATGATATATTCTCACCGTGCATGTTGAAAACTTACTCTTTCAACTATCTCTACCAATCCATTGATCTGGAGCATGGTACTTCCGACGATCTCCAAAACACAACATGTATACTATTGAGTTGAGTCTCTTTAGCTAAGAGCCAACGCCCATAACTCGTCCTTATCTACAGATGACAATGGCAAAACTGAGGTAGTACTGCATAACTACTCTGCTAAATGTGTTTTAGTTAATATAGAAGTTCTTGATTGTGACCCATAGCCAACAGGTCTCACATGTCATAACATCCTCCTAAACGCACACTTGTGGAAGAGATACTTTACTCCCATCACAGGAACAGACGGTAAAAATGGCCTAGCAAGATTGCAAGTAGGAAAGATGTCATCTGAGAGATAGTAAACATAGAAGTTAGATAAAATGCACACTAACATAATTTCCTAATTCTTTATCTACTTGTTTAATTATTATAATCAAAAATAAATCATGTTCATTACTGCCTCAAATAAAATCTTCACCCAAGAAAATACCATTTATATATTCAATTAGCTCTCTCTAATAAGCGTGCGCGCGCTTGTGCATGTATCTATATATATGCACACACGCGCACGCGCAGTCTTTCTCTATTGCAGACATCTGCACTTGCTTTTTTAAAATATAGACAACAATTTTGTTAACAAAGAATCGCTAAAAGGCCAAAAAATCAAAATAAGTAAAAAATAAAAATAAAAACTAATTCTCTTTATAGAAGAGTTGAGCACAATTTTGTTGTCTAGCGATTCTTTATAAATAAAAAAAAATTCCGGGTCCTCATTCTAAAAAATTGCAGTCTTCCGCACTCTTTGATTCAGGGTAGTTCTAACTTCTGTTGGTTTGTTGAGAATTCCATAAAAGGAGCAAATAAAATAAATAAGTATCATTGATTCTATTTGACAATAATCAACTCTGCCTTGTAACCGGTTAGAAAGCTTTATTTCAATAGTCTGAGAGATAAATATTTAACAAGAGAAAGAAATAATCTTAGGTACCTGATAGCTTGATAAGCCTTTATCTTGAATCGGTGATGAAACTTCATCCTAATCACTGACTGACCCCATTTGGCTAAGAACTGTTGTACCAAGTTGTCAACATAGTCTCCATCAAATATTCAAGTCTATTCAGGTTTCAATTAAATTTATATTCATTACATACAATAACAAATATGAGAAAAATGAGATGAGGTGTTTTCTCCTCTTTCATTACCTTCAAATTCCAAAAGCCAATATCTCCAAGATCTTAATTCGGGTAGATTATTTGTCTTCTTACTCACTGTCATCATCTTTGTCTTTTTTGTCTTTCCTTTTGGCAAGAGCCACCTCCACGTTACTCTTGATTTTCTCTTTGAGATAAGAAGTCAGTTCTTGCACATCCATGGTGCCCGTCACCATCACTTGGTCCTTGCCAGCAGTTGCTGAAACCTTCTCAACTCCTGCACATTAGAAGACAGGTCAGTCCTGTTTATGTCGCTATATCTGATAATCAGATTCATTTTCCTCCAATTTTACTAGTAATCTAACCTTTTAACTTCAGAATGACCTTCTAAAACTTTTAGTGCAACCATCACAATGCAGTCTGAAATAATTTCGATCACACAAAGCCTAGTTATTGACCATAAATGTATAAATGAACAAATTACATACCTCTAACAAAACTCAGCCAACAAGGCTATATGCTTTCAGATGTTTGATTAAGTTCTACAAGGCCACCAGATTAACATCAATATTTTTTATCTCTCAGAAATGTGTGTTGAGAATGCATGCACTGGCTTCGTAATTCTAACTTCATTAATATAATATTTTACCTCTTTTCTTCAAATGTAAAATACTAAGTATATATATCAGGATGATGCTGCTATTATAATACAATTTTTCATGTTTCTACTAGTTAAATACAGAGCCCCTAGAGCAGCACTGTTAACAAAAAAAATCAAAAAGGTAACAGAACACCATGAAAAAGTATCAGAAACCTAGGATCATTGAAGCAACAACACACAGAAAAAGTATAACCATTAAAGTAAACATTATAGATAAACATAATAATCTGATATGGCAGATTCACCTTCATCATGGCACCAAAATCCTCCTCTTTCATATTGCCACCACATTTGCCTTCATATTTCTTGTCAACAGCATGGGTGTCTCTGTCCTTATTGACAGCACCATTGTCTTTCTTAGAGGGAGCCATGACCTTGGCAAGATTTACAACCTCAAAATCCTTCTTAAGTTTGTCTTTGATGTAAGATCTGAGTTCAGTCATATCCACTTTGCCTTTTACTGATACTAAATCTTTTTCTGCTTCAACGGTCAACATTTCTAATCCTGTCCATAAATTGTACCCTCAGTCAGTTATATCACTCATATGCCACTTGACTTGAACTAAATTGCTGGATCATATAGTTAAGATAAAATGGATGAGATAAGAAAAAACTATGCAAGATACATGTGTACAAAGAAGCTTTCCATGACCTAAAACCATCCCACAAAGCTACAATGCAAGCAAAAAGAACTAATGACAGATAGGAAACAAATATGACAGTTTCATATTCTAATCTCACCCTTGGTCTTCAAGATCTTTCGAAGATTCTTGTTGCAAGAGTCACAGCACAATTTGATTTTCAGATCGATTATACCCAGAACCACAGATAATAGATCACAGTTAGTCACAAAAAACCCTATCCAAGAAACTAGGCCTTGATGTTAATGAAACTCAGCCAATGCTCATGTCTCTAGAACACCATCCAATCCAATGCACTCTTTAATCCTATTATTGTCATGGGAAGCTATAACCACCATGAAAACAAAAAGTAGAAAAGTACAGGTACTGTCTGCCTTGTAAACTATAAATAATGAATTTTGCTACCTCGTCAGAACTATTATGATGCTTATCTTAAGGGCTACACTTTAAATTTAGAAGAAAAGTAAATATGTTAATCGAGTGAAACTTGAAACTGTTTTGCCACCTCGTTAAAGTAGTTATGAAGCAAACTTAAGAGCTACACTTCACATTTAGAAGAAAAGTAAATTTGTTAATCAAGTAAAACTCAAATTCAAATGGAACATGTCATGTCCCAAAATTAGGGTTCGTGAATTAGGGTTTAATGAAATCATTTCGGCAAAGTTTCCACTATACATAGGTAATACTAACTAAACCTGTAAATACAAAACTCTATCACACTTCCAATAGTCCACGTGAAATTCCAACCACTACCACACAATATTCATTACAACAAAACCCAATACATTCATTCATTGATAACAACTATTTTCTTACAAAATTCTGACAACATAGCACACACATATACTCATTAATCCAAAATATTTCAAGTTAAAATATAACATCTATTCCACGTCATTTACTTTCATTTGCTCTCCATAAACCTGAAAAGTAAAGGGGTGAGTTAAAGCCCAGTAGGTATTTATTGACCATATTAAAAATTGCTATTTTACCTCAAAATTTTTAGAAATTCTATTTTGACCCAAAATTAAAAAAAATTTCAATCTTACCCCCTACTTATAAAAAATTTCATCTTTACCCCTACTCAAAATTCTACAAAATTTCACCTAATTTTCAACAATTTCTGAAAAATTTATCAATTAAACTATGTTATTAAACTCAAAATAAGTAGATCTAATGCTCAAAAAGTCAAATTAGTAATAATATCAACTATAATCTTACCATAATAAATTTATTTATTACACTCAATTTCTAACAGTTTTGTACTAAATATACAAAATTTTTCTAAAATGAGGAAAGTAAAAATATCCTAACTCCTTACTCCCTTTTTTTTTTCTTTTTCTTCTTTTTCTTTTTCTTCTTCTTCTTCTCCTCTCTGCCTTGTGCCTTCTTCTTCTTTCTTTCTTTTTCTTCTTTCTCTTTACTTTTCTCTCTTCTCTTCTTTTCTTTTCTCTCTTTTCCCTTCTCGGATGTTCTACTGTCTTTTTCTTCTTCTTTAATAAAGAAATGGGCCAAAATATATATATATATATATATATTTAAAACACAACTGGGCCCAAGGAGGAAAAGTTTAGGCCCAAATGTTACAACATTCCCTCCTTAAAAAAATTTCGTCCTCGAAATTTAATAAAGTTACCCTTAGTCTTGAAAGAAATAAGGGTATTTTCTTAACAACTCTGACTTGAGCTCCCAAGTGGCTTCTTCTTTACCATGATGTTGCCACACGACCTTTACCAGCGGAATAATTCTTCTGCGAAGCACTTGTTCTTTACGGTTGATAATCTGGATCGGACCATCTTCATAAGAAGCATCTTCAGCAAGAGTAAGAGTTTTCCAGTCTAAAACATGGGAAGGATCTGGTTGGTACTTTTTAAGCATAGAAATATGGAAGACATTATAAATATTTGATAATTGGGGTGGCAATGCCAATTTATATGCCACTTCACCAACTCACTCCAATATTTCGAATGGGCCAATAAATTTAGGAGCTAGTTTTCTACCTTTTCTAAATCTGGTAATACCAAATCGAGGTTTAACTTTTAAAAATACATGATCCCCCATCTCGAACTCTAAATGTCGTCTTTTGTAGTCCATATAACTCTTTTGACGATTTTGAGCATTAAGAAGCCGTTGTCTGATTAATCTTACCTTCTCAGTGGTCTCCCTTACTAACTCAGGACCAATTAATAAGATTTCACCAACTTCTGCCCAACATACTGGTGATCTACAGAGTCTCCCATATAATGCCTCAAACGATGCCATCCCAATACTAAACTGATAACTGTTGTAAGCAAATTCCACCAAAGGTAAATGTTCAGCCCATGAGCCTTGAAAATCTAAAATACAAGATCTGAGCATGTCTTCAATTATCTGTATCACTCTTTCAGACTGTCCATCCGTTTGGGAATGATATGCCGTACTAAAATTTAACTTAGTACCCATAGTTTTTTGTAAGTTTTCCCAAAATATGGATGTAAATCGTGGGTCCCTGTCAGAAATAATAGACAGAGGTACCCCATGCAATCTGACTATCTCCTTAATATATAATTTACTCAAAACATCAAGAGAATCTGTATTCTTAACAGGTAAAAAGTGAGCAGATTTTGTTAATCTATCCACAATCACCTATATACTATCATAGCCCTTTCGAGTTTTTGGAAGTCCCACCACAAAATCCATGGTGACATGCTCCCATTTCCATTCTGACACTGATAAAGGTTGGTGTAGTCCCGCTGGCCTCTAGTGTTCCGCTTTTACTTGTTGACACACCAAACATTTAGCTACAAATTCACCCACACTCTTCTTTATTCCTATCTGATACATTTTTGTGCCTCATGGATGAATAGTAAACTTGAACTTATGGACCTCACTCAGAATATCATTTCTAAGTGATTCCACTGCCGGCACAAAAAGTCTGCTTGCAAACCTTAAACCTCCAGACGAATCGATTGACCATCCATCAACGGCTTCACCACTTTTTAACTTAACGCGTACTGCTTGCATCTCAGGGTCACTTTGTTGGGCTTCAATCACTTTTTGAATAATATTAGGCTGTGCTACTAAGTTGAATAAATAAGGCTGACCTCTTACTTCATCAATTCTTAAATCAAATTCCTCCAACTATCTGCAGATTTTCCACTTACGACAGAACAGATTAGCCAACATGCCTTGAGACTTTCTACTAAATGCATCTGCCACAACATTAGCTTTACTAGGATGATAATGTAAGGTAAAGTCATAATCCTGCAAGAACTCCATCCATCTAATCTGTCTAAAGTTCAGTTCTTTTTGAGTGAATAAATGTCGAAGGCTTTTGTGATCAGAAAACACTTCAAACGTTTCTCCGTACAAATAATGCCTCCATTTTTTTAATGCAAACACTACGGCAGCGAGTTCTAAATCATGAGTAGGATAATTTTGTTCATGTGTTTTCAACTGACGTGAGTCATAAGCCACGACCCTGCCTCTCTGCATTAATACATAACCAATACCCACTCTAGATGCATCGCAATAAACAGTGTACCCCATACTATGCTCAAGAATGATTAGAATTGGAGTAGAAGTTAGCCGCTCTTTCAATTCCATGAAAGCTTGCTCACATTTTTCACACCATTCATACTTTACTCCTTTTCTTGTTAACTGTGTCAGTGGTGCAGTAATTCGAGAAAAATCTTTTACAAATTTACGATAATATCCCACCAACCTAAGAAAACTTCTTATCTCTATTACACTTTTTGGCCTATTCCAGTTTTGCACAGCTTCTACTTTTACAGGATCAACTGAAATACCTTTTTTGGAAATTACGTGCCCCAAAAATTTTACTTCTGTTATCCAAAACTCACATTTGCTCCGTTTAACATATAGTCAATGCTCTCTCAACACTTGTAAAGAAATTCTCAAGTGTTGTTCATGCTCTTCTAGTGTTTTCGAATAAATCAAAATATCATCCACAAATACCACTACAAACTTATCAAGATATGGGTGGAAGACTCGGTGCATCAAGTCCATAAATGTTGCCGATGCATTTGTTAATCCAAATGGCATTACCACAAATTCAAAATACCCATACCTTGTACGAAAAGCAGTTTTTGGAATATCTTCATCTCTAATCCTTAACTGATGGTAGCCTGACCGAAGATCAATCTTGGAGAAGTATGTAGTACCACGTAGCTGATCAAACAAGTTGTCAATTATGGGTAACGGGTATTTATTCTTTACCGTCACCCGATTCAGTTGTCTGTAGTCCACACACAGTCTTAGACTGCCATCCTTCTTTTTGGCAAATAGAACCGGTGCACCCCAAGAAAATGTACTAGGTCTTATAAATCTTTTATCCAATATTTCCTGCAACTGCTCTTTCAACTCTCGTAATTCTGCCAAAACCATTCTATAAGGAGCTATTAAAATAGGAAAATTTCCAGGGTAAGTCTCAATAGCAAAGTCTATCTCTCTTTTTGGTGGCAAACCAGGTAAATCATCGGGAAAAACGTCAGAAAATTCATCAACTACAGGAATGAGTCGTGTTTCTAATTCTTTATCCTCTTGGCAACATAAACTAGCCATCCACCCCAAATAATCCTTATGCTCTTTATATTCACTATAAGCACAAGATCAACTACTACTTATATTCCCAAAGACATATAACTTATTACCACAGGGAAGAGTAATAGCTATCCTCTTTCTCTGACAATCTATGGTTGCACAAAAGGATGACAACCAATCTATTCTCAGAATTACATCATAATTCACTATTTCCATCACTACTAATCCAAAGGATATTTTGTGACCCCCTATATCAATTTCACACTTCTGGCATATTCTATCAAGATTCATACTATGCCCAATAGGTGTTTCAACTAATAGCTCAGAATCTAAAGGTTCAATCTCTAAACCCAAAGAACATACTAGATTTGAGGAAATGAAAGAATGAGTAGCACCAGAATCAAATAATACTTTAATCCTGGTATTAAACAAAAGAAAGGTACCTTCTACTACCGTATGATCTGACCCGTCGACTTCTCGTGTAAGTGCAAAAGCCCTGCCTTGAGTCTTCGGTCTACCGCGGCTTTGCGATTGCTGAGTTCCTTGAGATGATTGCTCATTCTGTCACTGTGGCAATTGTCTATTTTGTTGAGGTTGTTGCGATATATTCTGGGTGCTCCTCCCACCAAAACTAGCTATTTGACTTTGAGCTCGCCTCAAGCATAGACATGAGTTCCTGTAGTACCCAGATTGCCCACACTCAAAACAAACTCCAGTAGCTAGACGAATACTCCTATTATTTTGAGACACAGGTTGACCCCTCATCTGTCTTTTCTTGCCCCACCCTATCGATTTTTGCTCAAAACTTCTCTTTCTGGACTCCCTTACACTTTGCTTCACTTCTTCTTCATCTTGTTCAATCATTAGGGCACAATTCACCACTTTAGGATACTATTCAAGGTTTAGCATTATTAATGCACGCCTAAGTGATGGCTTCAATCCTTTCACAAATCTTTTAATCTTATCTTTTTCCCTTGAAATCAAAAGAGTAGCAAAGCGGCTTAGAGCTTCAAACTTAGCCTCATACTGTGATATTGACATGTTGCCCTGAGTCAGATGTATAAACTCATCTAACATGGCATCATGGAATACCTCAGAAAAGTATTTACTCAAGAAAACTTCTTTGAAAGCATCCCAAGTCCATTCTTCATCTCATCTAGAGATCTTCATAGCATTCCACCAATGATTAGCATCCTCAACAAATTGAAAAGTTGCAAGATTAACCAAATTTCTTTAGGCAACTGCAACCCATCAAAAATACGCTCTATTTGTCCAATCCATTCTTCAGCGACTAAGGGGTTGGTCTTTCCATTAAAAGTTGGTGGGTTTAATTTTCTAAACTCACTTAGCGCTGATGTGTTTCTAACCTCAGTACTCCCACTACGGTCAGATGACCTACTATTTGCAAAACCGCGAATTGCACTAACAAATTCTTGCATAGTCTGGCAAACTTCTCCAAATTCATCTCTTTCTTGTGAAGAAGATGACACAACTTCTCTATTATCATTAGTCATATTGAAATATAGGCACAACTCACAATAGTTAAAAAAAAAACATAATAACAAAATAGTTATAATATCTTATTACAACAAAATAAGTTACTACAAAGTTATTACAAATATACATACACATATTTCTACATAAACTATAAAAGTTTATGATATCAACAAGACCAAATAAGATACACCAAAAATATAAGCGTTAACAGCCAGACATATATAGAACTAGTCACTAGAAGATACAAAAAGAAGTCCTTGGCGACACTATTCTTTCTTCTTACTTAGCCTCTCACCATTTTGCATAGTTCTACTCAATAATAACAGGTTCGAAAGGCTCCTCCATCCTAGCCGGGAAGGGGTCTAGTTTCACCGGCCTAACCTCACTCGTTTCACCTTGCGAACCTTTCTTCAGTTTCCTCTGCCATCTTTTTGTTGTATTAAAAGTGTTCAGACAATTCCTGATGTAAAATAAACGTCGAGTCACAAGTTTATTACTATTCACTCATTTACCATACACTTTCATGCCCTTGAGTGCATTAATTCTAACTTTGGCGGGACCAAGACCTTGATCTTTATCAAAAAATTCTATGTTAGCACCCCTTTTTAATCCATATTTTGCCCTTATCTCTACTATAATCCTATCTGCTCGTAGTTTCTTAAGGTCCTTAACAAGAGCTCCGCCCAGCAAACCCTGCTTACTTCTATTAACACGTGTCCATCTATCATATTTCGTCCTTGCCATGCTACAAGACCAAGCAAACAAGCAACACCATAAGATATAAATCTATAAGGCGTAAGAATAACAACTATAAGCTTAAAGCAGTACAACTATCATCTATCTACATTAAATATCTACAGAATCTATAGCCTAGGCTCTGATACCAAGCTGTCACACCCCCAAAATTAGGGTTCGTGAATTAGGGTTTAATGGAATCATTTCGGCAAAGTTTCCACTATACATAGGTAATACTAACTAAACCTGCAAGTACAAAACTCTACCACACTTCCAATAGTCCACGTGAAATCCCAACCACTACCACGCAATATCCATTACAACAAAACCCAATACATTCATTTATTGATAACAACTATCTTCTTACAAAATTCTGACAACATAGCACACACATATACTTATTAATTCAAAATATTTCAAGTTAAAAGACAACGTCTGTTCCACGTAATCTACTTTTATTTGCTTTCCATAAACCTGAAAAGTAAAGGGGTGAGCTAAAGCCCAGTAAGTATTTACACATATAATTGAGATTTTTAAATGAAAATAATAATATGCTTCCACTTTATCATATTACAAATAACAGTAATTAAGTATAAAAACTGATCGTTTAGCAATCATATATTTTGGTCATCACTATGTGTTATGCAAAGTTTTGGGGCATTATTCCCAGGGACTGCCGTCCATGAAACGTGTAGCCTGCATACTTTAGGGGCTCTATACCCAGAGACCGCCGCCCATGATTTCAAGTTTACGGGCTTTCACCGTGGGATTGAAATCAAGTCCATAGTCACCGGTGCTAACAAAAAGGTCATACACTATTTTACTATTTAACAACACACAGTAATAACAGAACAATTTATGCATACTGCTCACAACAGTATCTACATTAAAAGTATTATTCAATAAAAATCGCATTTCTAAAATTATAGAAAAATTTGCATAAAACGAGATAATATCTTACTTTTCAGGTTCAAAATATTGAAATGCTCAATTATACGTGAAATACCCACCTGGTCAAGTCAAAATTTGTACTGGTCAAAATTTTAATGATCCCTCTTCCGTTCGTTGTCACCACCTAGCAATATTTCACAAGAATTGACAAAATTTACTAAAATTAACTACCAAGTTGCATTGCTTATAATAAACTATAAATAATGCTACAGTCCCAAGTTCGACTAAAATCTGACTCAGAAATTCTAAAATTTTGAATTTTTAAAATAAAAATATTATAGATAGAAAATTACGAAAAAATTCCTATAATATAAATAATTATAAAAATATCTCAAAAATATTTACACTTACGACTTAAAATTATTAAAAATTACTATTTTATCCTAAAATTTTTAGAAATTCTATTTTGACCCAAATTAATAAAATTTTCAATCTTAACCCTTACTTATAAAAAATTCTATCTTTGCCCCTACTCAAAATTCTACAAAATTTCACTTAATTTTCAACAATTTCTGAAAAATTTACCGATTAAACTATGTTATTAAACTCAAAATGAGTAAATATAATGTCAAAAAAGTCAAATTAGTAATAATATCAACTATAAGTTTACCATAATAAATTTATTTATTGCACTTAATTTCTAACAGTTTTGCACTAAATATACAAAATTTTTCCAAAATGAGGAAAGTAAAAATATCCTAACTCCTTACTCTTTTTTTTTTTTCTTTTTCTTTTTCTTCTTCTTCTTCTTCTTCTTCTTCTCTCTGCCTCGTGCCTTCTTCTTCTTTCTTTCTTTTTCTCTCTTCTCTTCTCTTCTTTTTTTTTTCTCTCTTTTCCCTTCTCGGATGTTCTACTGTCTTCTTCTTCTTCTTTAATAAAGAAATGAGCCAAAATATATATATATATATATATATTTAAAACACAACTGGGCCCAAGGAGGAAAGTTTGGGCTAGATGTTATAGAACAATAATAGACAAAAGCAATTGTGTGAAGGCATATAAGAAAAAAGTTTATAATGCATAGAGGTTCAGCATAATTCAAGGCTTTTACCTCTCCAGTTTTCTCATTTGCTACTTCATTCTCAGTTATTGGCATTACTTGCCTCGTTAACTTTGCCTTGCTAGGTTTATTTTCATCTCTATCCCCTTTCAACCCAGCCAATGGAAAAATGAGTTCTACCTCCTTATTTGTTGCAGGCTTGACCATCTCTTTAATCTTGAACGGGTCTACCCTCCCCATCACCCCCAGTTTGGAGTTCCCATCATGCCTCACGCTTTGTATGCCTGTATCAGCGATCAAATATGTCTAAATACTTACAGCATCCTCAACAGAACTCAAGAAAAATACATTCAAGGGAAGGCAACAAACATGGCAAATGCAATTAGAGGGAGAAACAGAAAAGAAACCACAAAGATAAGATCTAAAACTGAATCCATATAAGATAAAACCAACAATTACTTTACAAACTTACAGCGTATGGGCATATAATCATTTCGTGTTAGACAACAACAAAACCATTAGTATGTAATACCATCCCCTGAGTTTGGCATTTCCTAAAACTGTTTCATCAGATTGCAGAAATTAAGCAGTGTTGCTGTATAGTACGTTGGTTAGGTCTCAAATTATATCGGTAGGCTACTAAACGGGATGCTGTAAATTACGACTTGCAGTCTTCATAAAACTCAGACTCGATCAAAAGCAGACAAGAAATCAAGAAAATACAATTAATGTGTAAAGACAGTTGTAATCTCTGTAGAAATTAAAGGACTTATTTAAATAATAGTTTGTCCAAAAGACAATCAATTTATATGACCAACAAACGTCTATTAACGTCAATTCCCTTGACAAGCAGCTCCACTCTGTTGACATAAGTATTGCCATGCATGATCAAGAAGAAAAGAGACCATATGATTGGCTTCCTGAAAGGATATAAGGAATATATCTGTTTCTCTTCTTGAAACATTTAAAACCATTTTCCCCGCGAAAAGGTAAAGATTGGAAGTATTTTCAGATAGAATTTCTTCTTGAAACAAAAATGCCAGCAAACGGAAGACGAAGTGAGAAGGAAGGTAAATGCGACGAGTTTTCTCCGAAAAATGTTTAGTGGAAATTTTCGGGCAGAATTACGTATAGGTCTCACAAGTTTAGTAAAATAATAAAATAAAAAATACTTGGGCATTTGTGACAAACAGATTCCTGTCTTTTGGAGACTTCTTAGTTATAAACGATTAAAAGAGCCCTTCTCTGTAGTTTTATAAAATTATAAGGACCTTCTCCAGAATTACCCAATTTGTGTTGAAACTTGCTCTCTCGAAGTAACAAAGAAATTATTTTAATTATTAAGTGTATGGAGGGCTATTATAATATTATCCTACAATGGTCCTCTTTTAATTCGCCGCTATTTTCAGCCTCCATCTTTAATTTAATTATATATTAGAGATAGTTAGGCATGCTTCTTTTAATTTCAATGCAACAATGCTCCGTAAATAATTTTTGAATATCATCATAAATCCCTTTTGAAATTTCAAAAATAACTAGTCGCATAAGTTGGTATTGCTTGGACTACCGGTTTGATAAGAGTTTCCTTGCCATTCAAGGAGAACAATTTGGCTTTCCACCCCTTTGCTTAGTCGCACTCCTTTGCCTTAATCATGTTGAAGATGTCGTTTTTGTTCTTGCCCACCTTTGAGGGCAACCACAAATACTTCTCGTGAGTGAAAACTGCATTAAGATTAATTAACCTTACGATTGTATCCATAATATCATTTCTGGCATTGAGGCTGAATAAGATGGATGATTTCCCAAAATTAAAAATATGTCTCGAGACTTAATTTCGCAAAGCAATCAAAGGTTAATTTTAAGTGGAGGTAATCTTTTAGTACCACCTTTGAGAAAACCAAGCTGCCATCTGCAAATAAGAGATAATAAGATATTTAACTCATGGTTAAAACAAATATCACAGATAATGTCTATTGGTAATGCTCTCAGCCATGATCTTATAAACGGTATTGTATAAAGCTAATTAGTTGGTAACCAGCCACCCTTTCTGGATTACTAATCTTAGGAATTAAAGCGATGTATGTATAATTTAAGGCAGACATATCTTCATCCTCGTTAAGAATATGGAAGCAGGCTTTTAAAACCATCTCGCTGATATTACTCCATTGTCTTTGAAAAAAAAGCAATAGGAAAGCTATCCAGACCAAACGCTTTGGTAGGATTCATATACCCAAGGGCAGCACTTTTACCTCGTCTTCATTAAATTTTTTCTTCAAGATATTATTCATGTTTCCAGTGACTCTGTTTCGAGCCTGAAGTGGCTTGTTCCATACACATTTTAGAGAGATTAAAAGAGGAAAAAAGTGTGGAGAAATAGTTGCTTATGACTGCCTTTATGTTTTTCTGATACCATTTCCATGAATAACAATCATCTGCATTGCCATTAATCAAATTCTTTCCACTTCTAGCTAAAGCTCCAGCATTAAAGAATTTAGAGTTTTTGTCCCCTCATTTGAGCCAGGAAATAAGACACCAATGCCTCCAGTATATTTCTTCCTCGCAAAGATGATTTTCAACTAAGTTTTCCAACCTCCGGATGGCGTTGAAAATTACAGCAATTTATGTAGCAATTTTAGTTCATCTAGCTTGTTTTGGATGCTATCTTTTCTTGCTTCTACCCAATTTGTCGGAGCTCCAACATTTTACTTTCACACAAGTATCTTGAATTTTGTAAAGAAAATATAAAACTATGAATTGTACTCGATATAGTCTTCTTCCTATACCTGCTTGATTAACTTCTTGCAATCATTGTTTAAGCTCCAAGTGCTTTTACAATAAAACCTAGACTTTCATTTCCTCCTCTTATCTTCAAATGACTGATTGTCAGTTTGCATGTCTGGCATGATAAGGCAGTGATCGAAGCCCTAAGTAGATGTGGATGACCATTGTTCCTGAGAATAAATTTTTCCACAGCTGAGCCTCAAAAAAAACATCTAGTCTCTCCTCTACAAGATCAATCCAATAGCATTTGTTTGACCCTGTAAAGAATAACCATTCCATCCCAAATCAATTAAATCACAAACTACAGTTTGATTTAAAAAAAATTGAGATATAGCTTTTTGATTCATACTTATTTTAAGAATACAAGAGTATGGTTATGTAAAGTTCGTACAAAAAACCTATTCTACTCCATAATCAATGGAAACCGAATAGCTTCCATATAATATTTTCACACTACTCAACATTAACAACCTCACGCCAATTCCTATAATATCTTTACATTATCTTCTGTTAACAAACTCATTTAAACACTCCCCGTTAAGTTGGTACATAGATGTCTTCAATGTTTAACTTGTCTAATGAGTTATAAAATATTATGCTTGACACAATCTTTGTAAGGATATCTGCCAACTTATCTTCTAATTTTACAACAAGAAATTAAACTATCTTAACTTCAAGCTTTTCTTAATAAAATGTTGGTCCGCTTCAACATGTTTTGTTCAATCATGTTGAACTGGGTTTTGTGCAATCTCAATAGTTGTTTTATTATCACAAAATAGATTCATTGTAGAATCAGATGAATAGCCAATTTCTTCAATTGCCTCTTTAGCCAAAGAAGCTCGCAAAATCCTTTAGCCATGCCTCTAAATTCAACTTTTGCACTAAACTATATAACCAACTGCCTTTTGTTTCTTGCTTCTCCAATTAACTAAATTGCCACCCACAAAAGTGAAATAACTTGATGTAGACTTAGAAATACTTCTAGCCCAGTTTATATCAATATAGCCATAAATATTTAAATATTATATTTCCTAAACATAAGTCCTTTTCCTAGGAAAGAATTCAAGTATCATACAATTCAAAGTACGATGTTCATGCGATCCTTAGTAGGATTATGCATGAATTGACTATCCAAACACACAACATAAGCAATATCCAATCATATAAGAGACAAGTAGATTAGTTTTTCTCATAATCCATTGGTAACTTTCTCTACTCGCAGGTATTTGATCCGAATGTTCTCTCAATCCATAATTTTGAACTATTGACATGTCTACAAGCTTACAATCAAGCATTTCAGTTTCGACTAACAAATCAAGTACTCATTTTTTTAATGATAGAAATATGCATTATTCGTCTAAACTACTTTTGATACTCAAAAAGTGTTTTAATCCCTCAATGTTCTTCATTCGAACTCAGTTGTTAAATGCTTATGCAAGCTAGAGATTTCCTCCTCATCATTTCTCGTAATTATCACATCGTTAACATAAATTAAAGTTGTTATCATTCCTTATCGATGCTTCAAGAACAAAGGAAGATCTAAATTACTCTGTTTGAACCCATGTTTTCTCATAACTAAACTAAATTGTCCCAACCATGCTTTAGGTAATTACTTTTGTCCATAAAGTGTAATTTGCATACCATTCTAGTTTATAATGAAGTACTAAAGCCCAATAGAGCATCCATATACACTTTTTTTTTTTGCTAAGTTGCTATAAAGAAACACATTTTTTACATCGAATTAATATAATGGCTATTCTGAGTTTGCAGTGAGAGACAATAATACTATGACAGTATTCAACTTGGTTAGTTATGAAAATGTCTCCTAATAATTTATGTCATATGTTTGGGTATATCTTTTCACAACTCGCCTTTTATCACTTCATGAACCCATATATATTGTGTTTAATCCAGAATAACCATCTACATCCTAGCAATTTCTTTCCTTTAAGTAGCGATGTAAGCTTTAATATATTATTTTTCTGCAATGTTATTATCTTTTCAGTTATTGCTTGGATCTTGTGAACAAAACCTATGAGAAATCGTGATAATATCTTGGTGCCAACATGGTTAGCAATTAAATATTTCTTTTTTTTCCATGGTTTGGTGAGTATCAATTTCGTGGCTTATCCTGGTTGTATTTAAAAGGTAATTTACAACCAATAGAATTGTCTATAGGATTATTTAGAGAAGAATCCAAAGATTGTACCTTAAGAGTATTTTCAAGAGACTGATAATTTGGTACTATAATATAAAGAGTGGTCTATTCTTAAGCAATGAGCTATCCTTAATTGGGCTACTGTGGCTAACTTTAGTCTTAGCATCATCATTTTCTTCTCCTTTTCACATAAAAACCATTAAGAGTGGGAGGGTTCCACCAAATTAAGTTGAGTTCTAACTAAAACAAAAGGTGGTTGAATTTTATCAATTTGATTTATCTCCAAATTTTTATCCTCGAAGCCTAACCACTTTTCCAAATTATCCACATTCGCTCTTCATATAACATGTCTCCCCTTTAAAGAGCAAAATGAGAATCTTACCTTGGAAAGAAAGTTTTAGATTAAAAAAAAATAACATCTAACGTAGTATGAAGACACCTACTAGTATGGTCATAATACTTATAGCTTTCTCCTGTACTGCATACCTTAGAAAAACAAGTCCAACACATGAATTAAGCTATGTTTGCTGATTGTTATAAAGATAAACATAAGCAATATAATCAAGTATTTATGGTGAAATCATCGAGACAAAAGGTACTAATACATTTCCGAGCAAGAGCTTGCAATGGAGTTACAAAGTCCAAGACTCGAGATGGCATTTGATTTAGCAAGTAAACAATAATAGTAATTGCATTTGCCCAATACTTTTAGGGTGCAAATATTGCTATTAAAATAGTTCGGGCTATTTTGAGGACATATCTATATTTTTTCCCCAAAACATTCTTGGAACTCTATATTGTCATACTCTATGCCATTATCATATCGAAAAATTTGGAGTCTAGCAAAAAATTGTATCTTGATTATATTATAGAAAGAATAAAATATTCAAAACACCTTATTCTCATTTTTTATCGCACAAAACCAAGTGCGCAAACATATAAAAATATTATAAAACATCCAACCCTGAAGAAATTAAAATAAGAGCTAGACCACAAACTATCTAACCCTAAACACATTTTGAGATTCAGTGTTCATCAGTATAACTCGACCATAATTCTCACCACCACTAGCTTTACACTTTCTTTTATCTTGAGTTCTTACCACCACTCTCGATATTCATATATCCTAAAAAAGCTGTCTCTCATATGTTTCATATTCTAATAGTATACACCTCTCTTTGCTAACAACTTCAACTTTGCAGATGTGTTGAGTTTTTCATTGGACGAAAATCAAAATAAAGGTTATTGTTGTTATTTCCATGTATGTTTTGAGCGCATAATAGCACTAGCTGTGGTATTTCCTTTTGTTAACATCATTGTTTCCATTAGATATTTTCTATGAACATGTGCATAGGCTTACTCCATAATAGAAAATGTCTAAATTTGAAGCACATCTCGAATTTTGTCAAGACGATAATTAAGTCCAACCAAGAATGTATAAACACTATCCTTTCATAAGATGGAATTATATATCTAGAAATCAATTTACATTTCATTGAATTCGAGCGACAAAAATCGATTTCATTCAATAGACCTTAAAGACTATTATAGTATTTTCATAAATCCTCCTCCTTGTTTGAGCCTCGTCACTTTCCTTATGAAATTATAAACTTGTGAGGTGTCAGCGCCATCAATATATGTTATAGCAATAGCATCTCATACTAATTTTGTTATTCGGAATTGGATGTAATTACTAATCAATTTTGGATCTACTAAATTAATTAGCCATCCCTTTACCACAACATTTTCAATTCTTTATTTTTTACAAGTAAGATCACTCTTTGAAGGTTATGGAAAATACCCATATATATATATATATATCCTATATTGTCTTTACATAAGATGTAAATCTCAATAACCTAAGAACAAAGTTCATAATTGGCATCATCCAACTTGATGCCAATTAGTGCAGTAATAGATTCATGACTCAATAAAGTTGATGTTCGGTTCTTCAACATCTATGATATTTTAGAGGTTAAGTCTGAGAAACTTGGATTCTCTCTTAAAGAACCGTTTATTGAGGAAGCATCATCTTCCATTGTTTTTTATTTCACAAAATCTTAGAATCAATGAAGTTAAGGAAGTGATAATAATGATACTAATCAGTTTAGTAAACTCAAGTATGACATTGGTTATTACACTCTAGATGTCATATATGCAAGAAAATCTCTAAGGCATTTCTTTATGTAGAATAATTGAATCAATATAATTATTGTTGTATGAAATGCCCTTGACTTTATCTTTCAATGTTCATTACGTCCCAGTTAGTCAACCCCCAATCAAGCATCTGTTTCATGGTCCATAGTTCATGTCTTTCCTCATCATTCTAATATCCGCCTATCACTAAGCACCTATTTCACAACAAATCTTTTGAGCATATCAAGGCCAAGACACCAATTAAAACCTCTTTCTATCAAATATGTAATACCCTTTAATATTTAATTTGTATCTTATCATATCCATTTTTTAAACTGTCATTTTTATCTCATACAAAAAGATAACACTTGACTTGTACTTCTAAAGAACTAAACGTTATGTTCTAAATTTTTGAAAGTTTTGTAAGTCCTAAATATTCTAATGTAATAGATTCATTTTTCGCAGCATGGCTAGAAATTAGCCTCCGCCATTGAATCATCAGCTTGAAATTTACATAAAGATGGACGTTACTTTGAGAAACATCGATTAAAGAGTATTTCGCACTTGAACTTTCAATCAAAGAATTAACATGTGTGTCAATTACTTATTTAGGCTTTTTTGACTTTAATGAGTCTACATGCATGTGCTATGTTAACTTTTAGAAGTCATAATAGATTTAACAGCTTCTATTTAACTTGTTTCTATCTTTCTAGCCCAATATTCTTGTTGTCGAAGGAGCTTACTTGATAATGAGACATTTCTTCCATAAGTTAGGCTTGTTGAAAGTTTTCACTAAAACCCAAACGTTTTAAAGACCGATTGTTTCAAAAAAACTCTCCTTTAATTTTTTCCCTTCAAAAGTAAAAACTTTAAAGATAATTTTCGTTGACTAATGTGTGATGATAGTCATTGCATTAAATGATTTCATCAATATTTTGATTTAATTTCTAGCATCCTATGATTGTATATACTAATTTTCATGATTTGGTCAACCATATCTTTTTAACGTTTTTTCCTGAAATTTTAAGTGAACTACTATTGCTTCTTGTGCACAAACTTGACCTCAAGTGCAACCTCCAATTTTGTTGCTCTTACGTTCTTCTTCATATGGTTCTGTTTGAATGTTTCTACAAAAACTGATACATTTATCCAATCTCTATAATTAGCCCTTTCAATGATTGACAGGGTTGTAATTAATAAGCTCCTTAAATAAATATCCCAATCTCTATAAATGAATTAGAAATCGAACAATTTTTCATGCAAAATTGATAGCATTGGAACTTCATTTTCTCGTTATAATTGTACTCTAAGAAGGAGTGATCATATTAAGGTTCAGTTTTGATTACACTTGAATTTGAAGCCTACCCTAAATAAAATCAGTTTTTAAAATTTAGAACAAAAATTTAATCTATTTAACAAAATAACTTATATTTCAGTTCCGGCTCACTTTTGGTTTCAAAATAGAGTAAACTTTTTTCAAAAAAAAATATTATAATTTAAAACTCCGTTTAAGTATAATACTGTAAGTATTCATTCAATTTATAAATTTAATTTGATAAAAAAATTTAGAAAATAAAATTAATGATACTAAATTATAAAAATAGCAAAATACATTAACGAAAAATTAAGTGAATGAAAAAAAATAGGTTACCGAAAAAAATTGATATACAATAAATTATTTAAAAATATATTGTATTATTACTTAAGTTAATATAATCCATCATGAAAAAAAGAAATTAAATTTTTTTTATAATAGTAAAATTATATATCTAATAAAATTATATCGTATACATATTTATTTATTATAATTGTTAAATTGTTCAATACTTTTAAGATAAACATATGAAAAAATATGATTTCATTAAATTATTACACAAATGACATCATAAATTAAGTTAAATAAACATAATAAACATATTGATTGATTCTTTCTTTTTAGCTCAATGGTTAATAAGTGTTCTTTTTAATAAATTATTTACTAAATTACATTTGAATATGTTTTCATTTATACAAATTCAATAATAGATATCAATAATATGTGTTGTGCTTCATATGAAAATGCTTATTTAAAAATAATAAAATTAATTTTTCATAATTTTAATAAAAAATTTTAAACGTTATAGTTTTATTAATTAAAAATTTATTGAAGGATATTTATTTTGATATAAATTAAAGTAATTTAAATAATGCTTATGAATATAATTTAATAAAAGGCTAAGTAGTAAGAGACATGCATGCTAAATAGGAAGTGTGGTGTTCAAATCCTTGCATGAAGTGTTTTTTATTTATTTATTTGGTTTGGTCGAGTTTAGGTCATATAAGTTGGGTAATGGTTTGGTTTGGTTTGGTTTGATTTTGATTCTATAAGGTTCTAGTTCTTTATCTTATAGAACCTAACTAAATTCTTTTGGTTTGTCAAGATTTAGTACTAGAACCAAACTAAAATAAATTGATTTCAATTTGTAAACCGAATCAATTGGTTTAGTTCTACAAAATTATAGGTTGACTTAGAACTTATGCTCACTTTTAACTCTGAGCCCCCTTTTTAAAGTCTTTCTTACATCATTTCTAACATATAATCTCAAGAAATTGTTTAAAAATGTCCCCATTATCATATGTTTTAATCTCTTCAACATTTTCAATAATCTAAATAAGGAACAATCTAATCTCTGTGATCATAAACAGAACCAAATATTATGGATTTGAAACCCAAATTAATACTTGTATAAAGTTTAATTAAGATATTATGCTAATCCTTCTTGATTTTGCTAAAATAATAAGGGCTCATTATAATAACATGATGCAATAAAAGAACCTTCTTCGTGTTTTCCTCTGAAGCAAAATGAAAGATTAAATTATTTTTCCAAGGCTCTCCACATGCACTTAAAGATAAATGTATCTTTTTCCAAAACTCTGCATACACAGCTAATAAAATGTTCTCTATGTTTGTTGTATAGTAATTCTAAAACTTCACAATTGACTAGATTGGAAGATAACACCTTATAAACAAGGTAGTCAGCAACTATTTTCTCTTCTAGTTGTTTTATAGCTCCCTCTAACTTGATAACACCACCATCTTCATTCGACAATTAGAGAGATTTACAATAAAGTCGTGATCTTACCTTCTTTCATTCAAATTTAACAACTTTAGCATTCACTAAGAATCTTCATAAGATAATTAAATGACTTTGAGCAGCCATAATTGTCAGATACAAAAGTCTCATCACTTTCTTCAAGTGAAATTTATGTGTCTACAATACAATCTCTATTTCTATGTAAGCATCGTATTTAGAACCAGAGAAAGTAAAATAATGTAATATGAGATAAATACTTTATGTTTAAATAGGTTTTCAATACCTTACTCCTTGAATAATTTGTCAACTTATAAGTTTACATTACAAACAGAATTCAACTTGACAAGAAAGTCCAACAAACAATAGCTAATATTATAATTCTAGTTATATAAGAAGTTCAAATTTTAGTGTTTAAAGTTGTTAGGCATTTAAAAAGAACAATCCACAATTCTTAAAGGAGCATACACAGTAAATAAAATTCAACAATTGCTAAGATTAATGACTAATATTTAGCTTCAATAATTAAACAAGATACAATATTTTACTGTTTATCACTTCATGAAACCATGTTTTGTCCTAGAAAAATGTCAAAACCATTACTATTATTTTTGCCACATAGGTTGCCTGCCTAATGTGAGTCGTAGTAAGCACATAAATTGATGGATGAAGAAAAGTAATAAAAACCATAGTCAATCATCCCTTTTAGATAATAAAGAACACGTTTTAAAGCTATCCAATGTCCTTCACACGGTTTATGCATGAATTAACATGATCAATTGACAATATAAGAAATATCATGCCTAAATATGGTGTAATACTAAATTGGTCTGATAATCATTATACACTCACTAAGACCTTTGAGTAAAGAACCATTTTAAGAGAAAATTTTTCTACCAGTTATCACAAAAAAGACAACGGCTTTACTCTAACCATTTAGGTATGATGCAAGATGTCAATATTATACTTACCTTGACATAAATGAAGTCCTTGAAAATCATGACATGCCTAAACTTCTAAAAAATAACTCAAATTGCTAACATCATTAACCAAAAATTAACTTCCAAGTTAGGCAATAAGCTATGTATATATTCCTATCATGATGATGTCATCTATGTAAACAAGAATAAAAATTTTTGAACCATTCTTATCATAGATAAATAATAATGAATCAATCAAAGATTCAAGAAAAGTATATTCAACTAGCTATTATGAGAACCTTTGAAACCATGCTTTTAAAGCTTATTTTACCCTGTAGAAAGATTTATGTAATATACGAACAAAATTAAGATGAAACTCATTAATAAATACTTAGAGTAATTTCATAAACACCTTCTTGTTTAATATACCATATAAAAAAAAAAAGCATTAAAAACATCCCATTGTCGAACAGGCCAATGAAAGTTAATTGCTAGAGATATAATTAAACGAATAGTTAAAGGTTTAATTACTAGGAAAATGTCTCATGATAATCCACACCATCATGCTAATTAAATCCTTAGCAACCAATCACATTTTATACCATCTTATGATACCACCATGCCTTTTTTTATTTTCTATATCCATTTGTTACAAACCACAAGTTTATTTAATGGTCGTGGACATAAAGACCAAGTGTCATTGACCATTAAAGCATCAAACTCACATCCCATAACATTAAGATAGCCATTGCCTATGTGAAACAACTTAGCACCTCTTCATAATAAATATTAGACAACACACAAAGAGGTTGTTTTGTGGAGAAAAACTTGTAAAGACAATAAATTGTTTAGGCTTAAGTTTTTTTATTTTAGATCTAGTCATCATATTTTGAATAGAGTGTGTTTTAAATAAGCTTATAGGAGGGACAAAAAAGTGTACTTAAGATAAGCTTCTAAAATCCGAGTCAGAGAATGGTGAGATATGATTTGATAGATTAAGTTTTGAATATGGTGAAGAAATAATTGTGTTTAGCAAATTAATACTAGGCTCGATAAATAAGCTTACAAATTATGATTCCAAATTCGTTAGAGGACTAAGTAAAGATTGCAATTGCACAAAAGTGTTAGATAATACGTGCAACTAAATCATGCTTAGTCGATGCTTGTTTTTTTCAATGCCAATTTGTGGAGAGGAATATAGACAAGATAGGCAATGATATCTGATTTAAATTATTTAATTTCGTAAGAGAACAAATTTCAACAAAAGCTTTATATTTTTTAAAAAAATTCAAAAACATTAGATTTATTAGCCATGGGATACAACCATGTAAAATAAGATAAATCATCTATAAAAATAACATAAAAATGGCATCTACCAACTGAAGATATAGGAAAAATCCAAACATTAAAATGTATAAAAACTAATGGATTTTGAGTTTGACATGTAAAATTTTATAAAGAGCTTACTTAGCTTTTCCTAAAAGACATTTTCATAAAATGTTGTCTTATTAAAGGAATTACTATTAGGGAGATATTCTAATTGAAATAAACTATTGAAGACGGGATAAGAGGGGTGTCCTTATTGATCATGCCAATTTCTCTTAGTTTTCTTTGATCCTAGTTTGTCTGTATAGCAATGCAATTTATTAGAAAAGTTCTTATTGTCAGTGGATGAAGTTCTTATTGTTAGTAGATGCTATAAACCATTCTCGATTCGACCTTACAACAATATCCTATTTATCTGATTTTTGATTTATAAAAAAATGACTATAAACAAGTATAAAGTAGCAATCATTATCCAAATAAAATTTGTTAATAGATAATAATTAACATAAGCATTAGAATAATGTAAAATATTTTTCATGTGAAAGATATAGTTATCAATTAAAAAAGAAGTGCATTCAATTTATTAAATTAATAAATTTGTGTCGTTACCTATTACAATCATGTTTATCTCTTCAAATAGTTACTGATGGTCAAATTTGCTATGTTACTAATTATGTGTAAATTTGCCCTATTGTCAGCATACCAAACTTAATGATCAAGTACTGTATTAGAATATACTATCATGTTATGAATTTAGCAAAAAGAATACAACTTTGATATGCATAATTAAACTGTTCATAGTAGTCTGGTGCAATATGGTTTAACTTGCTACAAATTTGACAGATAAACTTACTAAAAGGAGTATGTTATGGACAAAGGTGATTTTGCGAACAAAAATGAAATCCTTGACTATTACTACTAGTAGGGATATGATATGTTGTTTGTTTAAAATTAGAACACATACTTAGTTGTTATGGTATCTTAGAATAATTTAACATTTTAGACTTGTTCACAATAAAATAATTTGGCATTTTAGATTATTCACAATAAAGGCATAGTAATGTCTACAAAACTCTAGCTTTGATTATCAAAAAGGGCCTCAAAGTTGAATAGTTCAAATTGAAAATCTTCCAAAGAGAGATCTCTGTCCATGTGGCAAAAGTTTAGGAGTTCAAAAGAGTAAAACTTATTCTAAGTCCTGCTAATTAACTGATTATGTCTTAGTCATCAATTGGCTTATCAGTTGTAGCAAGTTTCTCAAAAAGATATTTAGCTTCATTAATTTAAGCAGTGCATGTTTTGTTACTTTGACATAAAATTTGCAACTGTCTCTTGATTAGAACAATCCATGAACATGAAACAGATGTAAAGCAAGAGTAAAGAGAATCCCAAGCTTATTTGGCCATCTTCAATTTATAAAGAAAAGCAACCAACTTCTCTGAAATAAAAGCAAGTATTCGACTTTTAATACAATTGTCCTTTTGAAACCATATTGTATAAGTTAAATTAGATTTACTAATGAATAGTTTTTCTAATAACCTTGATTTTCCCATCATTGTAACCAACAAGATCATGGCTATTAAAAAAGATCATGAATAACATGCTCCATGCCATAAAATTAGAACCAATAAGTTTCTTAATGACAGATTGAGAAGCAGTATAGAGCATTTGGTTTAGGTGTAGAATGTTGACATGGTTGACTACTCCTTTACATCAAATTTTTAAAAACCATAACTTTTAATTCATGAAGAGTTACGAGATGTGTACAGTATATCAATAAAAAATTCTTTCTAAGTTCTTTAATGAGCCATCCTAAATTTATCTAATTAAGGTCAATGTCAAGGTTAAGAATCTCTATTTTGATATATTTCGAGATCATTTTAGTCTATGTGTCATGATTAGTGGTATTTTTGATATTCTTTATGATTTTATGTTTTAGGATTAGTATAAATATGTTATTTTCTTACTTTCGATAAAATGGTTAAAATAATTAAAATTTTTTCTCATAAATTTTAAAAAATTTATCATTTTACATTCAAAATTAGTTGTTTTTTTTACTAAATTATATGACTTCATTGCGTCAAATTTACTCAATGTCATTGAAAGTATATGATATTATTTTAAGAAATTTTTGTATATATGGAAGCTTAGTTTGTAATGGATTAGGCATTTGCCATACTTTTGCTCTCGTACCAATTAAGATAAAATAATCCAGTGTGAGACAAATACTTTGTGTTTGATTAAGTTTTCAATACTTAACTTTTTAGATAATTTGTCTATTTAAGATTTACATTATAAATAGAATTTAGATTTACAAGTGTAAATTATAGTCCAATAAACAAAAGCTAACATTATAGTCCAATTACATACAAAGTTTAAATTCAAGTGTTCAGAATTGTTTTCGTGTTGCTACAAAATTGATGATACTCTCCATAATATACACCAACAACTAATATACTAGACCTCATCAAAAATTTGCAGCCATAAAATTATATTTTATAATAAAATTTAAAATTATTTTTTATAATAAGCCTTAAAATTGTTTGTAAATCCTTTATTTAAAATATATGTATTAGGCCTCAAAACTTAAATTATAAGAAAAATTAAGCCCATAACTCATAAAATGGCCCAAAAATTTTATAAATTAAACTTTGAAATGTACTAAGGTCTAACTTAACCTATAGAACTTTTTTCAGGTTGATACATTAAAATCACCAAGAATTTCTTTTTAAGGGGTAATATTTTCTCCATATCTGTTTGTACAATGACACCAACCTTCTTTGTTTTTTTAATATAATTATAATTATATCTTAAATGAGAGGATTAAAAAAATATTAATTAAATTATTGTCTACATTATTTTAAAATTTATTTTATATCATATAAATTATCTATTTTTTTCATGCAACATTAATTCTTTCTTAATGTCAAATATATTCTTAACTGTATATGATATTTTAAGACAATCAAAGAAGAAAGTACGTAAAGAAGTGAATTTAAAAGGGAAAGAAACAAATTTTATGTTTATTTTTATAATATTTTAGTAAAGGAAGTTATTGATAGAGACATGTATGCTGTGAAATATTTAAGAAAATTTTAAGTATAAACAACTATAAAAGATTTAGTTTTAAAGTTGTGTATTATAAAAATATGAAAAAAAAAATTATAAATTTAATATTTTATGATGGTTGTTTTTGGTATTACAAGGGTCAAATTCTAAAATATTGCAATTATTAAAATTATAATGGGATGCGTTAATAAGTGAGTGATAATTATACAAAATGGCAAAAAGTAAATCACATCATGTAACATCTTGCTAAAAAGCTTAAAAATACAAGAGATCTAAAATTAATTGTGGCTTGCTTGGCCAACTTGTGACTGTCTTCTAATTCTTTTATTATATAATACATTCCATCAAGACTATTAAAAAAATTTTGAATGAATGTTTTTAAGACTTATTAAATACTAATTTATTTAAGTACAATTTTCCTTTTTTCTTTTTTATAGTAGATGTTTTTCCTTAATATATCGTTCCTCTCTCTTTAATTAGTACATTTGTGTAGTTTTTCCCAAAAAAAGTAATTCAAAACTAAAAATGAAAAAGTAAAGTCAATATGCTAAACAAGGTGATTATAAGCCACATATTAGATCCCTAATTTAAGAGTGCATAAAATCCAAGAAGTTTAAGCCTTAACTCCTGAACATCGAGGCGTGAATCAACCCAGAGGCAAAGTACTCTCTCGATAGATTATGATGAGGGATAAAGCATAAGCGCAATAAACTATGCATGGGCTCTAACAACACAAATATGTCACGTAATTATAATGTCAATAGACAAACTTGCCAATATACATCTAACAAGCCTGTAACATAACATGTAGCAGAAAAGGTATAAACAATAGTATGGGAGTTGGGCTTATAAAGGGTGGATTATGAAAAAAGATGCAAGTGAGAACAGTTGCAAGCTTAGAATTAAGAGACTCAATACAATAGCAGGTGAACTCAAAAAGGCCCAATACGCAGTGCACTCATCCTACATAAGGTTCATGAGATTCAGATAAAGATCTTATTTTGAAGAGAGATAAAGATAAAATTAGTCTTCTTAATGGATTTAGTTTGTTTTAAATTCTAAAGATATGGATGAATCAAAAGTCATGAATATCTTCTTCATCAACCATTAGATATGGTCAAACTACAAAGTGGTAAGGTTTGAGTGGCTAGAGAGTTATAAACAACTAAAAATATTAGTTGTACCTTATACTTATAAATAGTATAGTTTAAAATTCACAAATCACAAGTGAATTCAATGAAATTTAGTGAGGTGAATCTTTAAGAGTACTAGGTTGTATTCTTTTTGTTAAGGAGAAATAAGAAAAAAAAAATTGAAGAGTTTTACCTACGTAAATATTGTATATATTTTCTTTTGTGTAAAGAAAAGAAAAAAAGAAAACCTCCTTATTGTGAAAAATTTTAGAGTTGCTAGTTAAGTTTTTTAGTGCAGGCACAGGGTTATCAAATAAACAAAAGTCCTCTATGACACCACCCATCTTGTTAGGAAACAATTTGTCTTTAAAAAAGTAATAAAATAATTTCAGCTATAAGGTGTTGTAAAATTGAGTTATATTCAGTAATAATTTTACAATCTTACAATCTTTTAAAACATTTCATGTTTTTCTCTTAGAGAATATATTAATTTAATGGTCATAATCAAATTTAAACAAACACACAAGTAAAAAATCACTACTTTCTATTTGTATCCTTCAAATATATTTGATTTTGTTTTTCATGAATGATGGACATCTAGGCCCCTGATATTGATAGTGTATTTTATCATCTGAAAACTATGAAAGAATAATGGAAGTATATAAACTTACTTAGAACCTTAAATTCATGATGTCTTGTAAACTTAAAATTTCAAATTTTAAGCTTATTGGTTGATATTCATAAATTCAAGTTGTAGCACATATAAACATACTCATAACTTGAAGTTCTTATATAATTTTTAAATTTAGATCTTCAAGTTCTAATATAAAAACTAATACATAGAACATTGAATTCTAAGTTTAACATTATTTTCAGTACTTTAGATTTTGATTTTAAAATTTAAAATTTAAATTAGATTTAAAATTGCATATCAAAACTTCAAGTTTGGGTTAAAATTATGTATTTCAAAACTTCAAGAAATAATTATATCAACATTAAAATACAATAGAGAACAACAAAGTATATGTAATATGCTATCCTTATTTTTTGACTTAGAATATTCAATTTAATGGCAACTATAAAGCATAATCAAAGGGCAGTTGTATAAAAATAAAAGCACATTAAAGTAAAATAACAATAGAAGAGCAATATAATTTAAAATACATAATTAGAAACAATTAGGAATATGAAAGTTATTAGCACAATCTTAGTACGTAAAATATATATATTTTACGTACTAAGATTATGCTAATAACATGTCATAAATATTAAGTTAAAGCTTAAATGAAAAAAACAAAGGATGCAATTAAATCTTATTTTTAACTTAATGAAAAATAAAAAGAAATAAGAGGTATTTTATAGCATCAAGAATATCAATCACAACCGAAATCAAACATTTGGTGGATGAATTTTTTAGTATACAAGAGGTAAATATGAATATGTGTGTGCGCGTTCACGCGTGCGTATAGATAGATAAATAGTCATTTTGTATAATCATTATAGCTTATGTAAGTGTTGCTCGCTCTCTATACATTTTATTTGTGGGACATTTATCAATAGTTAAAGAGGTGGAAATCCACTAATACCAACATTCATTTATTTATTAAAAAAAGATTAACCAAGTCAAAAATAAAATCAACACATGACATATTTTGTGTTTCCTCGTCTTAGAATTGTACGCTCAAAATGCACAAACATTCAAAAACAAATGCACAAAAATTCAAACCCGCTTTTATAAGTTTAGAATTTGAAAGTTGAGTATTAACAAAGATTTGAAAAGAACAAATGGAGGTGCACGTGCGTTGCGATTTCTGAAATGCGAATAACAACAGTTGAAAGCCTTTATGGGAACAAAACGACTCACTTTTGGACGTTTCCCCTTTCTTTTTTGTATTTACATTTTCATCCATACTTGTAATTCTTGTTCGCTTGTCTCATTGTTCTGTTTAAACGAACACAACTGACTCTTGGAATTGGGAAAATAACACCTAAGTCCCTACATTCTTTTTATACAGGCCATTTTTATCGGATAACTTTGCTTAAACGATGAAATTATCCTGTTGTACTAAGTGTACGGTTACACATTCTAAAGTTTCATCAGATGTTTGTGTTGCATTTCAAAATCAAATTTTTAAAAAATATTTATCAGCACCAATTTTTAATAGAATACACTCATTTTTTTAATACGACAATATTTAACTATAAAATTGTAGTTTATAAGTACAAAATTCTCGTATCAAATAAAATTTTATAAAATGGTGGTTAAAATTTAATATTATAGAAGTAATTTGGTCATTTTAATAAGAGTAAAATATTTTTTTTGATAATTTTTTTATTTTTACACTGATTTGATTTACAAAGGGATATAATGATTTTGTAATTGCTCCAATAAGAAATCCAAAAGAATGATCGTCGAAATTTTCTTTCTTGTGATTAAAGGGAGAATAAAAGAAATCGTTGAAATTTGAAGTGATGTTGGAAAAACAAAAAAGGGGGTCGTGACCAGCACCAGACACCACCTTCAATTGTCTCTTTCTTTTTTTCGCACCAGTTCATTTTTGATAGATACAAGCATTGAGGAGGAGGGTTCACTAGCTTAGCTTGAGCTGGGGATAACCCTAATTACAAGCATTGCAATTGGTTCAGGTTATGAATTCTAATTATTACTTGTTGGTAGATCAATCTATTCTTCTCCATCGTTAAAATGGATAATGGATACTGTAACATTACAATTAACTTAAAATTATTAATAAAAAAAGTAAGTCACTTTTGCCAAAAAAAAAAAAAAAAAGGGGGGGTTTAACTAAAATAAATGAACTCTTCAACAAATCTACCTTCATGAAAAGATAATTGGTGATTAGTAGGCATAAAGGAATGCATAAACCCTTCAAAATAATTTGTTATAAAATTGGAAAGTAATAATTTAAAATGTAACTATATTTATTAAATAGTATTATTTTCGAAATGTGAGGCTGTCATTTAAGTTTATTTTTAAAAAAAATTAGCGTTTGATATAATAAATAAAAAAATATATATTTGAATTAAAAAATCTTACGCAGATAAGAATAGTAAAAAGAAATTTTTTGATAATGGAAAGATTTTTCTTTTGAAAAGAATTTCAATCATACAAAAATCTCATTTAAATTTTAGGTAGAAAAGAAAATGATATTTCTTGTAGGCAAGGCAATGACCAAAATGAAAAATCCAAGCCATCGTCAATTGTGGGAAATGATAACATCCAAATAAAATAATAAAAACATGATGCCCAAAGGATAACTCACGTTGAAAATAAGACAAAAATCAGAGACTTAAGAGTGTTGGACACGTACGGGAAATTCGTGGCGTGCCAACTCAAAAACGGTCCAACACGGCCACGTGTGAATGACGTGAAATGGGACCCCGCCTTTCCTTTCCATGTCTCGTGTCTGGTGGCTTCTCTTCTTTATCTCCTTACTTTTCATCCGCCAAAAATCGTAATAATTATTAATTAATAAATAATAAACTTCTATTTTCTTTCAATTCCACCCTCCACAAATTCTATTAATTAAGATCCCAAAACCAAACTCTTATCAAACTCCCAAACAAGATGCATGGTCATCATGCCATCCATGGATTGGCCATGCCATATCCATCTCATCATTTCAAAACATGAAAAAAAATTTCATAATCAAATTTCTCATCTTTGACTTTAATGCAATTAGGTCCTCAAAAGTTCGATTTATAATGATTAGACCCCTTATAATCATTAATTATAGGTACCCATTTTCTCTTTCCAGTACAGAGAAAAGAGATCCATTTTCTCCAAATATTAGACAATATCAATAGACAATTAACTAAAATATTAGTATTCTTAAAAAATAATAATAAAATAAAATAAACGAAATTCTTCGTAATGGTAAATAAATTCTAAGTTCATATTTCTCTCCCATAATGTACCGTCATTGGACCTCATTGTTACAATAAGAATTTAATGGTAATAGATTAAATATTTGGGGGCCCAAAAGTATTTAAATCGAATGTGAAGGACTTAGTTATAAATATGGGTTTGCAAAATGCCAACTTTTAGAGTCATAATCGGAGCTGAGTCAGAAACTTGGACCTGATATTAATGAATCATGACAACTGACTCACCTTCCTCCTTTTTCTTGAAATTGTCTTTATGTAATTGTAATTATGATGTTGACAACTTCTGTTCCAAAATTTAATTTTGATTATTTTCTACAGTTATTGACAAAATTCAACTTAGAATCAAACGACTTGTGTCACTTTTTACCAAGCTACCCAATCAATCCCACATGAATTTTGCTTCAAATGCATGTAAACTAAAATTATGTTTAGTTAATAACAAGTAACATTTAAATTATATGAAATTGATTAATATATATATATATATATTTACCAAATGAATCGTTCTAAGAATGCGCCAAATACATGGTTCATTATAATATATATATATATATATATTTTTTTTTTTTTTTTTTTGAGATATAAAAAAAATTTATTACATTGTAGACCATGCAATTTTATGATTAGCAGTTAAGACAATGTAGTAGGAGTAGTTAGAACGTTATTAATTAATTATCATCGAATCAAACAAATATAGATGAATATCATTGACTCAAAACTATAGGGGAATCTTGAATGATATCATTTGCTCCTACCTCAAGCATATAAATTTGTTGGAACACTTGCATGCATAGACCTCTAATCAACAAAATACTAAATAAATTTTAGCTAATTTTATACATATTTATTAGCGATAAAAAAAAAAATTCTTGATTCTATAAATTGTGTTAATGATGGCGATTATTTGATACAATTTTTTTAATTTAATTTCTCAAAATCTGCTTTATCACACACAAAATATAAACAAAAATTACTTCCATAAAGAAATTATCCCCTGAGATATATATATTCTAATTTTTTTGTTAATTCTTTTATGACATATTTAAATATTTGTTTTAAATCTTACATATTAAAAGATATATAATAAAATTAATTAATTTGTTCAAACTCAATTAAAGAAAACAGTATGTGTGAACATGGATAAAATGCCGTAGAAATTATAATATTGATTGATATTGCTTGACATCAAATTGAATGCATTATATTAAATTGTGATTTGTGGCATGAGAAATGAGAAAACTAAAATTCCCCGATCATTTGTTTTATTATGGATATAATAATGAGAGACAAAGGCTCTTTGTCACAACATAACCATCACCTATTGACAATGTGTCGGTGCAACCAAGGCATTATTTTTACACATACAACTACAGGGATGCATGTCTTAAACTTTAAATTGGATTAAACCCCCCTCATTGGAATGCACTTAATTTATTACTTAAATTATTTACTTGTTTCTGTTAATACCTTTAATAAGGCAATTTTTGTTACTACGCCCGTTTGTATTAATTAGTTAATTAATTAATTTCTAAAAAAATATAATTTGAATTAATTTATTTAGAAAAATATTTCGTGGATTGAATTCCGACTGACATTTAGATGATCCATAACTTGAAGGAATAAAAATTCAACCTGGATGCATGTGTGTTGACATATTTTTTTTTTTTTCAAACTAATCCACATAATATATTATTTTTATAAATGAAAAAAAAAAATTTCTTAATTTTGCATAAAAATTGATGGATGGAGATTGAGAATGTGTACACAAAATTCTGTTTAGCGATTATAAATGGAGGAATATAAAATTTTATAAAAATATTTTTATTTTATTTTTTAATTATTTTTTAGTTTTTGTGTTGGATAGAGCTTGACATGGGACTTGGGAAACAACTAAAGGTAGGTATGACACAAACAGGGCAACTACCATTTTTGTTACATGTTAATATTAAAAGAAAAATAGCAAAATCATACAAAATGCATTAAAATAGTTCAATTATTTGATAACAGTTTATAATTATGAAGGAAATTGATAATTTTTTGAAATATATTTATATTAGAACTTTGCTAAATTGTGATAGAGATGATAAAATATTTTAAATTTTATTCGAAAAACAGGAGTAATATTGCAATACAAGTTGAATCAATGCCAAAATATAATAGCTAAAAAATTAGGAAGGTATGAAGCAGTGTTTAAAAAAACCAACTGAGAAAGAAAAAAAAAGAAAGGAATCAAAATTAGTTGGAAAATAATGGAGGTGGGCGTTGTCACATTCCTATTATGTAATTAAAAAGAATCCATACTAATAGCAAATAATAAATCAAATCATCTAACACAACAAGATTACAGCAAGAAGAAAGAATGGCCAAAGGTGGAAGCTTATCCTAGGCTTTGCTTGCTATTTAATTTTGAAAAATGGCAATCGGTGGGTCATAGGCAACACACATAACCCATAGTTTTTGAAAGTGGGTATTATTATTATTATTAAAAATATGTGGGTGTGACAAATTTGGATACAAAATGTGTCAGTTTTTGTCTTCACATATAGAACCAGCCTGCGAGCTAGGATGGCTGCCTAACAAGTTAGGTGGCTGAAGCTCTTTGATTTGACCAAGCTATACGACCTTATCTGCTTATCCCTGTCTGCCACATAATATAGAAGCACACGGTAATGGAATTTGGTTAATTTTCCGCTGTTGTTGTTGATGTTGTTGTTGGATTGGGGGCCATGGAACATTCATTCAGTTTCATGCTGTCATCTTCAACCAAAAATTCATCCATCCATGACCATATAATGTACAGCATATAGTTAATAATAAACAAAACCCACCCATTACAGTGACCGCTGATGTTTCATCGTATATGGATTTGGTTTACAATGATTAAAAACATTATTTTTTATTACATGGTAAGTATTAAACTGTGTTCAATAATTTTGCTTCCTTGTAATATTAATTTGATGGAATTTTATGCCTATACTCCTCTTCACCTTTTATAGTTATTTTATTTTATAACAAAATTTATAAACAAATTAATTTAACTCTTGTCTAATCATAAATTAATTAACTAAATGATTAATTTTTAATGCTTGTTAAATATGTATTTTAAAATAAATAAAATAATATTATATTATATAATATGTAAATAAATAAATTAAGAATATATTTGTATTTTAATTAATCAATTTATATATTTATATTTTAATTAACGATAAAAAAAATATGTAAGTGTGTCTTTATATGAAATTTATTATAAAATAAAATTATTATAAATTTTAATATTTAGTAAAATCTCTTAATTTGATGTTATAATTTTAAAAAAATTTTCTGGGAGGCAGATAATTATATATATATATATATATATTCTTCTTAGAAAGAATATAATTTAATTTGGATGTGAAGTAAAGATGTTGTGGTTATTGGTAGTCCATCATTTCAACGCAGACAGCATACATCGAATGGGGTCTCAAATCTCAAACGATGCATGGTACAAGATTTTGAACAAATCACACGAAATTACCCTGAAAGTTCCAATTTTTATTTGATATCGAAACTTTATTCATATTTGTAACCACTCACTCATTCTAACACTTTTTTTTTTGTTTTAACTTTACTTTATTGATAATATTAAAAAGAAAAATGAAAAAAGTTTACTAAAATTTAAGATACAAAACATTAAGTAAAAATTGATTTATTTTTTAAAATTACATAATTCAACACTAGTATTTTAGGGTATATTGAAATTAGCACCAAACTTAATAAAAATTCGAGACAACTTGAAGTTGAATATAAAATATTTATAATTTCACTTATAAAGATATAATTTTTAAATTTTAGAAAATTAAATATCTTATTCTTTAATTAATCTTTTTTTAAAAAAGAAAAATTAGTCTCTAAATTTTAAAAAGAAAATATTTTAAATTTTAAATTTGACCTCAATTTTAAAAGATAAATAAGTTATCTCTTACTTTATAAAATTTTTTAACCTCTTCAATTTTATTATCATATCATTATGTTCCTCAAAATGTTTACTTGTGGTTTAGTCTATAATTAATAGCGTTCTTATATTAGATCAATATAATAATATTGTATGAATTTTGATAATTATAATTTTTTTTGATCATTCATTCATTCGTATATTTCTTGAGAAGTATGTTAAATTAGAAGCTAATAATATAAAGTTTGATGGATAAAAATGAGAAATGACATTAGAAATATATGTTTTATGTGACCGTTCCTTCTTTCCCTTGTCAGCCATCATAATGAAACATTCTTAATTTGGTTCAAAAGCGGTCACCATTAAACAAAAAGAAAGCAAAAAAAAAATAATTTAAAAATAAAAAATTAAAAGTTAAAAAGTTTAGTGCGTCATTTCTTATCCTAAAAATCATTTAGTTATTTTCTTGTCTTTTATTTGGAGGAGAAGAATTTGTTGCGGGTGTATGTAACCAAACGTCACTATTTAATTATTCAATAATTTTACGTATAAATCCAAAATAATGATAATAATAATTAATAACTTTTTTAAAGTTAAGAAATTGAGTTTCAAATCTGTTCCCATTAAAAATAGTCGATCTCAATAATTAAGAATAAATAATTCTAAATATATATATATATATTTTAGAAATCAAAAAAGGAAAAGGGGATTCTGTAGGTGTTTCTCATTATTGCAATGTAATTTCAATCAACCCAAAATATAACATTTGCCTGAATTTTTTGGTTAACGTTGGCTGCTTTGCTTGAGAAAGGAAAGGAAAGGCAGTAGGAGAGGAGAGGGTTGTCTTACCCTCTTCAGAATCAAGAAATGAAATGGTCCTTTGTTTCCTTCGTTTTTTTTTGGGCTTTTTGCCGAATCAATTTGTCCATGCCAACTTTGGATTATTTATTGAGAGCGTCTATCAAACAAAAATGCAGTCAATCATTGTTTACATTTATACGTTTGCAATTCAAAATCCCTTTCAGTTGCCAAAAACTTTAGTCTCTAGAAGTTGCGTGATGATCACAAAAAAGGAAGGAAAGAAGGGGTATCATCTAAATCTAATGTCAATTTGCACGCACTTAGTAGAAGTATTATGATACATCTGGTGATTTCCTTTTTCAGATCAATCTTAATACAAATTACATGTATGTAGTATATATAAATATAATCAACTACCTCGTAGTTCCTTTGCACGTAAGTGGGTGGGTGGGTGGGGCTACTAATCATCTTGTAATTGTTATAAAATTAATTACAAGAAGCTTGCTTCTGTTGACATGAAAACTCGTACATACATACTTATACCACGCCATCTTGAGCATATATTTATGTGCATTCATTTACATTTATTTATTTTTTAATGAAGAGGCTCATTTGACTAATTAATGCACTATTGGATCAAACGGACATCCGCTTGGCGGTAAGTCACTGATTTCGAACCTACTAGAATGTTCCCACCCTCTCTCTCTCTCTCTCTCTCTCTCTCTCCTGACAGTAATGCTTCAATAAATTTCAACGTTAATATAGTTTAGAAACTTAAAATAGTCAAATCAATGCTTGAATTTGGGCTAACAACCGTGGTTTTTTTTTTTTTAACTTAAAATAGTTTATTTTGTTAATTATATTATGTAATACACATTTAATTAATAAAATTAAAAAAAATTACTAGTTAATTGTAAATAAAGAAGTCAATAAATATTTTACATAAATTTAAAAATAATTAAAGGGTAAAATTTTTTAATTTTTTATTTATAATAAATTAATAATTTTATTTTTTATTAATTAAATATTTTCGTAACCTTAATATAGTTCACTAATAAAACTGTCCAAGCTATTACTTTCTTAACAAGTGAACATGTGAGGAGACCATGGTATTCATTTGAAATAAAGAAATCTTAAGGCATTGGGAGACATTTTTTAATGATGATTTCTTTCTTGTGTGCGCTCCAAACAAATCTTCAACTTCTCTATCTTTATCTTCAAGTTATGTCATTTATTTTTTACCTTTTCCATTTCACATGATCAGATTTTTCACCAACATTATTTAACTTAGTAATTAATTAATTCATTATGGTACCATCACGAGTACCACCTTGCAAATTTTTTTTTTTAAAAAAAAAAAAAAACAATGTACTGCAATTGCCCGGCTAGCCTGTTGTACACTGCTCCCAAGGACTACACAAACCAACCAAAGCAAAACTATCCCCTACATTTTACTATATGCTTTCTACTTTAAGTTATTTAACTACTTCCACCACATGCCCGCCCTGCGCGCGCACTCCCGCCCCCCTTTCACTCTTAACACACATTTCAATATAAATATATATACATATATATATATTGATATTTAGACAAACGAATAAAAGAAGACAAAATTCATTTAACAATATCATGTAAAATCAACGGAACCAAACAGCTGAACCGCCGTATCCAGCCGGCACCGGTCTAACAATACCATGCTAATCCATAATTCCAAAATTCTACCTACAACTGTTTCCCACGTTTTTTGGCATTTACTTCATTCCCTATAGACACTTTCGTTTATTTACGTTTTTGGTATTTCCATAGCATCATCTTACACCGTTGATTCTCAATCACATAACAGAGCACGCGTTGGGATTCTCGTCACTGAACATCTGAGGCGCGTACATATTAGAGTTGTAGTGGTGGGGATCCATCCCGTACCCTTCGTTAACGTATACCACCTGATGATTCTCCACGGGATAACTGTGGTTATACGCCTGTCCGTCGTACCAATACATTGGAGCCGGCGGGTACGGAAATCCATGGTACTCCATCTTGTTCAGTTCCACCTTAGCGCCAGCGTCGCCACCACCAGTCGCCTCTTTTTGTTTCTTCTCCTCCCCTTTGTCGGCGGCGGCTTCTTTTCCCTTCTTGTCACCTCCGCCGGATTCTTTGTTCTCTTTCTTCTCGCCGCCTTCGTCTTTCTTGGCGGGGACAACCTCAACGTTCCGCTTCAGCTTCTCTTTTAGAAAAGGTACCAGCTCCTTCACATCCATTGTCCCCTTCACCGTCACTATATCTTTGGCACCGTCTATTGACACATTATCAACCCCTGGTAGTTTCGCCACGTCAGATCAGTGTCAGTTGCTTTAATTTTCTAATTTGCCCCACAATAACGATTAATTTAGTATAATTCAAATTAATTAATCTCACCTTTGATCTTTTTAATTATTTTCTTGATTTTGCTCATGCAGCCTTCACAGTGTAACCTGACCTTCAAAACGACAGTGCTCTGTTCCACCCAAAAAGTAAACATAATTAGTTAAATTAATCAAAATTAGTTAATATCAATTAATTGCAGTTGTTGTTTCTCGAAAATAAAATTTACTCATCTCGTAATTAACGATCCGTTTATGAAAAAGTCAAATTTTCGAATATCAATTCAAAACTTAATATTGAAAAATAGGTCCACTTGTCACGTGGCACGTTATAGAAGAAATTGTTACCTCCTTCGGCGGTTTCTTCTCTTCCGGTTTCTTACCATCGGTTTTCCTCTCTTCCGGTTTCTTCTCGCCATCGCTGGCGGCGGAGTCTTTCTTAGACTGCGGAGAGATGAGGTCAACTTTCTTCTTCGTCTTCTCTTCCAATCTCTCCTTCATTCTCGCGGGGTCAACTTTTCCGGTCACCGTGACCTTATTTGCTCCGCAGTCAGTCTTCACATTCTCAACACCTAATCAATCAACAACACAACGGAATCGGCTACAACATTTTATGCTAATTCAATATGCAACATTGGCAGCTCCAACTAAAAATAATTCGCCACAAAGTTCAATAGATTTAAGCTTATCATCAATTTACCTTCGTAATTTTTCATGGCACGCCTGACTTTCTTAGCACAGCCTTCGCAATGCAAGTCAAGCTTCAAAACGACAGTGACCGGTCCGTCGCCTTTTTTGGCACCGGCATCAGCCGCAGCCGCAGCCGCAGCCTTCTTCTCACCGTCATTTTTAGCTCCCTCTTTTTGCTGAAACACGTCAAAAGAAACACCCATACGCGTCAGATTAAATTAAATTATCAAGAGATAATTACAAACTAACAAAAAGAATACGCGAGATTAACACCCGCTCACCTCTCCCATAACAGAAACTCTCCTTTCACTTTTGAATATACCTTTATATTTTCTTTCGAGGAGTCGTTGATTGCTGAAATTGTGTTTTGAAGAAGAAAGGAAAACGAGGCAAAGGGAGTTATTTATAGAGAAGCTTGTTGAATTATGTTTATGAGATGCGGCATGTGAAGTGTCATGTATGTATCATACATACATGGGTGAGCGGTCATATCTTTTATTTGAGTCAGCCTTTGTTGGCAACCGCTTGATTGGAATAATAGTAGTAAAGCGATGGCAGATGTGAGTCTGTGACCAGTCTGTACAATTACCAAGATACCCATCTAGAACATTCTGATTGTTAATATCATACAGGGTAGTCTTGTAATTTGACCTTCAGTATCCGTTGGAGAGCTGGTCTGGTTCTTTGGCATGGGAACTGGGAATTGTGATTTTTTTCACGAATCAAACAGCTTTGTAAAACGACGGCCGTTTTGTCTATTTGGTTAACGGGACAATGATATATAGGTCCCCAATTGTTTGTATATTAAATAATAAGAACATAGTTAGTGTTTCTATATCAAATAAGTTCCTAATTTTTCCATTTTCAAGAGCTCAAGTACACAGGGGTGTAATTTTTTGCGCGATCTGCCTGCTCAATGCGAATATATAAATTTAAATTAACATAAAATAATATAATTATTAATCAATATAAATATATAAATTTAAATTAATATAAAATAATATAATTATTAAATAAATAAATATATTATGATATAATTAATAATGATATTGAATTTAAATTTAAAAATTTTAAAACGTAAACTCATAACATGATTAACTATTTGAATAATTATAATATATTAATTTATTTATAATACAATAATTTTATTTTATATATTTTATAATTTTTAAATAATTTAATTATATTTAAAATAAAATTATTTAATATTTACATATATATTATCGTAAATATTATAAAAATATATTATAATATATAAAATATATATTATATATTAAATAAATGATACAATTATAATCTATTTAATCTTTTATTAATTATACCAAATTAAAATTTTTAATTTTTGACACGATTATTAAATTGATTGAGTTCGAGTTAATCTCTATTTAATATAATATAATTACAACCTGATTCGAAAATGGCATATACCTATTTGATATTTTTTGCACAAATTATATTCTTAATGTCCGATAAATGCTTCCACCCCATTTCTCTTAATTTTGTGTTGTTGCTTAATTCCCTGTTTGTTTTTATACAGAAAAAATTATCGCAGTGGGTTGTACATGGGAATATAATTATATTTTCTACTCATGCTCTTAATAAATTTGCTGCTACTTTGTTATTATGTGTATGCTAACTATCAAGCCAAATTGTGCCTAAACGTTAAAAAACAGACTAAGTGTGTGGACTTCTATTCCGATAGAATATGTAATAAATAATCGTCTTGAATTTGACACATATATATTTTGTCCATTTAAAAGATAAAATAGATGCAATATGTGTCAAATTTAAAAGATAAAATAGATGCACTCAATAATTTGTATTCTATTGATTTAACCAGTGTTATATATCAATTGTATCGATTTATATCATTTTAATATAT